>OZ010606.1:10720681-10890681 GCA_963932145.1 Acanthosepion lycidas
TATATATATATATATATATATATATATATATATATATATATATATATATATATATATATATATATATATATATATATATATATATATATATATATATATATATATATATATATATATATATATATATATATATATATATATATATATATATATATATATATATATATATATATATATATATATATATATATATATATATATATATATATATATATATATATATATATATATATATATATATATATATATATAATATATATATATATATATATATATATATATATATATATATATATATATATATATATATATATATATATATATTTTTTTTAAGGAATTCATGGATTTCTTATCCAACATTATTTCCTACTATTCCAAACGTTATTTTTTGGATACTCATGTTTGAGTAGACGCCCTGATATTTTTTGGGAAATTACTTTGTTTAAGTTTCGAATACAAAAGAACGAACATATATTGCTTTCCGTAAAATATGAACGAGTGTATGCATGTTTTCAACGGGCGATAACGATCTCCATACCCGAAAGGTTTGAGCCTTCCCAGATCAGCCGGTGTTTTCTCTTACAAAGGAGGACGCAGATTCGTGCCCTGCTGGAGAGCATATTTGCTTTATTATTTGCGAATGCACAGGCAAGCTGTCGGAATTTACACTCTTTTTTTTTAAAAAACAAAAACAAAAAACAAGTCGTCTACTCAAACAGGGGTATACACAAAATAACGTTCGAAAAAGTAGGATATATATATATATATATATATATATATATATATATATATATATATATATATATATATATGATGTCCCAGAATTAACTATCTATTTCAGTGAAATTGGACAATTTAAAAAAAAATAACTCACTTTTATTTCTGTTAATCTTATTTAAAATGTGTTAGAATTATAAAAATTTCTAATTTTGTTTATAATTTTCTTAATTTATTTTCATTCCCTTTCAGGACTCTGTTAATAATTGATACACAAGAACGCATCTTTGTTGACCCACCTAGATTTCTTTGCAAGGGCTTCCATAAAAAACAAAACAAAAAACAAAGCTTTATCGTCAAAAGATTAATATTTTAGCTGAGCTTAAAGAAAAAAAGACATTCAATAAACAGTGCAGGAGATAACCCCTGAAATACTTCAAAATGTGTTTTGAAACGCTAAGGATAGATTTGAAATTTGCAGATATGCAGACGGAGCACACGTTGAGAATTTTCGATAAACTTTGGACGTAAGATTTTTAAATCTATTTGTTTTGTATCATACTTAATTACTAAACATAAAATTGAGTCAGTTTTTTTTTTTAATTTACCCGATTTCATTGAAATAGAATAATTCTGGGATAGTCAGGTTATATAATTATTTTGCATGCCATATTGGGGAATATCAGCGTGTATACACTTAAGCGCGCGCATACGACATGCGGGTGAAGGATCGGTTTATTTAATAACAGAAGATAAATCACACACACAAAAATGCACAAAAATTCACAAAAAAATAAAGACACACTATAAAGTTACTACGTTGGGCATTTACGCATATCTGTGTGTCTGAACGTAAGTGTGTTTCGTGTTTTTGTTCATTGAAATAGTTAAAACTCCCGCCAATCTTATCATGTAGTCTGCCATTACTTTTAAAAAAAAGTCCTTTGCGGTTTCATTATCTTTTATTGAGTTAAATATCTGGGTTTAAGTTTGGGAAATGACGGAGAGGTATTGGTTGATATTGTAACGAGTAATTAAAAGATCAATATGACCGTCCATACTGATCGGTAAACGGATAACGGCTGTTTGGATTATCTGATGGGTAAGGGTGGATATTTTCTTTTAAAAATGGACTTTTTTTTTCTGTGGAGAATTTCCTCTCCCGCTACCACGGCAAAAATGGATGCTAACCAGGTTAGATGGGATTGGAATGGGGGCCAGGGAGTACGAAAAATTAAGATATCTGAAGAGGAAATGTGACAAGTAGTCGAAGATGGGTGTCAGAATGGAAGGAAAGACTTTCGGTGTAAACGTAAAGGTACATTACATTTGAAGACCAGGAAGAGTAATCGAACGCTTTTTTTTATTATTTATTTCAAAATTTGAATGAAAGTCTTATTTTAATTTTTTGACAGCATATATGGTATTTTTAAAGATTAAAACACGATCAAATGTCATAGACAAAGCGCGTAGTAAATTTAAAAATAATTTCGTTTTTTTTTCATTTATTGATGAGATGAAGAATTATCAATATGTTGATCAGTCATCTTTGTTTCTTATAAATGTTATTATAGACACAACTTTCAGGTCGTTTTACTTTCTACGACCGTTAAGTATCATAGATATTACATAATATGTAAAATTACGATGAAAAGAAATACTAATAAAAATGAATAATGGTTGACAATGCTTCATCTAATAAAAAATTACGATAATATTACTACTACTAATATTATTCGTGGAAATAAAGAAATGAAAATGAAAATGAAAGAAATCCTAGTCAAAAATGAATAAAGGTTTACATTGATTCATCTAATTCCAGTTAATATTACTACTAATATTACTAGTGGTAATAAAACAAAAATGAAAAATGGTTGAATGGTCTTCTAAAACTTCCAGAGACTATTGCTACTACTAAGAAGAATTATTCTACTACTACTAGTGGAAATGAAACAGTTGAAATTAAGATAAAAGGGATCCTCGTAAAATTAACGGCTGTTGACAATGATTAATATAATAATAAAATTTCAAGATAATAATGATAATAATAATAATAATAATAATGATGATGATGATAATAATACTGCTAATGTAATAAAAAGCATGGGAACTTAAGATGAAAGAAATCCTTGGCAAAAATGAATAATGGTTGACATGATTTCATCTAATAAAAAATCACTATAATATCAATACTAATACTATTAGTGGAAAGAAAGCAAGTAAAATGTGAAAGAATTATAAGTCAATATTTAATATGATATTATTAAATTTACTCGGATTTATTTCATCTTAATTTGAATTTCTTTTTAACAACTATTTAAACTCTCGTTCTGTAGCCATTATTATAGAAATAAAACAAGTGAAATGAAAATGAAAGAAATCCTAGCCAAAAATTAATAATGGCTGACAATGCTTCATCTCCTAACAAATATATAATAATATAATTCAGAAAAAAAAAATTATAGTTTGTTTTCCACGTTAATATTTTTGTGATGAAACAGAGTAATTTATTATGGATTGTAGAGATACAAAAGGCGATTATCTCCGTTTAGTTGAGATGAGGTCACGTGAGTCACGTGGCGACCCTGAGTGGCGTCAGTCCATAGAATGACGAAAGCAAGTTTGTAGTTAGCACTCCTAGAGTCAATACGTGCCTGCCCACACGAGTTGCTATGTAAGCCGCAGTGAAGACAGACGTTACACGCCCACAGAGTTATGGCATACAGAGAAAATCACATAGTCTCACCCAAAACATAAAGGACACCACAGAACTGCCCTTTTTCTTGTGAAATTTAAAAAGTAAGACTCTCTCTCTTTTCTCCCCTTTCACACTGCTTGTTGTACATATGTTATATTTTCTCTGTGTAGGACAGATAAGTGTGTATAAAAATCTCTTTGTCATTCCTTTCTTTCAGTGTATTAAGGTGTTACTATGTAATGGATATATTAATGCCTATAATGGGGGAAAAGAAACTGAGAATAATTCTTTCTTGCAGAGCACAACCCCATTAGCGTTTACATTAACAGTCAAACAACGGTGCTATCTTTAAGACAGTAATTTTGAGGATTTTCTATTCGTGTTAATAAAAATGTTTCTCTATTTTAAAATATATTTGTTTTCTCTGATCGTGCGAAAAAATTACTGATGCTGTCAAAAAAAAACAAAAAAAACGTTAATAAGACACTTCCCAATATGGCAATGGTATAGAAAATGGTCTAGATCTAATATATATATATATATATATATATATATATATATATATATATATATATATATCTTTACAGCAAAGAGGTAATTTTTTTCTTGAATGAAATATGATCAATTTGAAATTGCCGCCTGCACGAGTTACTATAATGATGATTGTGATGTTCCTTGAGTTGCCGTAGCTACCGCCATGTTGATTCTGATGGAAAAAAAACTGATTGGCAGGAGAGAAAAACAGCGGGAAAGAATGTTCTTCAGAGGTTAACGATTGAAAGTCGAAAAAAGACAACATTGATGATTATTGCAGATGGGATGGGAAAACAAACAACAACAAAAGAACGGGGTTAAATTTGAGGAGGGAGGCAAGTTTCGGTGTGTAACTTTTTCATCAAAAATTGATCTGCAAGCCTTGTTTTATCTTCATGAAGCTTGTTCTTCCATTTTGAGGCGTTTCTTCACAAAATCCTGGGCTTCTTTGTCCCATGTTCTCCCTTTCAGTACATTAAATGTACCTCTCTCTGAAACAGTAAGCAAGAAGAAGACTTAAGAATTAATATTATTATTAATAATAATAATAATGATAATAATAATAAAACTTGGAGGACAAGGCTTTGCATGGCAAATACATTGAAAGGAACGAAAGAAGCAGATGTCGACCAACGGAAAACACATCAGTGGCTGAGGAGCACCGGATTGAAAGCTGAGACAAAAGGTTTAATTATTGCAGCTCAGGACCAATGTCTCACCGCCAGATCCTATCACTGTCATATAGTCAAGGATGGAACTAACCCGAAATGCAGGATCTGCGGAAAATATGATGAAACTGTCGACCATATTATCTCAGAATGTCCGGAACTAGCAAAAAAGGAATATACCCACAGATATAACAAGACAGCGACATATGTGCACTGGAAGATATGTCAGAAGCGCAAAATCGAAACCACTGAGAGATGGTATGACCATCAACCAGTTACCCAAAATAACGATATAACTATCCTCTGGGAATTCAAACTGAAATAATAGACACTCAGGAAGTGTATCGAGAAATTGACCAAATACAAGGACCTGGAGATCGAGATTAACAGGATGTGGGGAATGAAGACTGAGACTGTCGTACCAATAGTAATCGGAGCTCTGGGCATCGTGAGAAAAGTCGTGGACAATTTTGCTAATAGCGTCTCAGGTAACATTACCATACAAGTTGCCCAGAAGATCGTCCTATTATGAATATTCCATATACTAAGAAAAGTGCTATCAATTAAATGATAATTCTCCTACAGGGCCTAAGGACCATAGTTTGGACCTCGCTCTACAGGATACAAAGCAGGAAGCATAACATACACAAATAATAATAATAATAATAATAATAATAATAATAATAATAATAATAATAATAAGAAGAAGAAGAAGAAGAAGAATTAGTTTTAAGACGTGAAAATTTCACGGTTTTCCTATTTTAATATTCTGATGAATCTTAATTCTTAAGTTAAGCTCATGGCGAATTCTACGACAATAAAATATTCGTAGAAATTACTCTATCCCATCATTAAATAGTTGAGCTTTAACAAAACATTGAAATAACTACCATAAATATGAATGCTGGCCATTATTTTAAGAAGTAAGGGGATACAAATAAAAAGATTTGAAATTGACAACTTTTTCCATTTCACTGAAACAGCTGTTAAATACTTCTAGCTTCCCTTTTTCATTTTCTCACTGAAACCAAGTAGCGTCTCTGATACGTGTTTGTTTTTCAACGCAATCAAAATGAAATAGTCGATTATTTATCAGATATTGTTAGGATACATTAAACACTTCGCTCTGACTTTCTTTCTTTCACTCATTTTCTCACTGAAACCAAGTAGTGTCTTTTCCTCCTTTTTTATTTGCCATCAAAACAGGATTGTCTATTATTTGCGAAATATTGGCAGGGCGTAACCGGAGTGCTAACTAATGAAGGAAGGGACACGCACAATTATACTAGGATAGGGAATAGAGGGAAATAATCATAATAATGATCGAATTATTGGACACTGAAGACCAAATATAGTCATCCTCAACTCAAAAGAAAATGAATGCCAAATCATTGACGTAGTCATACTTGATGATTGCAGTATAACAGCAAAGCAAATGGAAAAGATCAGCAAATTGTCCGAACTGAATGTTAAGATTGCTAGATTGTGCATAATGCCGGAAAAATATTAAAGTCATCCCGGTATTGATTGGGACACTCGGGCCCCATTCCATTGTAGTTTAAAGAATATGACGGCCAACGAACGCTACCATAATGTCTTATTGGGTACAATATGTTTACTTCGAAAAGTACTGATGTCTAAAGGTACTTGTTGTGATTTGACAGGCTGTATCTTCCTGGTAGTCAAGACATCTGCACAACAATAGTACCATGATAGATCAATAATTATAATAATAATAATAATAATAATGATAATAATAATACGCTTAAAGAAGGGCGTGATTTAAGAAAGCTTTTCACAATTAATATTTCTTAAATTGCACCCTTCTGTAAGTGTTGTAAAACATTGGAAGAGTTACGTCAATCATTTTATGAACACCACACAGACCCGGTTACGGAGATAGGACCTGTTACAATTCTATGGGACTATACAATACACGCTGACAGAACAATCAAGGCCAACCGCCCAGACATTGTTATTAAAGACCACAAACAAACAAAAAAGTGCCTCCTTATTGATACGGCAGTCCCTGCTGACTGCAATGTATCTTTGAAGATATTCAAAAAGCTGTCAAAATACAAGGACCTTGAAATAGAAATCTCGAAAATGTGGCATATAGGAACATCAACAATCCCTGTTGTAGTTGGAGCCCTAGGACTGGTTGGAAAAGATTGCAGTAGACTAATTGAAGGGATTCCTGGAAATCCATGCCTCAAAGAGATACAAAAAATTGTTCTGACAAGTACAGCCCACACTTTATGAAGGGCTTTATCTATGTAATTTTTTTTTTGTCAGTGGAAAGTGTCATGATGTGATTTCTAACCTTAGGTCCCTGGGCGGAACCCGGAAAGAAATGTGTAAACGCCAGAAATCAAAGAAAATAATAATAATAATAATAATAATAATAATAATAATCCGGGAAGTGATGAACACTTCGAGTCAGAGGAAAATCGCATAATACTTAATGCTGTTGATTGTCAACCGCTATCGATGCATTAATTACCAGATATTAAGATCTTATCTGTGAGAATAATAATAATAATAATAATAATAATAATAATAATAATAATAATAATAATAATAAAGGTTTGAAAAATCTTGCAAAAATAAAACATATATATCTGAAACGTTATTTGAAGAAAATTATCATATTTAATGTTAAAATAATGTGAAATTGAAACAAATATTACTTACAGTATTAAATGTTATATACAAACATTTCTTAACTACGGGGTCCTGTTTTTCTGACGTATTAATCGATTTATTTACAGCCGAATGACCGCCAGACGTGTTTATAGTTAAGTATGGTGAAGCAGACGATAAAGTTTATATGAGTTTCTTTTTCCGTAAGTGGGGGAACAAACCTTAAAACACGTGACCCTTTAATGATAATGTTATCGGTTTGACCATCCATACTTCAGAAATTCTACACGTATATACACATACAAAAACAAATTGAAATTCTTTTAAAAATATTCGGAGTTGTCAATATATGATTAGCAAATATAGTTTTACTCAATAACAATATTTACTAGAAGTTAATCACATTGAAACTGAATTTTAAATGATTAAAATTGTTTATGAATTATTCAATTTAAAATTGTAAATAAATGAAAACAAATCTTGTAAAAATTCGTTTTTCATCGAAAGATTTTCAGACAAAATTGTCTTTAATATATATTATTCATAAAAGCAATTAAAAGCTTTTTTAATTAGATAATGACTTAGTTTTATTGAGTTTTTATTCAGAACAGATTTTTGATAAGTCGGGGTTCGATTTTGCAATAAAACTTCGGTGATTTAAATTTTCCTGCTTTTAACTAATATAGTTACTAAAAATTATCACGTTGAATTTCTCAAGTTTTTCGAAAATTAACTAAGGGGAAGAAAAATATAAAAAAAAATTATTAAGATTTTCTAATAAGAAAATTCAAAAGTAATTTCATTCATTTGTG
This sequence comes from Acanthosepion lycidas, assembly GCA_963932145.1. Classification (NCBI taxonomy): domain Eukaryota; kingdom Metazoa; phylum Mollusca; class Cephalopoda; order Sepiida; family Sepiidae; genus Acanthosepion; species Acanthosepion lycidas. The sequence goes on from OZ010606.1 coordinate 10,728,754, forward strand.
AATAAATCCTGAAAATTTTAATTAAAATTCGACGATTATTTGATTTTTGTAAGAATTTCCAAATTAATATGTCTTTCACCACAAAAAAGAGGCGAAAATTTGCTATGATAAAAAATTAGTACAACCGCTGACGCAAGAAAAACAAGTTTTTTAATCAAAATTTCGAATGTTTTAAAAAGGTGTAAATAATTTAATTAAATATTCAAAAATACTTTGATCCTTCCTCTTAAAGATTTTGACGATAAAACTGTTTTCATTACATTTATGGCAGGTTTTCATCACGGTATGTTGACTTCGTAGCGATTTCGTTGAGGTATATATAGAAAATACTACTACTAATAATAATGTTCAATATCAGTGACGTCATTAAGGTTCAGCTGTGAGCATAGTCACACTAATGACTAAAAATAAAAATATTGCTAACTTGGCAGAGATTAACATGAAAGGAGAATTCTTTCTATACACATTCATTTTTATTTATGCATTTTTCATATCTACCTTTATGGCGTGGATGTAAAAGCGGCATGGAAAGAATGTTCAGGGCTTCGAAGCCGGTCACTTCTCCCCCACTGACGCCGGGTATCTCACTCAGTGGCAAATAGGCTTCCCCACCGATGTCATTTTGAAACATGAAATCATGGTCCATAACAACGAACTGAATAGCAGCACCTCTGTGTTTACACTGTTCCGGACTAACAGGGCTGGAAAAGACAAACAGGTAGATATATGTAAACAGAGAATCAACAAAAAAGAACGCGCATGCGCGAAATTAAAAATATAAAATGGCGATAATTTACGCATCACACACACACACACTATATATATATATATATATATATATATATATATATATATATATATATATATATATATAAACTGTTAGTCGTTGTTCAAAGCTGACAAGCCGTCTGTCGGAGTTCAAAAAAGATCTAACAGAAACCCTGGTATAAGATGGAGTGTTTTGGAAAAGGTTAAGTCTTGCAGTTTTAATGGCACTGTTTGTAGGTTGTACCAAGAGGAAAATCTGGTTATAATGACATACCTGTATATAGCAGGGCAAACCGGACACATACGGTAGCGTAAGGGATTGCAGCTCGGAATGAAGAATCGGAGAGCTGAGTTAGAATTCCACTTACGTGCCAATACCCTTGGGGTAACGTATGAATCCTCTTCCTCTCCCCTAACATATATATAGTTTACTGCAGAAAGAAATAGTAACTTACTGCGGAAAAAAAAATCTGCCTCGTCAGTCATCGAAAAATTAAGATCCAACTTGTTGAGAAAAAGTTAAAATGCAGACACGCCAATAAAAATGCGAAACGGATGATTACATTTACAGTTTTTTTCCCCCGGTTCTTCTCACCCCTCCCCTTCTGATATTTCTACTTTGTGGCAATTAGTTAAGTTATATGCTAGGGATTACTATTATTTACCAGTAACCACCTGATGAGACCGTAAAGTGGGAAACCGGGTGTGTGTGAATTTTTTCAAATCTTTATATATATATATATATATGTATATATATATATATATATATATATATATATATATATATATATATAGAGAGAGAGAGAGAGAGAGGGCCTTGTACAATGGGGAACCTTACTGAAAAAAATTAAATAAAATGAGCGTCCTATGTCTTGTATCTCTTAGCAATTGTTTGTCGTTATTATTCCTTATTCTGCCATCCATTTACACAAGATTGTTTGATAGACTGATTATGGCTCTCCACAAATTCCTATCATGTGTAGCTCTTAACAATGTTTGTCGTTTTACTCTCCCTCTCATTCCCTATTCTGCCATCCATTAACACAAGCTAGGTAGGTTACCCGTTGTTTCCCTCTGTCACTCTTGCTTTAATTATGTCTTGTGAGTGTTAAATTCTCCAAACCCTCTTTCCTCATTATATATATATATATATATATATATATATATATATGTGTGTGTGTGTGTGTGTGTGTGAACAGACTGATATAGATAGTGAACATAGATAGATAGAATGTACAGGGTGTGACAGATATGAACAGACTGAAATATCTATCTATCTATCTATCTATCTATCTATCTATCTATCTATCTATCTATCTATCTCACATACGAAATATTTGCTAAGAATGCAAATATGTGATAAGTGGCAACAAATTATTGCAAATAATGGTGTATACATAATCGAATAAAATATAACTTTACTGTTTTTTGACGAATAAAAATGATAAACAAAAACGGAAATTATTTATGACTAACGCATGTAAAGAAACGCCATCGAAGTAGTGTTGATGAAAGCATTGCAAAGGGAAACAACTCCCATGTAGACACTGGAATTATTTCCCGTTGAAGTTTTGTGACCTGCCGGATTTTTAATGGCTACAAATTCGGAGCGAAAATGTCGCTACCAGAAAAAAATGCAAATTATTTCTGTTCTACTAGGAGCGTAATTTTTGTAACCACCGAATGTGATACTGTGTTATTAGGTAAGAAAAGCAAATTCATTTGTCGTCTGTATAATACACAGATTGATGCAATCTATAGATTCGAAACTTTTGTAGTCTAAAGAAGGGTCTATTACAGAAGCAGAAAAAACTGCAGGAATCCCAAGACAAAGACAGGAAAGAAAAGCGAGAAGAAAGGAAAATGAGAAATAAATGATTTGTTTTGTAATATAAATCCTCCTATATGGCGGTATTTACATGCCGATACCACTGAGTTAAGATGCGACATAAGGTAGGTTATTAAATGGGGGTCCCGAGTTTTTCAACTTGAGTAATTGGTCAATTAGAGTCACCATAAGGTTTTAGCCGTGCGCTAAACTTTTCGTGCTTGTCGAACTCTCTACCATCGGACAGAGAGGAACCCAGACCAGGCTATGCCGAAGGGCAGTGCCTTGTTTGTGGAGGTAAACAAACCTGACCTGGTTATTATTATTGTGGGGACGACTTGGGTAAAATACCGAGCCATTTGTCAATTTTTTTGCTTCAGCCTGTCATAGCTTTTCTTAGCTAGTCATAGCCAGTCAAGGCCACGCTACAGAATCGTGTCCGAGTAGCGGGATTTTTGTGCGCCACGGAACATATACTACAAGAGCATCATGCCCGAGCAGTGGGCTCAATCCTCCAATATGGCGATGAATACTGAAACGTTTCATCACAGATGAAGAGATCTTAGGCAACAAAGATATGGTTCTACAGAAGGATGCTGAGAAAGATGGCAATTGTTCGGATGAACTTTCACCCTTAAGGGCTGAACATGTGAGCAACGACGCGGTTTTGGAGAGAATGAAAACAAAAGGAAAAACATACTTAACATTAGGAAGAGGCAGTTCAAATTTCTGGGACACGTAATGAAGAAAGAAGGCCTGGAAAAGTTGATACTCACAGGACGGATAGAGGAAAAGAAGGACAGGAGAAAGCAACGCATGACATACTAAATGGATTTGAGGAAATGGATGGGAAAATAGGTTTGTGAGAAATAACAAAACGACAAAACTTACCGAGAGCTACAAGGGACAGGAAGATATGGAGGGTCATGATCGCCTACGTCCAGAAGGGACACGGCACATAAAAGAAAGAAGACTAAATTGGTAACTAGGTCCCATTGTTTTACTGTTGAACTAGCTAGATGCAACCGACTGTTCTAGCAGTTTCTTTTCTCGCATTTTTCACTCGTGCATCTCCTTTCTGATTTCTTGCTTCCCTGCCAACGACAATCTTCAAATATTTAAATGCCACGTCAATTGCCAATTTTGACCTCCCGGATCCTGTTGTCCTTTTCCTCACATATCCTCACTAAAGTATTTTCGTTCTCTTTCATCCTCACAGATGAAGAGATGAGGCAGCAAAGATATGGTTCTACAGAGAGATTATGGACGGATCATGTTAGTCACGAGGAAGTTTTAAAGCAAATGGAAACTAAAAGGGCACTTAAAATCAGACAATCAAAATTCGTCAGGCTACATAATGAGAAAAGAGGGTTTGGAGAATTTGACACTTACAAGGCATAGTGAAAGCAAGAGTGACAGAGGGAAACAACAGCTTGTGTTAATGGATGGCAGAATAGGTAATAAGAGGGTGAGTAAAAAGACAAACATTGCTAAGAGATACAAGACATAGGGCGCTCATTTTATTTACTTTTTTATAGTAAGGTCCCCCCCCTGTACAAGGCTCAGTGGGCACTCGAGGAAAAGGCAGTTTATACGCATAGGAGGGAATCCCAGACTGGAACAGGTTAAGATTGCAGTGATGAGGGAAACATTCTCTTGGGAGTCGGTTCCACAGGACAGTGGTTTACGGGAAGAAGATGTTCGAGTGAAACTTACTTCTCACCAATGGAATACGAAGGGAATGTGGGTGGGGTTACTACAATGTAAGTGGCATGGCGGGTCCTAGCCGTGAAGATTAGAACTAGTGAGTGAATGTAGTTCGTCCGAGCACTTTCCATGCAGGTAGCGATAGAGCAGTGAGAGGCTTGTTACATCTCGTCTGTGAGAGAGAGGTTGCAGGTTGGAAAATAATTTGTCAGCCACAAGGAGGCGGAGACACTTTTGGACTCTATCGAGATTAGAAAATGAAAACTGAAGTTATAGTCTGGCACTTGCTGTAAGCTTGGGTGTACGGGTGGTGTAATGGATAATGGCTCGGTTAATCAGAGATCCAAGTTCCAATTTCCCGTTAGGTTCGTGTTGTGGCCTTGTTAGGGCCAGAAATAAAAACACAAGAGAGGAATTGAGTTAAACAAATATATTAACAGAAACAGTAATACAAAACATATATAAACAAGAGAATTACAGCAAGAACGTCAGAGCTGACTGCTGGAAACTTCCCGATATTTATTTCTGATTAAATACAGAAAATGTGGCACAAGGCCAAAAAGGGGGATGGGGAAAAGGACTGTCTTATGTTTTAACTTTAAACTTAGCTAGCCACAAACACTGACCCAAACATGCAACAATATTCCTTATACCACAACAACACATTCGTACTTGCCTTTCTTACTACATCCACCATAATACCTCATGGTTTCTATGAAAGTTCTAACTAAACGCCATATGTACAATCCATGTGTCTGGGGGGGGGTAGGGGAATAAAACAACAATTTAAAAAGTCCTCAATGGTTATGAACAATATGAATAAAGTCTATTTACAAGAAATTAAACAAAATCATGTTAGTAATACCCCCTCATAATGGGAAACTTCCTTCTCCAAAAGGCAGTAACTGCTCCTATTTATAGCTGGGAGAATTATTGCGATAACTTATGGCAATATCTATGAGAATTTTTAGAATTAATCGGATGGAATTTGTTGGATCCAGCATAAAAAAAAACTAACAAGGAGGTTTACAGGGAATAAATGTGATGGGCGTGCGAGGGCCATTAATATTTTAATTAGTAATGATTCATATAATCACGACGAAATAATCGGTATTGATTTAATTCGATTTTTATCAACTTTTTGCAGGTTATTTAGACCAGAAAGTATTTTTAGAATGTAAGATTGGGGGAGGGGCGGATAATAATGATCTAGCAATACAAGTCTTACTAATTCATCCTATAGCAAGGGTATTCCACGTAAGAGAATATAACGAATACAACGGAATTGGAATTTGATTCTCCGATTAAAGATTCCGAGCCATTATCCGTTACCCATTACACCACCTGCACAACCAAGCTTACAGCGCCTGGTGTTCCCAAGCGGACACTGACCTATATATGTGTATAATACACACAAAGACGCAACCTTTTAACTTGCATCGATCATCTAAGAAATTCAGACAACTATTACTAAGACGTATAAAAGCAAGAGAAATAAGATGAAAGAAATACGCGTAACAATTGAATAATAATTGACAACACTTCATACAAGTCAGACAACTTAATACTATTACTACTTGGTAGAAAATCAAGAGAAATATGATGAAAGAAATACTAGTCAACGTTATTTTCCGATACAGTTTTGAAATAGGAATATTATTTTATGATATTCTTTTGGATAAGGAGGGAACAACTACCTAGAAAGTATTCTTATGCGTAATAATCCCCTTTGAGTTTTGTTTTAATATATTTGTGTTATATAGGAATAAGGTATCGCTGCCGACACTTGAGTTTGAACATTAATTAATTTTCCATGGGGAATCGCATAAGTAGGAGGTAGCGTGACGTCTAAACGTTCACCATTTCTAGTCTATCCTCTATTAATATTCGGATCGCTATTTTCTATACTATTCACTATACTATTTCTCTATTCGGATCACTATACGGTACTTCCTATTCGAACGAGTATTATCGAGCAAATACTATTAGTGCAAATGTTATTCGAAGGCGTCTGACACCAGCGTACTATAATTGTACCTGCAATTGCAAAGTTTCTACTACAACGAGCATTACGAAAGTGACAACGATTATTCGTTGACATCACAAAAATTTGGCATTTTTTATGGGGAACGTTATATTTCAAATTAAAACATGCTTGTATAAATGATGCCATGAATAGGGCGGTTTCACAGAGCTTGAAATCACTGCATGTAAATATATAAATATTTTAGACGTATTTTAAGATACTAGAACAAGAAATGCAATATTTATGCTCAGAATTAGATAAGCTAAAGCAACACAAATGCAAAAGCATGTATATCTATATTTTATAAATTACGCGAAAGCGTTTGACAAATGATGTCAAAAAGAACTGTTAGAATTCCTAGATAAGCTTGAGTTATTTGGCACGACATTAGAGTACTAGACACCAATTGCAAGAAGACGGCATGCATGCTTGTTAGCAAAAGGAACAGCCCAACATGCAAATTACGAATTGGAAATACCAAAATTAAACAAGTGTAAAAATTCAAATATCTCGAAAGTGTTTTGATAGACGACAGAAAGCGCGACACTAAAAATCATTAGCGCATTCGGATAGCGAAAGAAGTCTTCCAAAAATTAAGCAAAGTATTAAGAAACAGGAAAATTGCGTTAGAAATAAAGAAAAGAACTGCCATGAATGCTGGACCATTACAAATGGCAAAGGGAGATGGGGCAACAGAAATGTTGTCCTACAGAAGGATGCTGGGAATATTATAGACTGAACATGTGAGCAACGACGAAGTTTTAGACAAAGTGGAAACAAAAAGAAAACGTATACGTAGCATCAAAAAGAGATTGTTGAAAATTGTAGGGCACATAACGAGGAAAGAGTGCTTGGAAAATCTAACACTTACAGGACATATTGAAGACAAAAAGGACAGAAGAAAGCAACGCATAACCTACATATCAAATTTGAATAAATGGTAGGCAGAACAAGGATTAGGAGATATAGAAAAAATACAAACTTTACTAAGGGTTACAAAGGAGAGGAAGTTGTGGAGAGTCATGATCGTCCACGCCATGAAGCTAAGATACTATTTTGTTTTTCAGTATTCAGTTTTAATTTATACTTACAATTCAAACAGTTCATCAAAGATGGGATTCAACGTTTTCTTGATAATCTGTGTTTTCTGTACAGTGATGTTTGGAAAGATGTGCTCCGGACTTAAATGGATAAGGACAAACGGATCGCTGAAACCTGAAAACGAATTATATAAAAAACAGAGAATAAATGTTAGAGAGAATATCTCATAAATGCTGTAGGGATGCAGAAGGCGATTATCGCCCTTTCAACTTGGAAACAGTTACTGATGTCTTAAGGGGCTCTAGAGTGACCGTGACAGCTCCTTGGTGAGGATAGTCAGTTACGTCCACAGAACAAGACGCACATTGTAAGAAATGCATACTTTTTACTTTTTAATCGTCATTGTCACTTACGACTGGTCTTGTTATATATGCTTTAATTTTTCTGTGTGCAACAGTTTGTAACATATATATATATATATATATATATATATATATATATATATATATATATATGTGTGTGTGTGTGTGTGTGTGTGTGTGTGTGTGTGTGTGAAAAGTGTGTGTATATAAATATAAATAAATAAATATATATATAATTATTTATATATTATATCGGCGGTACTTATTAGAAAGCGCTCAATATCAGAGATAGAGCTAACATATTTGGTTGGATAGATTTGAGTTTGTGACCCTGGTTTTGACGGTTTTGCGATCGTATCTGACGATCGCAAAAGTGTGAAACCCAGGGTCACAAACTCTCATCTATCCAACCAATATATATATATATATATATATATATATATATATATATATATATATATATATATATATATAAGGCAGGATGTGAGTGTGTAACGAATGCACGGTCGCAATTTTCGACGGATTTGCACCAAAATTTACATGCACATGCTCCAAGTTAACGAGAAGGCCAAGACTGACTTTGCATTTCCCAACTCCTATCGATAGTGGAAATAATCGGTTTTTTCATGGTTCTACCGTAGTTTTCATGTAGTTTTCTATTGGCCAGAGTGAGAGCCTATAGCTGGCTGCCACGAATAGGCAGGAAGATTCTATTGGCCAGCGTGAGAGTCAACAGCTGACTGACACGAATGTTAACTAGCATGCTAGCATGCAAAAAAAATCGATAGCTGCATTCGTCACAAGTGGGAAAAATTTAAATCTGCATGGCACTTTACTCCAATTAGCTCATTCGCTTGCTTAAACTCAACGTTGATTCTGATTCCGCAGAACTGGGTTGGGTGTGAAAAAGTATTTGTTGTTAACATTCTTTTTTCATTCGGTTTTGCCAGTTACGAGTCCTTCTTTAAAGCTGATCGTTTTGTGTTCATTTTGTTTAATTCTTTTTTCGTAACAGATTTAATGTTTAGTATAGAGCTTAGAAAAAATTCGCAGTGTGAGATAGGCAAGTAAGGCATGTAGCAACATCAGCACGACAAAGGACACTCCTTTAAAGGCAAGTAAGGGCAAAAATATTTTAAGTCAAGTGATAGCGATTGCTGTATGAGTCGTACGATTTTTGAATCAAGCACGGGCAACGCCAGGCCATGCTGCTAGTATACATATATATATATATGTTTCATTGAATGTAGCTGAAAAGAATAATCTTATAAGTTTTTATTCAGTTTTTCTAATGTACTTAACAGTTTCTTTTTGGATGGACTAAACTTTCTGCACTGCCTTTGATCTTCAGTGATATCAGCGCTATGAAACAAGCATCTCGACACTCACAAACAACTGCTTATACACAGTTGGAAAATTTCGGTTCATAATACCAGTATTCTATACCAGAGATTCCCAACCTTTGTATTGCATCATCGTAGGGAATGATGCAAAGTTTCATATGAAAAAAAATTCCACCGCTCATCTGTACAGTAAATATTCAAAAGCACGCCAAAGTTGTTTGGTAAAAGTTTGTTATTGGTTCATAAACTGGCTTTATGATGTAGTAAAAATATTAAAGGGAGGTAACAATAAATGCTGCTGTATTAAAGAACAAACGAAAGAAAACTTGACCATTGAAAACTACATAGATAATTTAGATTTATGGTCAATGGTTTTTTTAGTTAGGGTTAGCGTAGCTCATGCTGTCAAAAAATTAAACGATTTTTGTTCATAATTATAATTAAAAAGAATATACACGACTAAAAATTCAGCGAATATTTTTTTTTGTTCTTGATCTTCCCTTATCTGATTTATATCCGAAAAAAAATTTCTTCTGAAGAAGTGTTTGAAAGTTAATAACCCTTCTCAAAACAATAGGAAATACAGAAATATTCGTTGTTTACGGGGATATTTATATTTTACTAGCAGTAGAGCCCGGCGTTGCCCGAGGATGTAACAGTAAGAGATAGATCAAGTATCGACCATCATATAAAGACTGAAAAATAAAATTGACAAAGATTATTGTTTAATGTTGACGGCCACGCATGTCTTAATTATTTATTTTTATTATTTTTTTATTTTTTACGAATTGGGCAAACCCAAACTTAAACAAAAACATTGTTTTCAATCGTTATGAGTCTACCGATTGAATAGAATTTTATTATAAACAATAGTCTTATAAATAAAATTTTTAAAGCATTCTGAATGTAAAAATAAAGAAAAAAGTGTGCAAGACAATAAGAAACACTACCTGCCAAAAAAAAAAAAAAAAGTGAAGTTTTGTTGAAATCGGTTGAAAAATGTAGGAAATCCGATCCCATATATAAACGAACACAAACACACACTCACAAACAACCTGGGTTTTATAAGTATAACTCGATATGAGTTGTCCCTATTTAATTAATGCCTCTTAATCGTGTTTTCAAATTGATTTTGTGCAAAAACAATTGTGTTTTTCCAATTTTTGGTGCTGTCAGAACCACCGCAAGGTAATTTTACGTAGTCCTGTGAAGTTTTGTTGAAATCGGTTGAAAAATGTAGGAAATCCGATCCAATATATAAACGTACACACACACACACAAACAACCTGGGTTTTATAGTAAGTATAACTCGATATGAGTTGTCCCCCTTTCATTCTCGCAATGACTCTTAATCGTGTTTTCAAATTGATTTTGTGCAAAAACAATTGTGTTTTTCCAATTTTTGGCGCTGTCAGATCCACCGCAAGGTAATTTTACATAGTCCTGTGAAGTTTTGTTGAAATCGGTTGAAAAATGTAGGAAATCCGATCCAATATATAAACGTACGGACACACACACACACACACACACACACACACACACACACACACACACCTGGGTTTTATAATAATTAAGATCTCGGTTATTCCCATTTAGCCTTCTGCTTTTATACATGTTCCTGGCAATATTTTTTCAGGTAGCATATGTCGAAATAATTTTTAATACTCAAAATCCTATATCGACCACCAAAATTTCGAATCGTTCACTATTTTCTGTTCATTTACTCATCGCCCACCCAACGGCTGAAATCGCCCACTGGTTGGCGATATCGCCAAGATTGGTTAACCTTGTTATATAGCGATCAAATTGCAGGCGGCGACTAAAAATTAACGAAGTCCTTTATATTAGACAGTTAAAGTCAAGCATCAACGTTACTTTATCAGCAACACTTCTACAAACCATTTGGCACATTTCTATATTAATGTCAGAAAATTCAGCAAAAATTCAGGAATTCTTTTCGTTTTGATCCCCTAAACAAGATCTTTCAGTATACTCTTCAAGAAAAAGTCTGGTGGTGTTAGGTCTGGTGATCGTGATGACCACTCAATCGCTCCACATCGTATAGTCAAAAATAACATACAGTCTTTTGTTAACTGGGGCAAAGAATGGCATGTTAATCCCCCCCCCCAAAAAAAACCCAAATGCTTTCTATTAATCATCTGAAAGACATCGTTCTGCATGGCTGATGCTAACTTCCAAGGGAGTGACTTATTGCGTCTTCTCGGGCTAATATTTTCGGCTGACATGAAATGGAAGATTATATTGAATCATCATTGGTCAGCTGATAAGAAAGTTGGTTCACTGTATCCTGCGAGACATTTTTTCTTTCCAGAATCTAATTTACATATCTATAAATTTACGATTCTTCTATACTTAGAATGTTGCTGCCTCATATAGTTTGGTGCTTCTGCTATATATTAGGTTGGTGCAAAAATAATGACGTAATAATGTCGTTTTTTGACGTATTTTTTAACGTCAAAAAACGACATTATTACGTCATTATTTTTGCACCAACATAATATTTACAGATCCTTTATAAAATCCAAAGAAGAATTAGCAATATTATTGGTCCTGAGTTGGCATCTCAGCTCCAGTCACTTGCCATTTCTATAAATACTTTCATGATAATTGTTCGGATGAACTCTTCGCTATGACAACTAGACTCTATGAATCTAAGCGCAGTACAAAATTGGCGGTGAGGTCTTATCAATTTACAGTTAAGCTGGTTAGATGTAGCCGTACGTTCTATGCTAACAGTTTCTTTTCTCGCACTTCTCACTTGTGGAACTCCCTCCCAACTCGATGCTTTCCAGCCAACTTTAATTTTTTTAAATTTAAACGCAATGTCCGTCATCATCTATTGTCTTCTTGATTATTCTTCTGTTATTCTCACAATTTTTCTGTTTTCTAACTCTTTCACATTCAGTAACCCCTTGTGTGTTATTGGTATTACTCCCTTGCATGGGGTGAAGTTGATAAAAATAACCTTTTTAAAAATTCCTATTTAGCCTATAAAAATCAGAAAGACAATTCGAGACAATATATCCAGGTTCGAATGATATATAACGCCGTGAATATAGCAATAAAGATGAGTTCAACAGTCCGAACAATGTAAATAGTGTAAATAATTACAACACCTCATCTTAGAAATATAGACAGATCTTGAAGAAGGCCGGAGCGTACAACAGTCGAGACGTGAACATGGCAATAAAGATGAGGACAACAGTCCGAACGATGTCAATAGTGTAAACAAGAAGAAAACTTGTCAGGTACCGGCTGTATTTGTTCCAACAAAACACAGTATGAAGTCGAAAGAAAGTGAAATATTGGAAAACAAAATCTCGCTTGTAAGAGAGAACGGAACAAAATGTGAAAAGGAAAGATTACTGTTGCGTCCGTCGTTGTTGGAACGCTCGCAGCGGTCGCATTCGGCCGGACGATAAGGCGAGAAAAACAGGAAACCCAAGACCCGAGGATAAATCGTGATCATCCAGTCGACAGTTTAAATGTAAACAGCTTTGAAAGGGTAATGTGGTAACTTGATGTCACTTGATGTCATGTGAAAGCTGTAAATGCTCAATGTGTACAGAAGAAAGGATCATTTCATAATCTGATGTGAGTATTTTGAAATTCTAAACAGAAAAAAAAAAAAATTCTTACAGCATCTGGTATTCCCAAGCGCTTACTTATCTCAATACAGGCAACGCTTAACATTGCTTAGCTTAATAATAATAATAATAATAATAATAATAGACTTACCGTTAGCGTCGAGTGGGATTAGGTCCTTGGCACTGATCACTGAAATTAGACATGAAAGTGTGAAAAATATTCTGAAGAAATAAACACTTTCTGAAATAAAAAAATTATCTCTCTTTCTCAATAAAATAATGTACTTCTTATTGTGGATATATTAGGTTGGTGCAAAAATAATGTCGTTTTCTCACATATGTTACTATGTGAGAAAACGACATTATTTTTGCACCAACCTAATAAAAATGGACATTTTGAAAACGGATATTTTGAGAACAGACATTTTGAAAAACACATTTGATGCGTACATTTTGAAAACGGACATTTTGAAAAAGAAACATTTAGAGAACGGACATTTAGAAAAAGGACATTCTGAGAATGGAAATTTTAAAAACTGAAATTTTATGAATGGACATTTTGAACATTTTTCAAACTTGACTTTTGAGAACGGACATTTTGAGAACGTACATTTTGAGAAAGGACTATTTGAAAACGGACATTTTGTGAACCGATATTTTAAAAAAGGACATTTTGAGAATGGACATTTAGAAAATGGATGTTCTGTGAACGGATATCTAGAAAACAGAGATTCTGAGAACGGACATTTTGAAAACAGACATTTTAAAAACGGACTCTTTCAAAGCGGACATTTTCAAAACGGACATTTGAGAACGGACACATTGAGAACAGACATTTTGTAAACAGACATATTGTAAACGGACATTTTGCAAACAAACATTTTGAAAATGCTCATTTTGAAAACAAGGCATTTTGAGAACGAACATTTTGAGAAAGGCCAAATTGGAAAGAGACATTTCGTCGGCAGACATTTTTAAAACGGACATTTTGAATACGTACATTTTAAAAACTGACATTTTAAGAAAAACATTTTGAAAACGGACAGTTTCAGAATAGACATTTTGAGAAAGGACATTATGAAAATTTTGAGGTTGTACATTTTGAAAACTGACATTTTAAGAAGGTACATTTTGAAAAAGGACATTTTGAAAAGGGACATTTAGAAAATTTTGGAAACGGCCATTTTAAAAACGGCCATTTTTAATACGGCCATTTTGAAAATGCATATTTTGAAAATGGACATTTTAAGAACGGATATTTTAAAAATGGACATGTTAAAAACGGACATTTTGAGAACGTACATTTTGAAAACTGACATTTTAAGAAGGGACGTTTTTGAAAAAGGACATTTTGAAAGCGGACATTTAGAAAATGGAAATTTTGAAAACTGATATTTTGAGAACAGACATTTTGAAAACAGACACTTTTCTACCTGTACACTACATGGATATTCTGCCATTGTTAAACGGAACACTTCTCAGTTAGATCACTACTACACACGTTAAGCGTTGAAGACGGACTAGCCACGCATATACACGAATGACAAATGTAACAAAGTCAAAATGTCGATACAGCACCATCTACCATAAACTTTCTTTAAAATTAATAACTCAAAAACGAAGGATTTGCAGACAAATGTTTATATGGACTTTTGTCCATGCTTTGGTGTGAAGAATCCGTCCCCAAAGTTTATAAAAGTACTTTATTTACACCCTGTACATATATTAATGTATATTTGGGCATATTTCGTTGAATATGACAGGAAAGGAAAATTTAATTAATTGTTTCTATAGTTTTTCGAGCATTCTTATATTTTTTGTTTGATGGGATTAAGGGAGGATAAAAATTGTCCGTATTGTCCATTGTCCTAAACGCTTTCTCAAAACTTCTTTAGCCATTTTCAAGGGGTTTGTTTTACGTATTATTAATTTATTATCATGTTTGACTGTTTAAGATGTATTTTTGTGTTGTAAGAGCGTTTATTCCGAGCCTCGCGTGTTGAGCATGGCTGGAAGTTTCCAAACTTACAAAAGTAAGAATGCTGAAAAAACTAATCTAATAATTATATATATATATATATATATATATATATATATATATATATATATATATATATATATATGTGTGTGTGTGTGTGTGTGTTTGTGTGTGTGTGTGTGTGTGTTTGTGTGTGTGTGTGTGTGTGTGTGTGTATTTAGGCAGAAATCCTTCTTTCATGGACATTTCATTGAATACGACAGACAAGGTGTTTTTATTTAGTTTTTTTTATACAATTTATGCGATCTAATAATTATTTCTTTTCAGATGATAAATTATATAAAAAAACTGCTTGAATGTTCTTTTTATCTGAGCGCTTTCGGCTATACATTTAGCCATTTTCAAGGATTAAGTATTTTAACTGTTAAATAAGAAATAGTTTGTTGTATGTATGTATTTATATAGAGTTTTCATTTTCCAAACACGGTCAAGATATTGTGTCCGTGTTCATAGTTGATATTATTAAGTGTTGGTTATTCCGTTTTTATTAATAAGGCTTCCATTATTTTTAGCCTTTTTTTTTACATGTAGATGATGCTTTTATATATTTGTGTTGCCAACAAGTATGTTAATAGTGTACGGTAGGCCTCCACGAATATTTAAATGAGATTTAATTGAGCTATTGTCAGAAAGGTGTAGAGGGAGTCTGCGTGTCAAACATGTTGTAGTGTGGCCTATGTAATTATTTACGAATTTTGATTAATCAGGAATACAATTCCTTAATGGGTATTTAAATTCGTAAATAATATTTGCCCTATTTAATTTTGTTCTAAGAGGTGAATAAAAATAAGAGGTTTTAAATTTTTTGTAATAAATAATCAATCTAATTTTTTTTCTATTGTCAACTGGTGTTGTACATTTTTTTTTATAATTTTCTTAATTCTACTTTCGTCTTGTATATTTGATATGTCTATATGTTGAAGTAGGTTTGGTTAAGAAAATAAAAATTTTTTGAAAGAAAATTTTGGTATTTTTCTTTCAAATAATTTTTATTTTCCCAAGTACTTCCAATGTTACCTGAGACCATTTTCAATAGGTTAAGATATAGCAGATCTGAATATAGTAGCTGCATAAATTCAACACATTTTTTCACTGTTCCTTTACAGCGTTTCAAATTAAAGAAAAGGGAAACAGCATGTTGTACTACTTGGCATTTGCGCTGGAAGCTTCAATACCAACATTTTCAGAAGGTAGTTCTTCCCTAGGTCAAGAGGGTGGCTGCTGCAAGACCCTATATCTGGCAACAGAACTCTGCACCATGTCATTCCTGTCAGAAATTTCTGTGACCACAGCACCTCTTACATCTGGCCACTTAACTCCCAGACTGCAACACCCTTGATTATTATGTGTAGGGCGTAGTTGGGCGAGAGACCAACAAAGCTCTTTATAACACCAAAGATGAACTGAAGGCAAGGATTATGACAGCATTCATCAAATGAAACAAGGAGACCATCCAGAAGAGTTGCAGGAGATTCCGACGTTGTCTGGAGGCTGTGGTTGACGCTAATAGCAATTTTATTGAAAATATTTACTCGTTAGTATTTCAAGATATTTTTTTTAATTTTGGTAAATATATCTTTTAAAAGGAGACGTCAGTATTATTTTCATTTTTGCGTAATTTAGACGTCAATTTATTCATCGCACCATATATATATATATATATATATATATATATATACATTGAGAAATGGACAAAGTCCGATAATTTATTTATTAAAGACATTTTTATGTTTAACGTTCTTTTTATAGATACAAGTATTTAAGTAAATGCTCTGTTTATAATAAACAGTATTAAATAACATTTACCGGCCAGAATGTCCGAGAAATTTTAATTTTCAAAGGACGAATATTTCTATGAAAATTTCTCGGACATTCAGGCCGGTAAATGTTATTTAATACTGTTTATTTTAAACAGAGCATTTACTTAAATACTTGTATCTATAAAAAGAACGTTAAACATAAAAATGTCTTTAATATATATATATATATATATATATATATATATATATATATATCCTAGTAAAAAAATAAAACTATATACTAAATTTAACACAACCAACTTAATCATACACAATAACTCTTCTCTGTCAACTAGTGTTTTGGAAAAAAAACATTTTATATCATTTTAAATGTTCTTTTGGAGCTTTACCACGACAACATTATCAAAACGTTTTACCCTTCATTTGTCGTATACAAGTTCTATTGCACAACATCTAAAGCACGTTCCTGTCCACCTTCACAATACAGGAAGATACTTGTTGACAGCACTAATATACTACACTACGAAAATAATGAACAAAAATTCCAAATTCTTGAGGCCCTCTATATCAAAATCATCCAATCAACACTCAACAAAATTTATTACGAATATAAATGCATATAACATTTATATACTAATGCCATTTTACACTTTTACCAATTCCAGGTCAGCTCCCTTATATTGAAATACTTGTTTTGTAAGAAATACCTGCCATATATGCCTCTCAGAAATGCCTCCCACATAATGGTCAAACATTCTTTTACCAATTCCAGGTCAGCTCCCTTATATTGAAATACTTGTTTTGTAAGAAATACCTGCCATATATGCCTTTCAGAAATGCCTCCCACATAATGGTCAAACATTAGTTAGATGAAGACATTATTGCCACTTACAATATCCTTATTATCTGGGAGGTACTTCTGCCGTACTCTCCATGAATTTGATTTTTTTTCTCTTTATCTTTTTTCCTCTTATTTTTTTAACAGGAGTAAATAGATTCGCCTAATTTCCGGTTCACGCTCCTTCTTCGTCTGCTAAACTTCTGCAGAATTTTATCCCTTGTTTCCTGTTTAGGATTGGGTTCCCGGTTCCTTCTAATGTCTTCCCATTCTCTTTTACTCTCAATAACCCCATGCGTCTTAGTGGAATTATCGCCTTTCCTGAGGTGAAATGATGAAGACAAATATAGATACAAAAGGAAATGAACCGTCTTACCTTCGACTAATAAAGTTTGGATGTCATATTTGTAGAAAACCCGAACGTTTAGTGTGCCATAGGGACTAGTTTCTGTTTGTTCCTGAAACAAAATAGAAAAAGGGCTGTAATTTGACAAGAAATTTTAAAATTATACTTTTTTATATTGTAATTAATTATTAAACGTTGTTAAATCTGGAACATAAAAAAATAAGTGGTCACCTATTTAAATACTGAGCCAATACATCATTGCTTAACTTCACTTCGGTGTTCTGGAAGGAACTGGTGTTGTGGGGAACACTTGTCCGTAATTCTCTTGTTAATTGTAGCCACAGGCAAAAAAAAAAAAAAAAATTTTTCTATTTAATATAAAATTTTTCTATTTAATATAAAATGATAGCTGCCATTGCTTAAGCTTAGCTTAGTTTGGTACAAGGTCACAAGCATGGGGAGCCTAATGAAAATCAAATTCACTATTCAGTAGCAATAGACAATTAGAATACCTTTCGAACTATTATATTGCGCCGAAATTTGAAATAAAATGAAAAATAATAAAATAAAATAAATAAATGAAAATATAAAAACATAAAAATAAATACACAAAATAAACAAATAAAATAAAATAGACCAAATAAAAATAAAAAACAATCACATTAATAAACAAAACAATAATAAAAAATGCCCATATCTATCTATCTAGCTATCGAGGTATCTAGCTATCCTATCTATCTAGTCCTTTTTACTTTTATGTGTCTAGTTCTGTTCGTATCTATCTATCTATCTATCTATCTATCTATCTATCTATCTATGTCAGTTGGTTCACATCTATCTATCTATCTATCTATCTATGAACGTTGGAATATTTTCACTTTTCTAAGCGCTGCGAGAAGTTACCACAGTAAAGAAAGTGGTTTCCAACAATAAAGCTGGAATACACATTGGATGGATATATAACAACAGGTATTTGTCATGAATTGAATATTAAGAATTGAATAGATTTTATTATTATTATTATTATTATTATTATTATTATTATTATTATTATTATTATAACCTGCGTGTTTGCTAAACGATTTGTTTAAGGTTTCAATCAGAAAGCACAAGAGATAGCGAGTTGACGTCATAACTGACACAATGTGTTTGTTTTAAGAATTTCGAAGCGGGATAAAAAAAAAAAAAAAAAAAATTAGAAAAAGGCTAAAATCGAATAAAAAATATTCAGTGTTAAAATTCCTTAAACCCAATTTTGTGAAATGCTAAAAAAATAAATAAATTTATGATAGCTTTAGATTTGCAAAAATCTTTAGAAATTAAAAACTTAAAAGATTGAATGAGATTTTTTAAGTAACTTTTGAAAGCGAATAGAACAGTTACCCAAGAAAATGTCAGAATAATAGCAATTTTGAGAAATTCCTCTATGTGAAATTCTTTGCATTTCGGCTAAGCTTTACTTACCGGAGAGTTGGAAGCTATATAGCATATTTAAAAAATACTTCCTAAAGCCGCGGTCACGATTGGAATTGGAAATCTTCTTCTTTGTGCTACATCCGTTCAGGATAAGCGATTATGTCTCTCCACAACTTCCTATCACTTATGTCATCTACCATCTCCCATTCCATCATCCATTCACACAATCTTAACAGGTAGGTGGCTCGTTCACTTCTATCTCTGTTGTCCCCAATATGTCCCGTGACGGTTAAGTTTTCCAAGCTCTCCTTCCTCATTATGTGTCCTAGGGATTTCAGCTGTCTCCTTTTTTTATTCTGAGTATAAATGTCCTTTTTAATGTTATTTTCTTTTAGATTTCCTTCATTGCTTACTCCATGGAATTTTCAGTAGAACCACATTTTTAATGCTTCTAAGTTTTTGTTTCTTCTTGGGGAAATTGTCCAGCATTCATTGACATGTAAGAGGATGAATATCACGTCGCAATCCAACACTTTTTTCGTTTCTAACGAAAGGTTTTCGTTTCTCAGCACCTTGCTTTGTTTTTGGAATGCCTCTTTCACTAGTCCAATGCGTACTTCGGACCTCGATGTCACATTTTCCATCCTCTGTTAAAACGGTTCTCAGGTATTTGAACTTCTGCACCTGTTTGATGTTTATATCTCCAATTCGTAAATCGCATCTTGTTTTTTTTCTCTTGCTGATGACAACATTTTCTGTCTTCTTGAAGTTGATAGTCTTCTTTCTCGCTTTCTTCTACCAACCTATCTAGGAGGAACTATAGTTTTCTTTTCGAATTAGCCATCAAGTATCATTTGCGTATCTTATAGCGTGATATGTCCCAGGAAGGATATATTTGTTCGAAGTAGAAAAGTGGTTTTGGACTACTGTAACCGAGTAGGAAAATCTAGCAGGTAACCGTAATGGACTGGTCCTCGTCGTAGTTGTAAGCAATAGGCGTAGGCAATAGGCGGAGACAATAGGTGTAGCCAATAGGCGTCGTCAGTAGGCGTCGTCCATGTACCACCACATCAGTCTGTATTTATGTCTGACACCAGACAATCATATTACTGTGAGAGGGAACCTAGGTGTATGCATATTCATTACATCATAGCGTTAAGATTACGCCCACCGATCCTAAATCCTTTAAGGGTCACCAGTTCCCTTAGAATATCGTTGCTGTAGTGATATCGTATATTTTTATTCTTCTATGACATCTTCCCATACCTTGCGGTCCTTAGCAGCTTTTCTCTCTCTGCTAATGCTCCCACCTCATGTTCCGCCACCCATTTACACAAGTTCATCAAATAAGTGACTCGCTGCCTCTCCTAATTTCTTTATCCTCAATACGCCCTGTGAGTGTTAAGTTTTCCAAGCCTTCCTTCCTCATTATGTGTCCAAGGAATTTCAGCTATCTTTTCCTGATTTTGAGTAAAAGTGTCCTTTCTGTTGCCATTTATTTAAGACTTCCTTGTTGCTTAATCTCCCCGTCTATAGAATTTTCCGTAGACTTCTGCTAGATTATTGCAGTTTTTTCTTCGTCCGCGGAGATATTGTCCAGAATTCATCAATGTAACGCTTTGTTTAAAAGAAAAATTTCCGTTTTTCAGCACTTAGTGTAGTGCCTTATAGACTTCTTTCGAGCAATGTGACATGAACGTTTCATGCTGAAGCTATTAGCTTGGTGCAAAAATAATGTCGTTTTCTCAGATAGTAACATATGTGAGAAAACGACATTATTTTTGCACCAACCTAATAAAAAGATTGTGGACGCTTCACACTAAAACACACCAACACAGAAAGTCACACTCAAATATATTCATTAATATTTTGTTATGTATGCAATTTACTTCTAGGAAAAGTAACGCTTTTCTTAAACTTTCCTTTTGTTAATTTTGTTTTAATAAATGTCATATTGCGTTGCAAATCAATTGATCTGTTATCTTGTGCATGTACCCTTTTTATCACCATTATTTCATCTCTATCTATAAAAGGCAGGATGTATGTGTGTGTGTGTGTGTGTGTGTGTAACGAATGCACGGCCGCAATTTTGGACGGATTTGCACCAAAATTTACATGCACATGCTCCAAGTTAGCGGGAAAGCCAAGACTGACTTTGCATTTCCCAACTCCCATCGATAGTGGAAATAATCGATTTTTTCACGCTTCTACGGCAGTTTTCATGTAGTTTGCGGCCATTTTGTACTGGCCTGAGTGATAGCCACGAATAGGCAGGAAGATACTATTGTCTAGCGTGAGAGCCAACAGCTGACTGACATGAATGTTAACTAGCATGCTAGCATGCAAAGAAAATCGATAGCTGCATTCGTCACAAGTGGGAAAAATTTAAATCTGCATGGCACTTTACTCCAATTGGCTCATTTGCTTGCTTAAACTCAACGTTGATTCTGATTCCGCAGAACTGGGTTGGGTATGAAAAAGTATTTGTTGTTATTAGGTTGGTGCAAAAATAATGACATAATAATGTCGTTTTTTGACGTAATTTTTAACGTCAAAAACGACATTATTTTTGCACCAACCTAATAACATTCTTTTTTCATTCGGTTTTTCCAGTTACGAGTCCTTTTTTAAAGCTGATCGTTTTGCGTTCATTTTGTTTAGTTCTTTTTTCGTAACAGATTTAATGTTTAGTATAGAGCTTAGAAAAAATTCGCAAGTAGTAAGGCATGTAGCAACATCAGCACGGCAAAGGGCACTCCTTTAAAGGCAAGGAAAGGCAAAAATATTTTACGTCAAGTGATAGCGATTGCTGTATGAGTCGTACGATTTTTGAATCAAGCACGGGCAACGCCGGGCCATGCTGCTAGGGTATTATAAAATGCTCTCATAGAAACCTTACACTAAGTCTTTGAGTAGCCAACACGCTAAATTAGCTTTTTTGCTACTCCAATCTGTGTTCGGATCTCGGTGTAGCATTTTCAGTTCGTCGACTAACACATTTCCCAGTTATGTACCTGCTCGAGGTTGACATCTCGAATGCGTAACTCGCACTTTTTCTCCAACTGAGGACCATACTTTCTGCTTTCTTACAGTTGATAGCCCTTTCTTTTCGCTTTCTTTCTTGTCTTGTGGTTTTCTTTCCGGTTCGGCGACCAGCACAATGTCATCTGCAAAGCTAATATTACGCCCACCGATAATATATCCAGTTCTCTTGGGATAGTGTCGTTTTAGAGAAGACACATCCTTGTCTCAGACCCCTTTCTTATTTCTATATTGCCACTCAATTCATTTTCCATCCGTATGCAGATGGTTCGATCCAAGTGTAAGTTCTAGATTATTCTAACTTCTTTTCCAACTAATTCGAGTTTTCCTAGCAGTTCAAATAGATCTTTGTGCTTGCCAAATGCATTTGCGTGATCGATAAAACATAATTTCACATTCTTCTGCATTTGTATTGCTATCTCTGATATCATTCTAATCATGAATATCGCAGGATTGTTGAATAATTTGAAATATATAATCACATTCACGGGAATTGTGTTACTTTAATAGGTAAAAATGACGAATGTTTCCTTATAAGGAAAGATAGAGAAAATGAGACAAAGAGAGAGGAAAAAAAAGAAACACGTACGTAGAAAGAGATAGAAAGAGATAAAGAGAATGGAAAGAAAAAAGAAACACGTACGTCGAAACAGATAGAGAGAAAGAGAAGAAGAGAGAGGAAAGGAAAAAGAAACACGTACGTCGAAACAGATGGAGAGAAAGAGAAGAAGAGAGAGGAAAGGAAAAAGAAACACGTACGTCGAAACAGATAGAGAGAAAGAGAAGAAGAGAGAGAAAAGAAAAATGAAACACGCACGTTGAAAGAGTTAGAACGAGTTGAAGAGAGAGAGAGGAAAGAAAAAAGAAACACACAAATAGAAAGTAATAGAGAAAAAGTGATGGAGAGGGAGAAAAGAAATACACACGTAGAAAGAGATAGAGAGAGAGAGGTCATGAGCGAGGAAAGAAAAATAAAACACGTTCGTAGAAAGAGATAGAGGGAAAGTTGTGAACATAGGGGAAAGAAAAACGAGAAGATATTAATATAACGAAATCTGAAAAGACCCGAACCTGTTCATCCAATTTTTCTTGGTAGAATTGTTCTATTAAATCTCTTGTGTCTTCTTTATGCAGGGCAAGCTGCTCCCGCAGATCCTGACAAATAGAAAGTCGAATAATATTAGCCATAGCATCATCAATTTGCAAACAAATTTATTCGTTAGTGTATTCTAATTTTAATTGCAGCAGATAGGTTCGCTTATCGTCCAACTCGCACTTCTACCCTGTCTTTTGAACAGGAGTAGAGGTTTATCACTTGTTTCCCGTGTAGAATTGGGTTTCCGGTTCCTTTTTCTTCTCTTTCACTTCCAGTAGCCACTTGAGTCTCAGTGGCATTATCGCCTTGTTTGGGGTGAATAGATTAAAAACAACAACAACAACAAAAAAAGATGAATTCTGAAAAGAGGATCTTTCAAAAATAAATCGATATCTGGTCAGATTTTGGGATGTCGGTCGGGACGAGTATTTTTCAACCTCCCAATGTATACGTCCGTCGTTTTGATAACAGCGGATTGATTCGTCTTTTTTTACGGCTTATCAATCCTTTGTGGGGTATTTAAAGCCGAAACATATTTCGGGTTGAAGGAGCTTTGCTTACAATAACCGGAGATCCTAAGCGGTTCCCCATATAAGTACTGACCGCGTTCGACACCTCTTAACTTTTCGTATTGAATTTTCATTATTAATTACTTTTTTCTTTTTTAGAATTTAAACTTATACTAACAGAAGTATACAAGGTGTCACAAAAATATATTAACTCTTTAAATGAAAATAAATGCAGTACTTATCGACTGGCAAACAAGATTTGCGCTTTGAGCGCTGGCCACTGTTTTACTACTGTGGTAGAGAAAATGACGTAATACCCAGTCATCGGTTGAACGCTTGAAACGAAATCCTAATCAGGAAAAAAGGGATAAATCTCTACTGTTGAAAAGACCTGATGGAGTGTGAATAGGCAATAGGCAAACCTATTTACTCCTATCGAGGTGAAAAATAAGTAAATAACATTTCAGAGTCCAGACGGATATATGAGAAGTAGAGAGTTGAAGTAGACTTTAGATAGAACCGGGAACCCAATCCTAAACAGGAACCAAGGGATAAACCTCTACTCCTGTTCAAAAGACCGGAGATGAGTTTGAACCGGGAGGTAGGCGAATCTATTTACTTCTATTAAATATATACATGAAAGCAATAACTCACCTGAAATTGCCTGTCGGACAACATTGTATCCATACTCAGCCCTTTGTTGTTAGCATAGAAAAAATCTACAAGTAAGGTTAAGGCATCGAACATTCGTTGGTAAAATATTTGTTGCTTCTGCGAGATAAAAAAAAAGCAGGGAAATAATTATTTGGCATTTATCAAATCAAATACTAAAGTCTGTACAACTATAGCGTTAAAAATATAACAAATAGAATTAATGAGAAATCATCATTTGTTTTTACGGCTTATCAACCTTTTTCAGATTATTTAAAGTCATAAAATATATTTAGATTGCAATAATTCTTGAGAAATAAAAATGATTTGAAAGAGATGGAGGGAGAAAAAGAGAGAGGGGAAAGAAAAAAGAAACACTTTACATGCACGTAGAAAGGAGCAGAGAGAAAGAGGTGAAAATAAAGGGAAGAAAAAAGAAACACGCAAGTAGGAAGAGGCAGAGAGAAAGAGAAGAGAAAGGAAAGAAAAAAGAAACACATAGACGCACGTAGAAAGGGGCAGAGAGAAAGAGATGAAGAGAGAAAAAAGAAACACACACGTAGAAAGAGGCAGGGAGAAAGAGAAGAAGAGAAAGGAAAGAAAAAAGAAACGCGCGGAGGAAGAGGCAGAGAGAAAGAGAAGAAGAGAAAGGAAAGAAAAAAGAAACACACACACGCAAGTAGAAAGGGGCAGAGAGAAAGAGATGAAGAGAAAAAAAAGAAACACACACGTAGAAAGAGGCAGAAAGAAGAGATGAAAAGAAAGGAAAGAAAAAAGAAACACATACACGCACGTAGAAAGGGGCAGAGAGAAGGAGATGAAGAGAAAAAAGAAACACGCACGTAGAAAGAGGCTGAGAGAAAGAGAAGAAGAGAAAAAAGAAACACACGCGTAGAAAGAGGCAGAGAGAAAGAGAAGAAGAGAAAGAAAAAAAGAAACACATACACGCACGTAGAAAGTGGCAGAGAGATAGAGTTGAAGAGAAAAAAAAGAAACACACACGTAGAAAGAGGCAGAGAGAAAGAGAAGAGAAGAGAAAGGCAAGAAAAAAGAAACACGCACTTAGAAAGGGGTAGAGAGAAAGAGATGAAGAGAAAAAAGAAACACACACGTAGTAAGAGGCAGAAAGAAGAGATGAAAAGAAAGGAAAGAAAAGAGAAACACATACACGCACGTAGAAAGGGGTAGAGAGAAAGAGATGAAGAGAAAAAAAAAGAAACACACACGTAGAAAGAGGCAGAGAGAAAGAGAAGAAAAGAAAGGCAAGAAAAAAGAAACACATACACGCACGTAGAAATTGGCAGAGAGAAAGAGATGAAAAGAAAAAAGAAACACAGACATAGAAAGAAGTAGAGAGAAAGATGAAAAGAAAGGAAAGAAAAAAGAAACACTCACTGAGGAAGAGGCAGAGAGAAAGAGAAGAAGAGAATGGAAAGAAAAAGGAAACACATACATGCACGTAGAAAGTGGCAGAGAGAAAGAGATGAAGAGAAAAAAAAGAAACACACACGTAGAAAGAGGCAGAAAGAAAGAGATGAAAAGAAAGGAAAGAAAAAAGAAACACACACACGAACGTAGAAAGAGATAGATAGAAAAGTTTCATGGAGAGGGGAAAGTAAAAGAAAACACGCACGTAGAAAGAAGTAGAGAGAAAAAGATAAGGGAAGAAGAAAGAAAAGAAAGAAGCACACATACACACACATAGAAAGCGGGAGAGAGAGACAGTGGAAAGAAAACGAAACACATACACAGAAAGTGGCAGAGAGAGAAATAGAGAGATGGAGAGTGGAAAAGAAAAAGAAACATATACGCGGAAAGTTGCAGAGAGAGAGAGAGAGAGAGATGAAAAAAGTGAAAAGAAAAAAGAAACAGACACGCACAGAAAATGGCAGTGAAAGAGAGAGCGAGAGGGAGAGGGAGAGAGAGAGAGAGAGATGAAGGTTATTTTTCAGATTATTTAATGCCACAAAATAATTTCAGAATGTAAGAATTTAGTGGAGTTAATAATAATTCCCTCATACAAGTCCCTTCTAATTAACCCATAACGGGGAGGAGAAGCGGTGGAGTCATACTTTTCCTAAGGATATTCACGCGTGAGTGGCTAGTTCTCTTTCATCTCAGGCCGAGGTCGTGATAGGACCCTAAAGTTAGCGCTCCGTAAAGCAGACGTAACATGGCGTAAATCCCAAACGCTCGCTAATTCACGAACAGAGTAAGCGTAATTTTTCCCTCGTTATTTATAAGAAATCTTAAGAACATTCCTTGAAATGTTCTCTACACGGAAGAATAAATATTTTTTTTATTTTTATTTTGTTTTATATCGCTCTTTTGTCTGTCTATTTTCACAACACTTTATTTTTGTTCGACGGATGACCCCTAACCTACTAACAACAGGTTCGTAACAACGAGGTGAGCTTTGCAACGTAATTACGTTTTTACTAGAAGCTATCTAAAAACGAATTAAATTTATTTAAATATTATTTATCAGAAATATAATCAAGATGGGTTTTTCTAGTTTCCGCATTTAAAGAAAACTGTTTTTACTTCTGAAAACCTTTGAAGCCTGTTTACAACTTCTTTGTTTCAAAATGGTCTTCTCCCTGTCGGCTGGGGCTTCAGAATGTGCCAACTGCACCTCTGCAGAGGAGTAAAACCTTCCTCCCAAATGAGGCATCCTGGATAAGACAATAAACT
Organism: Acanthosepion lycidas; assembly: GCA_963932145.1. Lineage (NCBI taxonomy): Eukaryota > Metazoa > Mollusca > Cephalopoda > Sepiida > Sepiidae > Acanthosepion > Acanthosepion lycidas. The sequence continues at coordinate 10,755,827 of OZ010606.1, forward strand.
ACATCTGTATCCTTGGTATGATGATAAATTCCATCCGGTGACAACGCCTCTGATCAGAGGAGCGTAGTACCACCTCTTAATTGCTGATGTTCTCAGCTCTACTCTGAACCTGGGTGTTAGCACCTGTCAGGGTCTCAGCTATGGGCAAATAATTAACCTCCAAACTGGGGTCAAAACACCATGAAAGTGTAAAAAATAGGTTTTATTACCAGAAATACACTTTTAGAAAAAAATTATGACCAGCAATAAAAAATCTTGCCGGCATTTAGGTTGATATGCCTTAAAACTAGACAAACTTAACCTATCAGAATGGTCTGCCATCTGTGAAATATTCTAGTGATTGAAATGACAGTTTTTAAGTTCTAAATCTGGGGAGCATGGGCGACGAAGAAGAATTTCTAATCGTAAAGAACGTATTTTTCTTGGAATTGTTTTTTTTTATTATCTTTGTTGTTTTTAAATATTCTGCAGTGTAATAGCTGTAGAGATGTTAAAATGTGAAATGTGATATGACCCTAGACACAGATTTAATTTATATATAAACGGTAGATATCGCATAGCTGTTCATCCTGCTGTTCTTTTATTTCTAATGATATTTTCCTGTCTCTTAATACTTTACTTAGGTTCTTTATCTATTTTTACGTGAACTTCGTCACAATCTAGTTATTTTAGTAATAAAATGTATATCGTTTATAAGACGCGTTCAGAGGAGGGACGTATTCAACAAAAAATCGAAAATTACTTTTTTCACTGCAGATTATTCATTATATTATATCCAAGTATTTTACAAAAAATCAGAACCGATTACACAATATTTCAAGCTCAGTTTACGTTTATAGAACGTAACCATGCAATGAGATGTGATAACATAAACCGTAGCTTTGTCTAAGGAATGTTATTACATTATTTTATAGTGAATTCTTTAAGGGTTTTTTGTCAAAATTATTTTATTTTTGGTCGTATATTAATTTAAAATATTCTTTTTTACAGGCTCTATTTTTGAAATAGAAATAAGATCATTCTAAATTTCAGAATTTCGCTATTTCCCATCAAAATGACTGAAAGAAAGATCTAAAAGCAACAATGGAAAAGAGAGGTAACAAAGCGTAAACGAAATAGCTCTAATTTGTTCAACTTGGCATTGCAGCCAAAGTATTCTAAAATGCTGCCAATAACAAAGGAGAAAATGAAAAATACCTCACATCAAATCGAATATAGTATAAAAATTTATATCATTTATATTTATTTGTTATGTAACTAAATACATAATTGTCAACAATGTTTCTGTAAAACTTGATATTTCCTGTAATAAATTCTTAATAAATATTATTATTGTTATTATTTTATTTAAGTGTAAGCTAGTCCTACATTTAAAATTCCTTACGGCTAACCATGAAAAGAAATGTTGATCAAAACTGCCTAAAACCTTTAAGCGCATTATTGCTGCAAAATTATCAAATATTGAATACGCCCCTCCTCCGAAAAACGCGTCATATATAAACAATAATATTGGCATATAAACGGAATTCATTTATTTCTAATGAAAGTGTTGTTTTAAGGCTTGAATGCGTAGACAGACGATTTAGCAGCAAGTAAAAATGATTAACAACTGTTTATTCGGTTTAATAAGACAAGCGTTCACTTACCATATCTTCGGTGATCATAACGTCTTGGAATTCTTTGAGGACTTCTACCCAGATTGAATCCAAAATTCGGTTGAAGTTGGCGCTCACTAAATTTTGATTGAGTGTTACCAAATTCTTATCCAGATATTCCATCAAATCCACGATTGCCTGCAAAACCGAGAAAAGCGTCAGCCATATTTGAAGAAAACTGTAAAACGCAAAAGTTTCGCGTAAGCAAAGAGGAAGTTTTAAAGAAAACGTTAAAAAATGAACTCAAAATTAGAAAGCGACAGTTGGAATCTTTGGAATACATAATGAGGAAAGAAAGCTTAGAAAATTTGACACTCACGGGACATAGGAAGAACAGAGAAAAACAGCAAGAAACATACCGAACGAGCTTGTGTCAATTGATGGCAGATCATGGATAGGGAGGGATAGTAAGAAGAAAGACAAACACTGCTAAGAGCGACAAAAGATAGGAAATTGTGGAGAGCCATGATCGTTCACGCCTTGAAGGGACAAGACATAAAGAAGAAGAATTACTTTATCAATAATATATTATTTCAAATACTGCATTCAACGTCTTATTTTTAGAAAACGTACATTAAGCAAAATGTCGAGAAGTCATGGCTAAACTGCCATTCTGAATAAAACGCCTAATTTCATCAAGAAAATATCATTTATTAAAATATATATTAGCAAATATTTCTTCTTTGTATATGGATATATGCTTTTAGAAGATAAAACGAAGGTAGGTCGCAGAATGTAGATCCGACAAGGCACGCACATGACAAATCTATATAATAAATGCAAATGTCACTGTGTCACACTTTTTCAATTAAAGGGACACAACTCTTTAACTTTCAATAGCTTATGCTACAGAAATTTTGGATTCCGAAGTTTTCATTAATGCGATTGTTTTCGGCGATTTTTTGATGTGATTTTTTTGCGACAAATTTTTTGTACGATAACAATTTTTATAATTTGGAAATAAATTTGGGAATAATCGAAATTAATTGCGAAATTCACCCATGAAATAAGATAATTGTTTGTACGGAAAGTAAGGGCCTACGTACATCACATTGTTTTTAAATTAAGTGGCGACAGAAGAATTATCATTGAGGTTTTAAAAGGTAACGTTAAATATTAATGTAGTACTTAAATGCAGCGATCAATTTTGAGTTTTTCTGTAGTTTATTGTGAGTATGCCTCACAAAAAGAAATCTCTGCCAACAGAGGACTAGATGCAATGAAAAGAGCCAAGGCGTAAGCAGCGAGGAAAAGAAAGTCCCATGCAAACCAGATCAAAAGGCAGCCAGGAGAGCTTCCAATGATGAGAATATGCAAAAACTTATGGACTCCAAACCTCCAGAACATGCCAAAGGTCCAATTAAGAGCTCTCTGCAGGAGCTAGCTTAAATACCGCCCGATAGGGCGACTTTAAAGTTCAGTCATAATTTGTTTAATATTTGTGTGGTAGGCTTGTCATAGACAAAGTTACGGTAAGGCACCCTAGTTTCGAAGCCAGTACAATTGCTACCAACTTTTGTAATACCTCAAATTTAAATTCTAGCAGTGGTCACTATTGTCACCTTCACTCTAATACCCGAAATACTGTCCAATCGCTGGTCTCTTTGAGCGCATGTATTGCCAATGAGGCCCTTTGATTCGAACCTCAACTGTGATTCTTACCAAATTCTCTTTATAATTCTTTAGTATGAAACAGAATAACTCTTGTCCTTTTCAATAGATATAAGGCAAAATCATGTATAAGTTTTTAATCCTCACGCGATATATTAGGTCGAGAGGTTTTCTGGGATAGCTGTATTTTAAATGCTACATTATTGCAATTGCTATCTCCAGGTCCTTATATTAGGTTGTCATATATATTCGTTCGTTTTTTTCTGATGTTTTGCGAATGATCACGAAGAATTATGTTTTGTAGAATTTTTTGCTTCTTACTAATTCTGGTCATTCTGTGAAACATTTGTCTAACGTTATTGAAAGTTTATTTCAGATTAGATTAGATTTTCCTCATTACAATGTAACTTCAAATTTCTGGGTCATATTTTCCATAGTCACTTCCCAGATAGTTAAATTTCTGTAACTACTTTCTTCTGACATCCCCCATTTGTAGATTGCATCTTCGGATGCCCCTTTTGCTAATGACCATACATTCTGTTTTTGTACAATTTATGATTTACTATTAGGTTGGTGCAAAAATAATGACGTAATAATGTCGTTTTTTGACATATTTTTTAACGTCAAAAAACGACATTATCACGTCACCAACCTAATAATTTCTATTCTTTTTTTCCACTCGGTCGTTGATACTAGGTTGTCAGATATATTCGTCCGTTTTCTCGCGAAGAATGATCATTCGTGAAATTTTTGCTTCTTAGTAATTTCGCTCTTACTGTAAAATTGTTGTCTAGGTATCTTCACTACTTCGCTAAAAAAAGAGCATACCCTGATGAAAAAGGTCCCAAACATATTAAACAATTTTTTATCGTCTAAATGTTTATGTTATTATTAAGAGGAAAGGCCAAAATATTTTTGATTATTTTTTTTAGACTTTTTAATCTTTCCTAGCATGTCGGAAATTTTACTTAAAAATCTTGTCAGCAAAATTGATATAAAATCAATCATATCAGCCATTTTAACAACTTTATAAAACAAAAGTGAAATTCTCCGTTTAAAATTCAATTATATTTTTTTCAAAAGTTATTTGAGGAAAATTAGAAAATTTAAAGTTTACTTAATGTAATTGGAAACAAACATTACTTAATATTTACGCAGAAAAAATTTAATTGAAAATAAGAGAAGCATATCTAACTGTGGTGATTGGTTTTTGGAGGCGTGTTTATGCCAGTTTATTGACAACTAACGTCAGGGGAATTTATCGGACAGAAGTGACAGTATTTTCGAATTTTAAATGAACTTGCTTATTTAACTATGAAGTAATTTTAAAAAATTAAACACTTTGAAATGACTAATATTTTATGGATGTTTTTAGGTACTTTTTTTGACGAAGATATGTCCAAAACCTGAACTGTTTCTGTCCTTAAAATTGAATCTAAAAAAGAAAATAATTAATAATTGAAGTATATCTCTCATTGAAAAACAATAAATTAATTATATTTAAAAAATGAAATTAAAATATTTAATGAAATAGGATGTAAAAAGAAAATTAAAAAATTTGAAAATGCGATGATGATGGTCACTCTGAGAATTTGATACGTGTTAGCCAGAAGTAAAACAAAGCAATATTTTAAGGCATTTGTCTTAAAACATGTGACCTATTGTTTCTGAAAGGTGCATCCATAGTTTTGGAGAAAACGGTTTTAATACATTTTTTCCATATTAAAAAATATTTTAAAAATATTATCGTGTCGCAGATTGTAATAAGCTTTCAAATTTATGATCTGGAAAAACAGATATTTTTAATAACAGCATTTCCAAAAATACAACTTAATTTTAAATATTTAACAAATTTATCACATTTTGTATTTCAAATTTGAAAAAAAGAAAACAATTCTTGTATAAATTCATTTTTCATCGGAAAAATTTTATTGCTTCAGACAATAGTGTCCTTAATATATATTATTCATAACACCATTAAAAGCCTTTTTAATTAAATAATGTCTTAGATTTATTGGGTTTTGTATTTTACAATTCAGAGCTGAAGTTTGGATAACATCAAGTTAAAATTTACTAAAAACATGGATGATTTATATTCTTCAAAGTCTTCTGCTATTAACTAATATAATGACAAAATTACACAGAAGTTGAATTTTCTCAGTGAACCAAGTGACCTAGCGATGACCCAGGTCAGTGAACTAACTGACCTAGCGATGACCCAGGTCAGTGAACCAACTGACCTAGAGATGACCCAGATCAGTGAACCAACTGACCTAGCGATGACCTAGGTCAGTGAACCAACTGACCTAGAGATGACCCAGGTCAATGAACCAACCGACCTAGCGATGACCCAGGTCAATGAACCAACCGACCTAGCGATGACCCAGGTCAGTGAACCAATTGACCTAGCGATGGATACAATATAGAAAAGACAGTGAAACAACTTTACGGCGGTGGGAAAGTGATTGAAGCCGAGATGCCAGACCAGGATCAATAATATCACTGATTGTTCTTTGGATTTTATGAAGAATTTGTAAATATATAGCAGGAGCACCGGACCATATGTGGCAAGAGAGTTTTACTTACTGCTAGAATAAGGAATGATTTTGCTATAAAATACACTAAGAAAAAACAAGGAAAAAAGTTATTGTTACAGGTCAGGAACTAATGCAAGCCGTATTGATAACAAGGTTGTTATTATATATGTCAAGGGGATATATAAGCCTATACATAAATATTAACACTGCTTTCGCCCATATTTCGATTTTGTTTCTCTGTAGTGAAGCTTCAAAATTAATTTATTTTGGGCTGAAGCACAATCGGATACAAACCATGTGAGGTGGGTCAAATAAATCAGATACGAAATAAAGTGACCATTATGGTCGATAAATCTTATCTTGAATAGAATAAATTACAATAAACGACGTCAGAGATTACAAAGCAAACGCAGAGTTGTCTCCCTTGGTTATAAAAAATATCTACGGCGATATAAAATTGACTAAAATAGAATCCAAATAAATAAACTTAATTCTATTGTTCCTTATTTTTTGTTCAAAACTGAAATATCAAGGATGTGTTTTAGGCAAAGATTTTAATATTAATTTCATAGATTTTGAAACACTCCCAAATCAATTGTGTTTTGTTAGAATTCGCACTCTTTGCGTCACATGACTTCCTGAAATACACGCGCATGTATACAGCGTGTATAAAAAATACTTTTACAAACTTTTGGAGCAGGTTCCTCACATCAAAACAAGGACAAAAGTTCATATAACACATGTTTTTCGTTTTTGGGTTATTAAGTTTCCGGTAGACGCTGTTAAATGTACAATCCCAAAATACCACGGATCCTATCTCAACAACTCAACAATAAACTGCAGCAAAAGTTGGATGACTCGGCTGCCTCCGGTCTGGATATGCAATCCGATACAGCCATGCAGCTTCGCGTCCATTACCATTCGCGCGGCTGTATATAAAAATCATATTTGTCTGCTCACGATATGAATATCCTGCCATTGTTAAACGGAATACTTCTCAGCTAACCCACTACTGCACACGTTAACACTTTTTAAAACAATAAACATTGCCGAGGAGCGAAGGTAGTTAAAATATAAGCGATGTTATGCCTTTGGCACTCCGTTTATTTGGCGGCCATGATAGTCCATGTTTGCCAACGTTTTCTTTTCCTTTCTCCTATTTGTATTCATCTTCGTTATCATGTGTTTATATCGCTGAGTTATAGCTTTTCCAACGGCAACCCTTTTGTCTGAAATATATATATATATATATATATATATATATATATACCGTATGTTTCAGTCTTTTTTGTTATTCTGTCTTCCTCTGTTGATTTATATTTGTTTTTATTTATTATATTCTTTCCATTTACTGGTATTATTTTATCTTATAATTCTCCGTTACATATTCTTCAATATTTTGACAAGATGCACTGCAATGTACAGTGAATGGTGATTGCATTGGCTTCAATCACGACCTCCCGATGACTCTTCTGGACGCTCTCCTTTTTAAGTTAGCGGACGCTGCCATAACCCTTGCCTTCAGGTCATCTTTGGTATTACAAGGTGTTTTGTTGGTCTCTCGCTAAACTGAGACCCACACATAATAATCAAGCCAGTTGCAGAGAGTTAGGTGGCCAGATATAAGGGGTGATGTGGTCGTAGAAATTGTCTGACAGCCATGATTGGGATCTCCTGCTTGTGTGGCACGGGGCAGAGTCCTGTTGCCAGACATAAGGTCTTCCAGCAGCCACCCTTTTGACCTAGGGTAGCACTACCTTCTCAAGGCACTAATTCGGGGCTTCTTTTCTTATCATATATATATATATATATATATATATATATATATATATATATATATATATATATATATATATTCAGATGAAATAAATATCTATTTTATTTTTCAGACTTACCTCATCCGCTGGTACCACATCTGGCGCCCAGTTCATGTGAAAGACATCTTTCTTGATATCTGGTCGCATCTGGCAATGAGATATTGTTTTAAGTAAAGTGGAAATTAATTGTAAGTAAATGTCAAAGTACAAAACATGATACCAATCACGTTATCGAAATTATGTTAACTATATATATATATATATATATATATATATATATATATATATATATATATATATATATATGAAAACTTAATCATTGGATCATTATCGACGCCGAAATATTTCTGAAAACATTATTTAACAAAGTAACAACCGTTCAATTATTTTTAGATGAATCACTGTCAAACATTATTATTAAGTAAGAGAAGAGCATTTCTACAAAGATATTGTGGGATACAAATATAGGAAGCCCAATATACACATTATCATAAGGTGAGTTGAGATCAAATGTAGATCAAATATGGATCAGAATCTGACAGGGTGATCAGATAAAAAAACAAATAGGAAACGTTTATCAATCTAACATGTTCCAATTTTATTAAAGGCTGAACAGAGAATTAGATACGGTAAAAATGAAGAAAGAAATTCTGGTATTTTTACTTTTATATTGTCTGATTTTCTACTACTTCTTCACTTCCCCCGTCTTCTTCTTTTTCTTCTTCTTCTTGTTTTCCTTGTTGTTGTTATTGTTGTTCTTCTTTATCGTTCCTTCTTCATCGTTCCTTCTTCTTTTCTTTGTTGTTGTTGCTGTTGTTGTTTTTGTTGTTGTTGTTGTTGTTCTTCTTTTTTATTACTTCTCTTTTTCTTTTCCTTGTGGTTGTTGTTGTTGTTGTTGTTGTTCTTCTTCTTCTTCTTCTTCTTCTTCTTCTTCTCTTACTCCCTTCTTCTTCATGTTTTCTTTGTTGTTGTTTTTTCTTCTTCTTCCTCCTTCTTATTCTTTATCTCTTCCCTTTTTCTTTTCATTGTTGTTGTTGTTCTTCTTCCTCCTTCTTATTCTTATCTCTTTTTCTTTTCCTTGTTTTTGTTGTTGTTGTTGTTGTTGTTCTTCTTCTTCTTCTTCTTCTCTTACTCCCTTCTTCTTTATGTTTTCTTTGTTGTTGTTTTTTCTTCTTCCTCCTTCTTATTCTTTATCTCTTCCCTTTTTCTTTTCCTTGTTGTTGTTGTTGTCCTTCTTCTTCTTCTTCCTTCTTATTCTTTATCACTTCTCTTTTTCATTTCCTTGTTGTTGTTGTTGTTGTTCTTCTTCTTCTTATTGTTGTTGTTGATATTATTATTAATTGAGAGAACAGCATGTCAGAAAGTGATTGTAGGTTGCAAATATACGAAGTTCAAAGTAACCATCAGGGCACCAAGTCTGATAAATGTATACCCGGCACATGCGCCACAGCCAAATGTGTGCAATACGGTGACAGATTATAAGTAAAGGTCCCCACATATCTAGATATTTCACCCAAGCCGCCTTGGTTGGCTTATCCTTTAAACTTAAAAAAAAAAACGTAAATTCTCATAGGGCTAGTATGGGAACAGTGGGTACTCTAAGAAACTCGTAAGCAAATAATATTCATTGTAGTGTTATGGTTAACAAGCTTCGTTCGCGGATCCTCGTGATTACGATCCTCGTTGGTTGCCCTACGTATGTGACCCCTTGCTAATCTAAGCTTAGTATATAACATTGGGCGCCTCGTTAATGAGCTCGTCTGGCTGAGCATAAAAGATGGCATTATATACACTCGGGGTCCCGTACGTTTTAGCCTTCTGCCCAAACGAAGTCACACTTAGTAACTTAGGTGGCCTGTTGTGATGTAATGTTTGACGAAACTTGAAGAACCCATTTTGAATTCACAGAGTTTCTGTGTGTCTAATCTGAAATCATTTTAAAAGTGTAAAAAATTCGTACAACATTTATGCACTCTGATATTAAGGGAAAGAAAGAAAAATTAATGTTTTTCTAAACCGTTTCACCCCTAAACAAGGCGAGAGTGCCAATAAAACGCGAGGGACCACTGAGGAAGAAGGCGAGATTCCTGGGGAAAAAGTAGACCCCCCCCGCCCAATTTTCTTCAGTGAGGTTTTTGTCTTGGTAGCAAGCAGCTGACTTAAAAAAAGAAGACTGGAGTAGAGAAGTTCTCTCAGATTATCTTGTCCTCTCCTCTATTCGCTGACGAGTAGTCGGTAACATTTCCCCGTTGGAAACAATAAAAATTCTCGATACAAACCACACGCGTTGTGCCATTTATTATGATTAGCTTTTTCTTTTCTCGCTTTCTTTTACTAATTATTTTGTACAGATCTCAAATAAGCTTTCTTAAAGTTCGTCAAAACAACAGAAAAGAATATATGGTATGTGTATTAGATGTTATTGGTAGGGAAGTGACGTGTAAGAATAGAATCTTTGATTTTTCTGAGAGTTAATTGACATAGAACTGGTAAAAAACATTTTCCCTTCGACGACTTGCAACATATTGGAAATTAAAACCAAGAAAGCCCGCCAGGGAAAACGTTTCCAGTTCAAATAACAATATTAAGAATCGGTTCAACATTCAATCCCCCAAAATATTTTTCCAGCCAATATAAAGCCTGTAAAACAAATTAAAATCTATCTGCGCCATTTTTATGGAAGTTGATCGTATAAAAAAAGGACACTTAATAGCCTAGTCAAACACAGATTTAGCCAGGTCATTCATCCGACTCGCCGTTTTGTCTAATCCTAGATGCTTCCCTTAACGCCATGTCCCTTTCGGTCCCGTGTCACATTTGGTAGTGACGTGGGCACGCAGAAAAATACCCGTAACGCGATGGCACTGAAAATTTTAACATCAAAGGAAACGCTTTAACTCTTAACTGATAAGAGCAAAAAAGAACTTTTTCAATTCGACTTTAGTGCATCCTTCTTTAAATTTATACAGTTATTGGGTTTCCGGTTCTTTCTAAAGTCTTTTCCTTCTCTTTTACTTCCAGTAGTGTCTTGCTTGGGATGAATAGATTAAAAAAATAATTTTGAAATGTATCTGATTTCTGGGATTTTAAGCTTACACGTCGAATTAATACAAAGATATGCTTTCTCCTTTGCACAGAAAAGTATAGGAGATTGACAAATACATTTATTCTTGTTTAAAAATCTAAAGAGCATTATGTATGTACGGGGCCTGTCTAAAAAGTAACGGGATTGGGTGTGCTTGGGAGATATGAGCGTCGTCTACAGTGATTTCATGTCACTGAGTTATAGAGGATCAATTAGCAAGTCTACGAAGATTTCCTGCGGCGTTTGTTTCGCTCAGTGCGCGAGAAGGGATGAGTTATGTGGCATGGCAAATCTTGGGTTTTTCACCACGACAATGCACCTGCTCACAATGCCCTGAGCATCCGACAGTTCTTTGCCGAGAAAAACATCGCCGTACTGGAACAACTTCCCTATTCACCTGATCTTGTTCTGTGTGAGGTTCGTAACGACGGAGCTGATGGTCATCCAAGAAGAATCCTTCCAGCAGTACATAGAAACGTGACAAAGAACGGTGGAAAAGTGCACTAAACTTGAGTGGGATTACTTTAAAGGGGAAACCATGTAATTTGTTGCTTGGAATTGAAATAAATTGTTTATGACATCAGTCCTGTTATTTTTCAGACAAACCTCGCAAATAAATAAATCTGTTGTTTGTTTATATATATATATATATATATATATATATATATATATATATATATATATATATATATATATATATAACTTGTTTTTCTGTTTTTGCTATCCAGCTAAAAATATCGGAAAGTCTCAACTCAAAAATGCCTATTTCTCAGACTTAGCGGGCATACGCCAAGCATTGATAGCTAGTCGCGTTTTTCTACTTAAAACCCTCAATTAACATAGTAAAATTATAGAGCTCGTGGAGTTAACTCACTTAGTTTTTTTTTTATTTAAAAACCGCCACTAGGGGACGCCTTCTGAACCTATAATTACATTGTAATATTTTCTATCATTCTCTTTTTCTTATTTTCCGTAGACACGCAAGTATGTAGGTCTATCGTGAAAACGCGTTTCCCATCGGGAAACGTACACAAACACGTACGTACAAAACTTCATTTTATTTAATTTTCTCTAGGATTTCTACACACATTTTACATACACAAAAAATTCACTAGTTTTTAAATGTTTTCAAGCATGTTCATTTTTTTGTCACATACACACACTATCATTGTCTTTGTTGCTCACAACTATGTAAGTTTTTGTTTTGTTAATAATATATTATCGTTTGCTTGTATATATATATTGGTTTTAGTTGTTTCTTTGTATATTATTAGCCGGACTCACACATACATGTCCGCCATTTTTTGTTGTGGGATAAACATCCCAGGAGACACGTGTTTTCGAACTCAAACTCTCGACCAGCATCGCCAGCAATAAGTTATATTTGTAACCAATCTCTAAAATAAAACAACGGTTTTAGATTAATTACTGTTAAGAATAACACAATAATAAGAAGGAATAACTGCGCACTTACTCGATCTGCAACGTGGTCCAATACTTTTTTAATTTTATTGGTCATGATGATATCTGCCTTGTTTGTAAGGGAAAACAGATTAACTTTTTCCAGGCTAGCTCTTTTATGCGGATCAACTCTCTCCAAATCTTCTTCCAGTATGGAGAAACGCATTGTCTCCGCAAGTGGCTTCAGTGTAACACGAACATGCTCTATATTATTGATGGTGATGCACAGCTAATTAAAACAAAAAGCAAATATAATTAATAATTATATCGGTAAGGGTTTGGCAGTAATGAACTTAACTGGTCCGCTCGTAAAAATAAACAAACAAAATAAATAAAAACAGGGAAAGCCTTTTGGCGGGGGATAAGTTTTGTAGATCAGCATTCATTAGAACTTAACTAACTACGGCATTTGCCATTTGGTTGATTGTTTCGTTTTTTACGGTTTATCAACCCTTTGCAGGTTATTTCAAGTCAGAAAATATTTTTAAATTCTATGATTTTTTTTGTAAATAATAATGATTTAGTTTTACTAATTAACCCATAGTTGAGGGAGAAGAGGCGGATTCATATATTTCTCAAGGTTCGTTTTCTACAGCTTATCAACACATTACAGGTTATTTCAAGCCAGAAAATATTTTTTTGATTGTAAGATTTTTTTCGTAGATAATAATGTTTTAGTGATACAAATTTTGCCAATTAACCTTAGCTGGGTGGGGAAGTAGTGGATTCATATCTTTCCCCGGGATAACTGCGCGTAAGTGAATATGATGAATTCAACTTGAATTGGGACTCGGGCCACCCCGTACTTCCAGCTTATAGCACCTACTATTCCCAAGCGGTCACCCATCAAGGTACTGATCAGACTCGACGTAGCTTAACTTCGGTGATCGTGCGGAAACTGGTGTTTCAATGTGATGTAGCCGTAAGTCATAAAATTTATCAGAATAGAAAATTATCAGGTTTTATTATTTTCGAATTGGGGGTCTTGTTCGTAATAGTAATACAGTATCAAATCGATCCCTGGCTTTTTAAAAAGTTATCAGTACTTTGTTTTGATTTACAGATGTTCTTATGTCATTGATAACTGCTTACTACTACGATTGATAAAAAGGGACAACGTATGCCTATGTCTTTTATAGATACTTATGTTTATGTTTTTTTATAGACATCTATATCTATACTAATCATCTTCAGGTGTCCGTTATTTTGGCTGTTATAGAATATCGTGTATATGCTGGTTATTGTATTATTTTGTACTTGTGATATTGTTTCTTGTTTGCTGACTCGATTTCAGCACCTGATCTTAAGATTGAACTCATAAATGCCAATTATAACTGAAATTTAACGTAAATGGAATGAACTATCAAAGGAATTGTATAATTACCTGATCAGAAAGATCAAACTGTCTGTCCTCGTCATAGAAGCCAGTCGCATAGAGTTTATCATGTATGAGTTCGCAATACATCACGGCATTGTCACAAATGTTCTGCAAATGATAAATCAATAAGGCTGTAGTAATTCGTCACAAGGTTTCTGCAATGTATGCATTTACATGAAATGACTTCTGTATTACACAAAGACGATCAATGAAACATAGATTTAAAAGAAATCCTTTCTTTATTCGAAAATCTGAAACCCCTTCTTCCAAATTAATCTCTCTCCCTAAAACAAATCCGTAATAAACAAAATTAAATTTCGAATAAAATCGCTTGATAAACAATCATTGCACATACACCAAAATTTAAACTTAAAAAAAAAAAATTGAAAACAGTTTTCGTATGATACGTTTATTCTTTTAGAATTTCATCTAAGTTTGATTACGTGGATGCGACTACACATGCGAGCAAACGAGAGATGCTGGGAATTCTAAATTTTAAAATAATTAAAAATATTTTTATATTATATGTTTTGGGTATATAATCGAGCCGATTTCATTTAGATTCTTTTTCTTATTGTTTATGTGTCCACTTTTGTTATTAAATATCTTACATTGTGATAACAAAAAGATCTGCCAAATCTTGATGTTACTCCTATGTGTTCTTTATGGCAATCATTACAGTTAATAAGCTAAATCTTGAAGAAAGAATTTACTCTATTACTACCTGTAATAATTGCCCCAATGAATACATAGGAGAAACCTCAAAAAATTTAAATAAAAGATTATATGAATACAAAAGGGATATTTTACAAAACAAGACATTAAACGCGTAAGTTGCTCACCGTAATTCATTACTAACCACAATTTTGATATAAAAATGTTACTCAAATTAAAAGAGAAAAAAATTCACTAAAACGAAAATGTTTACAAAGTGCTTTAATTGCTAGTTCATTCATAGTAAATTTACGATCAGGTTCTTATAGCGTTTCAGCATTCTTGGCAGATCTTCTATTATGACAATAAATATTTGATAACAAAAGTGATTAAAAAAAAAATAAAAGGAAAAAGAGTCTAAGTGAAAACGGCTAGATTATATTGATTTTCTAAGCGTAGTTTAGATGTGGCAAAAGGCCGAAAGTAGGGGTCACCCAGTGAGGATCGAACTCACTCTTCAGTAGTAACTTTTTTAACGAGATAAGCTTGCTTAAATTACACCACGCCGAGATGCCCCGAAAATGGCTAGATTATGTGCCTAAAAAAAATATAAAAAATATATTTTTTAAAATTAAAATTCCCAGCGTCTCTCATTCGTGTGCATGTGCAGTCGCATAAACGTAAGCACATTTTGCTCGATGAAATCCTAGAGGACGAAAAAATATAAAAATTTATATATCGTTACCCAATATAAAAACTGTAAAAAATAAATTAGCTAAGTATATATGAAAAGTTGAAAAACACAGTGAAAAATATATTAATCAACTATACATAAAAAGTTTAAAATACAGAAAAATAAATTAACCCACTAGAAATGAAAAGTTAAAAACACGTTAAGAAATGTACTAACCTGTTATATATTCAGAGCTTAAAACACCTTGAAAATTTAATCAATTACAGCAATTATATATGAAAGTTTAAGACAGATTGAAAAATACATTAATCAACTATAAATGAAATGTTAAAAAAAAAAAAAATGAGAAATAAATTAACCAATTAAAAGCTTAAAAAATCCTTGAAAATGTAACCATATATATATATATACAGTAGCGAGCATCAGAACGATGTTAAGAAAAAAGTCAAAATGTGAAATTTTATTTCAAAGCTTCATAGAACATTTTGTCGAGGAAAAATAAGGATATAAAGGTAAATTATATAATTCCAAAATATAAAGCTCAATAAACTTATTTTGATAAAGTTATAAGAATAATAATATAACATTCGAAAAATCAAATTACCCACGATAAATGAAAAGTTGAAAAACACGTTGAGTAATAAATTAATCAACTATATATTAAAAGCTTAATATAGTAGAATCCCTCATATCCAGAATCCCTCATATCCGGAATCTCTCATATCCGGAGTGCCCCATATCCGGAATCCCGCATATCCGGAGTGCCCCATATCCGGAATCTCGCATATCCGGACATGATTTTGATGTGTATATTTGGACTATTTGGGTGACATGCGACTGATTTGAAATTTCTGTTTTTCAGGAAATTTACTTTGGATAATTGCTTATGCTTATTTCACCATAATGGCTTGTATTGGTGCAAAAGATGATGGGAATAAGAGGAACGGATGACAACGAGACACATCTGCAACAATATAGCGACGAGATGAATGATTGTGATGAAACCTGGACTGAAATTGAAAAAGCTATTGAAAAGGTTGTCAGTTTTATGGAAAGAAAGTCAGTATTTGGCTATGACGATTGCAATAACGCACGCAGGGTTAAAAAGTGTCTTTCGTTTAAAAAATTTCAAGAACAAAAGGAAAACGAAATGCGAAAAAAGTTGAGAATGACATTAGAAGAGAAAGAATCATCATGCAACAACGATTAAAAAATCCTTGTTACATTATTTGTTTTGCATACGTGGCAGACTTAATTTTAATGAATTTTCATTAACATTACATAATTTATTTCCTTTTTCTTAAAATCAACTCCGTTATATATCTCACTCAACATTAGCTTATTTTGTTTACTATAAAATATTGAAATGTTAAACCTGATTTCCATTGTTTTATTTTATTCTAAATACAACCCCTCATATCCAGACTTTGTATCCAATTCCTCATATTCGGAAGGCTTTCTTAGTCCGGTTGTCAGGGATTCTACTGTAACATCTTGAAAAATGAACTAATTAAAATGTTTTAAAACATTTTGAAAAATAATTTAACCGACTATATATGAAAAACATCTGCAAAAATAAATTTTGTTACGTTTATGATAAAATATTACGGTTGAAATAATTCAAATAATATTTCTTTTCCTCTTTGAATTTGATTCTCTGATGAAACTTTAATAAAAAGCGAAACATGTTGGATTTATCAACGTTTCCCATTTGTTCTTTTTCTATCAGTTTCTTTAATATATACATTCCCATGAAATAACTTTGAGAAAGATTTCTGTATTGCACACACAAGATCAATGAATCATAGATTATAAAGAATTATTTCTTTACTCGAACAACTGAAATCTCTTCTTCCAAATCAGTCTCTTTCACGAAAACAAATCCATAATAAACAATATTAAATCTCCAATAAAATCGCTTTATAAACAATCATTGCAGATGTACCATAAATTCATATTTCAGATAAATATGAACTTGCCCCCTGATTTCGAGATACGGCATTCAAATTGTTCATCAATGAATCCGTACACATAATAAATTTTACGTAATCTTTAATACTGCCAAAATTATTTTCAAGCTTTGCTAATATAAGATCGGCAAAACTGTCTCTTTACTTGTAACTTTCAATACATCCAGTAACAAAATGGTTTGGTTTGGTTTGTTTTACGGCATATCAACCTCAATGGGTTATTTAATACCGACAAGATTTTTTATTGCTGGTAATATTTTTCCAAAAATGCATTGTTGGTAACATCTTTTTCACTCAGAATGTATTTCTGGTGATATTCATTTTCTTTAAAAATGTATTGCTGCGAATAATTTTTCCTCGAATAATTTATTGCTGGTATTAAAACCTATTTTTACACTTTCATATTGTTATGACCCCAGTTTAGGGGTAAACTATTTGCTTATAGTTGAAACCCTAACCGGTGCTACCGCCCCGCGTCAGGTGGGCCTGGGAACATCAGCAATTAAGAGGGGGTTCCATGCTCCTCAAAACCTCCTGATCAGAGGCCTTGCAGTTTGATGTAGTTTATCGTCTTACTCAGGACGCGGATGTAGTTTATCGTCTTACCCAGGACGGGGTAACAAAATGAATGGTTGTTCAAAAGTGTTGTACTTGTAAAACACAACTTACCTGAGTTAAGTTGGCAGTGAAAGAATATGCATCACATGCTTCTGGCCATTCTAAGTTTGTCCAAAAATCGACCATCTTGAAGGAAATGGAAAATGTTTAGTTTTCAAGCATGACGATTTGAAATCGCAGACAAAAGACCAAGTTATTAGTCGAATGAATACACGTCCACATATGCACACACATACAGATATTTTTTTTTAAGCGTTTCACCCCAAGCAAGGCGAGAAGCCACTAGGACGCAAGGGGTTACAGAAGATTTGGAGCAAGATCTGATAGGAGTGATAGAGGAAAGGATGAGGAGAAGGGTAGTGGATAGATCAAGGCAACTGGAGATGTCGATTGACATTACATTTGAATAGCTGGAGATTATAGCTCTCAGGGAAACTGGAATAGGGAAGGGAGTTCCACAGGCGAGAGGTGCAAGACATGAAGCTATTGGGGTAGAAGAGACGGCTACATTTAGGAGTTTCGACAGTGAAGGGGTGAGAGCAGGATACCAGCTTCATAGGGCGCTTGAACTCATGAAGTCTGGGAACCAGCGAATGCAGCTCCTCGGAGCAATTACCATGAAAGTATTTGTAAAAAAGACAGAGAGAGGCGACGGCGCGTCTGTGAGAGAGTGACTGTAGACGAGATGCCAGAGCAGGGCCAATTATATTGCATATCCGCCTCTGGATCCTATCAAGAACCCCGAGGCAAACAGAAGAGGCTCTAGACCATATATGGCAGCAATACTCCATGCGAATTGTTGATTTGTATATCTGGAGGATCGATTCCGGGGAGAAAAATTTCCTGGCGTGGCACAGGAAGCCAAATTATTTGGGTTCACTGCCTTTTATGGTACCGTACTTCCCGTCTTCAAAGACGCGCCCTATAATTAGCTTTGGAAAAAAAAAAGAACATTTAATGGCTTACAATACTATCAAGTCCATCGTTAATTTGGGCAAAAGATAGCTTGTTAATTTTGACGCCTCCAAAACGAAACTTGTCTCCATTAATAATTTGAGAGACCCCTGCCTTCCATCAGCATGGCTGATGTTATCCTCCAGGAAAGTGAGTCGTTACGCTTTTTCAACCAACATAAAGTGGCAGGACTATATTGAATCCATTGCTAGGTCAGATGCTTAAAAATTTGGTTCACTGTATCGAGCGAGGCAATTTTTCTCCCTAGACTCTATCATACATATTCATAAGTCTATCATTTGTCCATGTTTAGAATACTGCTGCCACATATGACCTTGTTCTATTTGATAAAAAGAAGAATCAATAATATTATTGGTGTCTCGGCTTCAGTCATTTCCCATAGCCGTAAAGATGCTTCTTTGTGCCTTTTCTATAAATAATTTCATGGTGATTGTCCGCTATGGTACCCCGACTTTATTGACAACAAGTTCTCACCAATTTACAATTGAATTGTCTAGATTATAACCGTAAGTTCTATGCTAACAGTTTCTTTTCTTGCACTTCTCTCTTGTGGAACTCTCTTGTGGTTCCATTCTTTCCAGTTAACTTTGATCTTCAAAAATATTAATGCAACGTCAATCGCTATCTACTGTCTTACTGATTACTCTTCTATTGTTCTCACTCCTTAGAAATGGTTCTGTGTTCTAATTTTTTCACACCTGTCATATAGGAAGTAAATGAGTAACTACCGACACCGAGGTTGGAGCGTTACAGGTGTATAAATAGCGGAGTCAGGCTAATTTTTGAAGGTTTGAAGTAATAAAAATTTGATATGTTATTCTGCTTTCACATTTGAATACATGGTAGATGATACTCAGCTTTTATACATATACATGTCTGTGTGGACATGATTAATAGAGGCGGTGATATCAGTATTTTATGTGGCAGTTTTGTTGAAGTTATATTTTGGAATAGAGTGATTATCGAGTGACTATTGAGTGGAAATATTTAGTCGAATTAGTGTGAATTATTGTGCGTCGATGATTTGGGTTTTGATTTAGGATTTAAGCCGGGCCGCACTACTAACAAGGTATTCAATGAAATGGTTAATTATCTTTGGTTGACTTTTACTTCTTTGTTCTTGTTAAGTATTTGTTTGTAGTTGTAATTAAATACTGTTAATTAAAGTCTTGAGTTTCTGTCTATATTTCTGAGATGAGGTATTATGTACATCATTTACATTATTCGGACTATTGTCCTCATCTTTGTCGCCATATTTATTACTATGCCATGTGTTCTCAAGGACACATGGCACAGTGGATAAAGGCGTTAGTTACATCCAATGACAAGACCCAAAGAGTGTGAGTTCAATACCCGGTTAAGGCAGTGGATAACTTTCAGAGGGAAATTAACAGGATATTACTGACATCCATTAAACATGGCACATGGAACTAGAACAGTCTACTCCAGTGAGCGAAATAAAGGGTTCAGTTCAACATTCCAACCACCTGAAGAAGGCCGGAGCGTACAACGGACGAAACGTTGTAATAAATATGGTGAAAAAGATGAGGATAATAGTCCGAATAATGTAAATAAAGTCTTGAGTTATACATAATTATTAACGGCCACCGTGCGCCATGAAACACCCAATAACCTCTTCTGTCTTAATGACTTTGCTACCATGCTTGGGGTAAATCTGATTTAAAAAACAATATAAAAAAGATATATACTGCGACTGTAAACATTCGTTTGTTTTGATTTTAAATACCCATTTTTTTTACATTTCATATTTATTTTCTGGGATGAGATCAATTGATTTTTCTTTATATGATTCCTGTAGAAATTTTAAAAGCTAATGAATTTTTTTTTATTTATTTTGAAAATTAATGTCGGCAATGATTTTAGACAAATAGCATTATTCAGTTTGAGGTCAAAGAAGTCAAATTTAGTCTTCCGTCTAGTTTAATTTTTCAGTTTCATCTAAAAGTGTGTCGGGAAGTAGGGGCGACAAAAAAAATCCTCAGTAGCGCTTATAGAATCGTGGAAGGTATATTAACACCATTAGATGGGAAAGTGATTACAAAGGTCGCGAAGGACATAGGAGATTTTCTAATCGAAGAAACTTAAAAGATAATCCTTTAAAAATATAAATAAAAATTATAAACTGAGTTCGGTCTACTCAGGATAAACTTTGTATTAATTGAAAAAGTAAAGCGGGTAAATAAACACACACACACACACAAAAAAAAGTGCACACACACAAATACACACAAATACACAAATCCTAATAATTTATAAGTTTCCCATTCGTTCATGCATTGAATATTGCTGTCACATCTGGTCTTGCTTCTGCTACGTAGTTAGAGATAAAATCCAAAGAAGAATCTGCAATGTTATCTATCTTGACCTGACATCACGGTTTCAGTCATTTTTCTACAACCGTAATGTGTCATTTCTATAAATATTTTCATGGGAATTCTTCTGATGAGTTTTCCATTTAGGTTCCTTGACGAATTTAAGCGCAGTGTTAAGCTGGCAGATAGGTCTCATCATTTTATAGTTGAAATGGGTAGATATAACCGTAGGTTCTATGCTAACAATTTCTTCTATAGCATTTCTTGTTTGTGGAACTCTCTTCCGGCTTCTTGCTTCCAAGTTAACTTTGATCTTCAAATATCTAAATGCAATATCAATCATTATCTTCTATCTTCTTAATTCTTGTTCTTTTATTGTTCTTTCTTCTTAATAGTAATTTTTCTCATATTCTCTAACACCCAGTAACCCCTCGCGTCTTAGTGGCTTTATTGCCTTTGATCTTCAAAAATTTAAATGCAATGTTAATCATTATATTCTATCTTCTTAATTCTTGTTTTTTATTGTTCTCTCTCCTTAATAGTAATTTTTCTCATATTCTCTAACATTCAGTAACCCCTTGCATTTTAGTGGCTTTATTGCCTTTGATCTTTAAAAATTTAAATGCAAAGTCAATCGTTATCTTCTGTCTTCTTAATTCTTGTTCTTTTATTGTCATCTCTCCTTAATAGTAATTTTTCTCATATTCTCTAACACTTAGTACCCGCTTTGCGTCTTAGTGGCTTTAGTGCCTTGACTAGGGGGGGGGTTAAATACATTGTCAATCGTTATCTTCTGCCTGCTTAATTCTTGGTCTTTTATTGTTTATAATGTTTTTTTCTCTTTTTTTTTTACATTCAGTAACCGCTCGTGTCTTAGCGGTTTTATTGCATTTCTCGGGGTGAAATGATTAAAAAAATTAGTGATATCAATAAAAAATATTGAAGAAAATATTTGAAACGCCACTTACGTGATGAAAAAGGCTGCAGACATCAACGGCTGAGGAACTGTATTTAGCATTCGAGATGTTACTATACACCTACAATAAAAGGAATGACGTATAAATATATAAACTATAAGAGAAATTTCACCAGTGATCCCCCCTCCAAAAAAGACTATATGAGCATCGTAACACATCTAATTAGAATCACGATCTAATATATGCCTTTTTGATTAGAAGAGAAAATAATTCATTAAGAATAAAATCCATTGAAAGTGCACTGATCTCACAATTCTCTACGGACAACCTCAGACCGGACTCATACACAATAATACCGATCATCGTAATGGCACGGATAAAAACGACAAAAACACAAAACAAAACAGTGACCTACTCGGAGTGGGCTAATTTAAAGCCGAGCAGACGTTAAAGGCATAAATACTAAAAAAAAAAAATAAACATGCATAAAAAAAGAACAATTTCTAG
The DNA here is from genome assembly GCA_963932145.1 of Acanthosepion lycidas. Taxonomy (NCBI): domain Eukaryota; kingdom Metazoa; phylum Mollusca; class Cephalopoda; order Sepiida; family Sepiidae; genus Acanthosepion; species Acanthosepion lycidas. The sequence goes on from OZ010606.1 coordinate 10,778,039, forward strand.
CTGTAACCTCTGATAAGGTCACTTATTACTCCTTCCTCAATAATTTCAACGCACTTTCCTTACACACAGGCCATTTCTCTCCATTGAACCTGAGGACGCCTGCCAGAAGGAGGCGACACGCGTCGCCCATATAAGCCTTTTCATTTTGTTTCAATATCTCTATATAATCGATAGAAATTTTAGCAATATGGACAGCACAAAAGCAAATGGCATTTTCTAAGCTTTCATTACTAACAAAACAAAGAAATATTTTTGCTAGAGTAAAATGAAGTTAGGAACGTCAATGAAAGTATAGAAATCTAAAGAAATGGACAACAAATCATGATTTTATTCTATTATTAGATTGTCAGGTCATATTAGGGAGACATTTTGTATTTGTTAGAATGTTTTGATTTGTTTGTTTAACGACATATCAACTCCTTATGAGTTATTTAGTACTGAACTTTAATTTTGGGGGAAGTTTGAAGTAATAAAGATATGACATGTTATTCTGCTTTCACAATTGAATACATGGTAGATGATTCTCAGCTTTTATACATATACATGTTTGTGTGAACATAATTACTAGAGGTGGTGATATGTGTATTTTATGTTGTAGATTTGTTGAAGTTATATTTTGGAATAGAATTTGATTCCTTTAAGAAATTGTATGAATTGATGTCATTATAGAGTTCTTTCATGTTCGTTGTTTAGTTGATTGATTTTGTAAACAATTTTGGCATATCAACACCTCTATGGGTTATTTAATGACGAAATCTGAATATTTTGATTGGTTTGGATGGTTGCCTTTGTTTATCTGCATATCAACATCTCTATGGGTTATTTAATGCCGAAATCTAAATATTTTTATTGGTTTGGTTGGTTGTCTTTGTTTATCGGCATATCAACACCTCTATGGGTTATTTAATGCCGAAATCTAATTATTTTGATTGGTTTAGATGGTTGTCTTTGTTTATCGGCATATCAACACCTCTATGGGTTATTTAATGCCGAAATCTAAATATTTTGATTATTGATCGGTTGTCTTTGTTTAGCGCCATATCAACACCTCTATGGGTTATTTAATGCCGAAATCTAAACACAATTTGATAGCTTCAACTAAATATATTTTGAATCCAATTGTACCATCAACTATAGATAAAATATATTGCTGGTCATTTTGCTTTAAAAATGTATTGTTGGTCATTTTATTATAAATATGTATTGTTGGTCATTTTTTAATATAAAAATGTACTGCTGGTATTCTGACTATAAAAATATATTTTTATATTTTCATAATATTATGTTTTTGTTTGGGGTTTCAGTATTTGCATATGGCTGTGACTCTAACAGATGCTACCATCCGAGTTCAGAGTGGCTCAGGGTACAACATCAATTAAGGGTTGGCTCTACGCTATTCAAAACCTCCAATCCCCAATCAGAGGCTTTCCTGCCGGATGTAGTTTATCATCATACCTAGGACTGGTATATTTTAGTATATATTTGTATTAATACTGGAATTATATAATAATGTTATAACTCAATGTACGAGATTTGCGTGCAACTGTTCGGAAAACCGTCTAATCAACGTGCGTGAGTGGTCATAGGATGGAGGACATTAGTTACGATTCAGTTCAGTCCATTCTCCCTGAAGATGTCGGCAGGTGATGTACGTCTGCCAAGCTTGTGCCAAAACTGCTTTCAGTCGACCAAAAAGAACATCGGGTTTCACATGCGCAGGATCTCGAGGAAGACGAAAACCTTTTGAGAACGGTCATAACAAGTGATGAATGGGCACTCCGACATGGTGCAATGGTCCGATCCTCACTGGGGGCCCCATACGTTCGGCCTTGTAGAACATCTAAGCTGCTCCTATAAAATGGCCTTGTAGCACATCTAAGCTACTACTATAAAATGGCCTTGTGGCACATCTAAGCTACTACTATAAAATGGCCTTGTGGCACATCTATGCTGCTCCTATAAAATGGCCTTGTGGCACATCTAAGCTACTAATATAAAATGGCCTTGTAGCACATCTAAGCTGCTCCTATAAAATGGCCTTGTGGCACATCTAAGCTGCTCCTATAAAATGGCCTTGTGGCACATCTAAGCTGCTCCTATAAAATGGCCTTGTAGCACATCTAAGTTGCTCCTATAAAATGGGCTTGTGGCACATCTAAGCTACTACTATAAAATGGCCTTGTGGCACATCTAAGCTGCTCCTATAAAATGGCCTTGTGGCACATCTAAGCTGCTCCTATAAAATGGCCTTGTGGCACATCTAAGCTACTACTATAAAATGGCCTTGTGGCACATCTAAGCTGCTCCTATAAAATGGCCTTGTGGCACATCTAACCTGCTCCTATAAAATGGCCTTGTGGCACATCTAAGCTACTACTATAAAATGGCCTTGTAACACATCTAAGCTGCTCCTATAAAATGGCCTTGTGGTACATCTAAGCTGCTCGTATAAAATGGCCTTGTGGCACATCTAAGCTACTACTATAAAATGGCCTTGTGGCACATCTAAGCTGCTCCTATAAAATGGCCTTGTGTCACATCTAAACTGCTCCTATAAAATGGCCTTGTGGCACATCTAAGCTGTTCCTATAAAATGGCCTTGTAGCACATCTAAGCTGTTCCTATAAAATGGCCTTGTGGCACATATCAGCTACTACTATAAAATGGCCTTGTAGCACATCTAAGCTGCTCCTATAAAATGGCTTTGTGGCACATCTAAGTTACTCCTATAAAATGGCCTTGTGGCACATCTAAGCTACTCCTATAAAATCTTTGAGCTCTTCGACGCGATGTAATGATTAATCTAGCTTGTTTCGCTTGACCAATTACGAGTGAGTAGTGAGTTCGATCATCACTGGGTGCTCCACAATTTCGGCCTTGTGCCACATTTAAGCTACGCTTATAAAATCTGAGCACTTAGACGTAGTGTAATGGTCAGCAACGTTGTCTCGCTAGACCAATTACGACTGAGTAGTGAGTTCGATCCTCACTCTGTGCTCCACAATATTCGGCCTTGTGCCACATATAATGTTAGATATAGCGTAATGGTTAGCAAGCACAATTGAGTAGTGAGTTCTATCCTCAGTGAATGTTTCATACATTCGACCTTGAGCTTAGAAAGTCACCGTAACAGTTGACGAATCGTCGGTCGATGGCTATGACCCCGTAATCAAGACCGAGACCAAAGAAACCACAGGCAATCTGAAGCAATGTCAAGCGACTACAAGGGCGTTATTCATCACGATCAGACAGTAAACAAGGAATACTACTGCAACGTTTGCGACGGGATGCTGTTCGTCGGAAAAGAACAGAATTACATGCGGCCGGTGAGTGGTATCTATACCATCGTTACACACCTGCTCATTCAGCGCAGCTTGTCTAAAAGCTTTTGGCCAAGCACAACATTCCACAGGTTCGACAACTACTATGTTCCCCAGATCTCGGGAACTCTTGCAACATTTACTGTTTCCAAAAATCAAATCCCACTTAAAAGGAAAAAATATTTCAAGACGCTGAGAAAATACAAGTGAATGTGACGAGGCTCTTTCTTTTTATGTACCATATCCTTTCAGCACGTAGGCGATCATGGCTCTCCACCTCCTTCTATCCCTTGCAGCTCTCAACAAGTTCCTTCTCTCTGCCCCCCCCCCACAGACCACGTTATGTCCTCCATTTGCTTAAGTCCGCTTTCTTTTTTGTTTTCCCTTGTCTCTCTTTCCCTCTATTCGACCCGTGAGTATCAGATTCTCCATGCCCTCATTATGCGTCCCAGAAACTTCCGCTGCCTCTTCCTGATATTAAGTATAAGCCTTCTCCTTGTTTGCAACTTCTATAAGACCTCATCGTTGCTCACACAATCGGTCCATGTCATTATTAGCATCCTTCTCTAGAACCACATCTCTGTCGCCTCGAGTCTTTTCTTCATCTAAGAGGAAATCGTCCAACATTCGCTGCCGTAAAGAAGGAAAGATGTCACGTAATCGCTCAGTATTCTTTGCTTTGGTAAGAAATATTCCTGTCTCGCAGTACTTTGTTCAGTTTTTGGAATGTGTCCTTGGCTATTCCAACACGTCTATGGATCTCAGTGTCGCACTTACTGTCCTTTGTCAAGATCCTTCCCAGATATTTAAACTTCCGCGTCTGCTTGATTCTAGTGTTTCGGACCTTCAAATCGTATTTTGGGCTAATCTTTTTATTGACAACCCCAAAAAGGAGTTCCAAGAATATTTCATTCAATAGAAACGATGCTGGATAAAGTGTGCGGCTTAAGAAGGGGACTACTTCGTAATGCCGAATTAATATGTGTTGTAACACCAGTCCTGATACTTTTTTGTAATACTTCGTACATTGTATACCTGCATACGTTAGCGGAGAAAGAACCAATTTCTTTTTAGAATTAGTAAACAAAGCAATTTCTAAAGAAAGGGATGGATTTTTTATTTATTAATTCAACAGATTTTTTTTACTTAGACGTAATTTTTAGTTGATATTTGTATTTGAGTAGTCGCTCCGTTTACTTATTAAACAATATATTAATTCATTTATATTCGTCTACCGGATTGGATATTCAAGAAAAAGAAAAACAAATCGTTTTCTCTTTTCCGTAAGTTAAAGTGGGGGTCATAAGGCCAGAATTAAAAATATACTTGTGGGTGTGTCTCGATTAACCAATTAAATGTCAGATCTACGCTAAATAGAAAAATAAGGTCAGAGAGTGGAGGTGGCGGAGTTATTTTTTCATGTCACGATAAATGTCACATAGACATGGCAACATTTCCCTTAAAAATCATTTTATCACCAGTTACCAACCATCTCCTGAGGAAGTACAATCATAGTATTGAAACATGAAAGCTTTTGCGTAGTGATTTAAAAATGTTTTTATTATAATATATATAATAGCTGGTCACTCGTATTCGAGGATACCCGTCTACTAGGGCGGCGAGCCAATCCCTAATTCAGAGGCTCGCTCAGGCAAATTTGTGTTTGTTCAATACCCACAGAGCCCAACTATGCTGAACAGACCATAGTTAGAGTTTCTGGGAGAGTGCGTGTTATCTAGCGTGATAAACAATCTGAACAAAGCCAGCACTCTCAAAACCTCGGTCACGAGGACTTGTGACTTCGTTCTAACATAGCTATCGACGCCCCTAGCCAAGTGTTCCGTCAACACAATTTCACTGACAAGGCTTGGGTCAACCCGTGGTATAGTTTTCAGACACTTTCCAAAGGTGCCGCACACTGGGATCGTTCTATGATAACATCAGTCTCCTTCCTGACAAATCAACCGTGGTGAGATTCGAACCCGCGTCTCATAGTCAGAAAGCGAACGTCGTAACCATTCGGCTATAATTGTTTCTCTATCAAGGACAGTTTACAGCAGTCTCATCTTACCATATCAACTTCAACAGCCTTGGTCACTCTGGCAGTGGCCTTTACTTGGGCAGTGAGTAACCATTTCTGTACAGCGAAACGGAACCATTCATAGTATCTTGTAATGCCCAGCGATTTCTGCTCCCTGTGAATAAAACAATAATTAAAAAGTAACGTCTATATTTAAGGTTTAAGTTAAATAAAAAGATACAACAAAAAACAAAAACAAAAAAAAAAGCAATCATCAATAACAATCATCTTAACAATTCTTCTCTTATATGCCATGAGGTCATGAAGGTAAACCAATAGACAACAAAACCCAGTGCAACTACACCAAGAAGACATTAAGGAAGTCGATATGTTTATCTACCTGAGAAGCGTCGTCAGTAAAGATGGGTAGGGGGAGATGAAGACATCAAGTGCCGAATTAACAAAGCCCGACACGCTTTCAACACTCTGCGGCCAATCTTTCACTTTACAACAAGATCCGGATCTTCAACACCAACGTCAAGTAAAGTATTATAGCACAGAAACCTGTCGGGTAACCAAGACCAACACCCACAAACTTCAGACATTTACCAACCGATGTCTCAGTAACATCCTCAATATCAGGTGGCCGGAATTCGTCTCCAACGACCAACTGTGGGACAGGACCAGACCAGACAGGCCACAATCGAGATTGACACCTAGAAACGGAAATGGGGATGGATCGGTTCTTTTGGCCTTGAGTGTATTCTCCTTCAACCGATGTCTCAGGAACATCTTCAGTATCAGGTGACCGGAAGTCTTCCCCAATGATCAACTGTGGGACAGGACCAGACAGGCCCCAATCGAGATTGACATCTAGAAACGGAAATGGAGATGGATCGGTTCTTTTGGCCTTGAGTGTATTCTCCTTCAACCGATGTCTCAGGAACATCTTCAGTATCAGGTGACCGGAAGTCGTCCCCAATGACCAACTGTGGGACATGACCAGACAGGCCCCAATCGAGATTGACATCTAGAAACGGAAATGAGGATGGATCGGTTCTTTTGGCCTTGAGTGTATTCTCCTTCAACCGATGTCTCAGGAACATCTTCAGTATCAGGTGACCGGAAGTCGTCCCCAATGACCAACTGTAGGACAGGACCAGACAGGCCCCAATCGAGATTGACATCTAGAAACGGAAATGGAGATGGATCGCTCACACACTCTGCAAGCCTGCTTCTAGTGTCACCAGACAGACCCTTGAGTGTAATCCACAAGGGAAGCGAAAAGTGGGTCGACCAAAACATACTTGGCGCAGAAGTGTTGACGTCGAGGTGAACGCAGCCGGCACGACATGGGACGAGCTGAAGAGGATCGCCCGGAACCGTATCCATTGCAGAGGTGTTGTTGCCCAAGGAATCAAGAGGCATAGAAGTAGTAGTATGCCATATCCTTTTAGGACGCTGGCGATGATATCGTCGCCCCCACTAGCTCCATTTCTTTTGTTACTCTAAGCCAGCTCTGAATGGCTCGCTTAATTGGTCTTTCATGTGGAAAATGACGTTTCGTAAAGTTTTATGTTTTTCGTTCTCACTTGTTCACTCACATACTCTCTCGTACATAACGACATCCATAAAAAACGATACAAGTACAATGTTTCTTGAATTTTGTAAATTTTCGTGGGAGCTAACGTTGTCAGCATTATAAACTATTGGCGATTTTCCCTAAGGAAGATCATACGTGCAAACATATTTTGCTTTTGAAACAGTAAACGTTCGTAAGAATCTTTACTCTAAAGAAGAAACAATTTTCATGTGATAATCACAATATCATTAGTGATAATATTATACCAAGATTTCAATATTTGAATTATAAAAAATCTTTTCTAAAAAATAAAATTTTCCTGCAATTTCTAAGATAAATGGTCTTTTGTAGTGAAACTAGCTAAGGTATCGACTACGAAAACTTACCTTGAATCTTTTTATCATTTGTTGAGGCCCACTGCTAGAAAAAGGCGGCCCACTGCTAGAAAAAGGTGACCCATGCCTTCAGTCTAATTAATTCTTGTCCGTTTAATAACTTTGTGCTGCGGTCACTTAAGCAGGTAAATGTTTTTGTTTATTTCATTGGCCTTCAAAATACCATGTGATAGTTAAATTCTCCAAGCCGTCTTTTCTCACAGGTTCTAGAAATTTCAGACGACGTTTTGTTTTTTGAAAGTCAGCAGCATTTCCCTTGTAGTTCTTATTTTCTTGAAATATTTCCTCGTCAGTAATATATCCTGCCCATGTTTTTCTCAGAATACGTGCGTAGAAAAACATCACTGTCGCTTCAAGTCTGTTCTTCATCTGTGTGAAAATTGTCCAGCATATTTTCCAGTACCTTAATACTTTGCTTTGGTTCTGGAAGACATCTTTTTCCATTTCTATCCGTCTTAGGTTTCCTTGTACAGTGGAACCTCGGATCACGGACAAATCGATTCACAAACAAACTTTCCAAATAAAAAAAAACCCTCTAGTGACGAAAAAGAACACCCAGAAAACCTGCTTTTTTATGGAAGGGGTCTCTTCTTCTAAACAATAATTACATCTCCCCTTTCCCCTTGCTCACCACATACCACTTACGTCATCAAATCTCCTCCGTACAGGTAAATCTTAAATTAAGTTATCATCTATATTTTATCTGTTTAGTATTGTGTTCTTATTTGGTGTTAGATTTAAATAATGGTTTCATTGATGGTTCCTTGTTTCTTTTTTGTATGAACTTGTGCCCAAAATACGTTGCAAAAGTTTACATAAGCAATCATCTGGTGCTCATGAACGAATTTATCCGTTTTACATTGATTCATATCATGAAAATACTTTCGCTTCACGAACAGCCTTCAGGAATGAATTAAATTCGTGAACCGAGGTTCCATTGTAGTTCCTATTTTCTTTAAGGTTTCCTCATTCATCACATGTTATGTCCCTGTCATTCGTGGGTAGGAACACATCCCTGTGGCTTCAACTCTCTTGTTCATAGTAAGTCTGATCGGTTTGTAGCGGACCGTGGGTTTACCTGTTGTTAAATTAGGGAACACGTGTGTAACTCCCGCTAAAATATTAAAAGGTCCACTACAAGAATATGGCGGACTCAAGTTGAGTCCAACCGAAAATGTAAAGAAAACAAACAAGACCGATATATATATATATATATATATATATATATATATATATATATATATATACAACAAGTATATGTATTAAACAATAAAATTTACGATGGCCAAAGACATCAACATTTGTGTTTGTGCGTGAACGTAAAGAGTTTGTATTTTCACAAATGTTCGTACGTACGTGTATGTGTGTTTCATGGCGTTTTCCCACAAGTGGGCAAAACGCAGATCTCTGCGATAGATCACATTTTGTAAATGTGTCCACTGAAATTTAAAGTAAAAAGAGAACGAGGCAAGAAATCGCTCGGTATTTATAGTATAGGGAGAGCGCTCCCTGGTGAACCATTAGGAAATTAAAGAGGAGATAACTCCGACAGATTTCATGAGGTCAAATTGGCAACTGATTTAAAAAATGACCTACACAAATCTCCCCGTTTCTGAATATTATGTTCAGTTTTTGCTAATCCAATGCGCCCCAGTAAACAACATATTGTTAACTGGGGCAAAGAATGTCTTCTAATCTTAACGCCTCCAAAACGAAACTGCTTGCTTTTAATCGTCTGAGAGAAACCTTTTTGCCGTCCATCAGCACAGCTGATACTAACCTCCAAGAGAGTGACTCATTGCACCTTCCGTGCTAACGTTTTCAGCTGACATGAATTGGAAAGATTATATTGAATCAACTGCCAGGTCTGTAGCTAAGGAAATTGGTTAACCTGTGTCGTGCTAGACATTTTTTTTTTATTGTCAGAATCTATCTAACATATTTCTAAGTCTACCATTCATCTTTGCTTTAAATATTGCTGCCACATCTGGTGTGGTGCTCTTACTATATATTTAGAGATTCTTCATAAAATCCAAAGAAGTATGTGCAATGTTATTGGTACTGACCTGGCATCTCGAGTTCGGTCATTTTCCCATCGCTCTATTGTAACTTCTCTGTGCTTTTTCTTTAAAGATTTTCATGGTAACTGTTCGGATGAACCTTTCTCTATGGTACTTAAACTTTATAAATTTAAGCGCAGTACTAGATTTTAACAGTTTTATAGTTGAAATGGCTAGAGGTAACCGTAAGTTCTATGCTGACAGTTTCTTTTATCGCATTTCTCGCTTGTGAAATTCTCTTCCGGCTTCTTGCTTTCCAGTCAACTTTGATCTTCAAAAATTTAAATGCAATATCAATCGTTATCTTCTGTCTTCTTAATTCTTGTTCTCTTATTGATTTCTTTCCTTAATAGTAGTCTTCCTCATATTCTCTAAAACCCAGTAACCTCTTTGCGTCTTAATGGCTTTAGTACCTTGCTTGATGGAAAATTGAAATGCAATGACAATCGTTATCTTCTGTCTTCTTAATTCTTCTTCTTTTAATTGCCCTTAATAATAGTTTTTCTCATATTCTCTAACACTCAGTAACCGCTTGTGTCCTAGTGGCTTTATTGCCTTGCTTGGGATGAAATGATTATACAATAGTAAATCTATTTTACTGAACGGGTTTTTTTTTTATTGTAGTTTATTAATTAATTACCCAAGAAATACGTATATACATATCTCTTTGAACAACACTATGAAATAAGTTCAGAAGATATGAGAACGTACCCTGTTGCAAAAGCAGGGCCACATCATTATCATTATTCTATTGATATTGTTGTTTATATTATTACATTATCATTAGTCTAAAATGATCAATTTTCTTTTGCTTATTTTTGATAAAAATGAAGGTGTGGCTATAAGGATTTGCCCCTTCCTATGAATGAAAAAATGACGAGGCAACGTCAAAGAACATGTGAGTTGGTGACAGGAATGCGGCCCTAACTTTCTTTTTTGGTTTGCTGAAAGACGTCAAGAATCTGTAAAGGTGGCGGAGGGGTTGCAACGTGTCAATGCCCGTATGGCACTGATAGTTGCAATCCAAAAATAAAGAAAAAAAATCATGGCTGCTCAAATTCTGCCACGTCGAACAGTCTCGAACGAAGTCACGTCAGCGAGGTTCCCTCCCCCGCCAAAAAATAAAAATACAAATGTCAAAAAATTTCGGATGAAGTCACCTCAGCGAAGTATCCCCCCAAAAAAATTGTGCTTCAAATTCTGCTACGTTGAAAAATCTCGAACGGAGTGACGTCTAAGCGAAACTTCCGAAAAGAAATCCAAACAATGGCGGCTCAAATTCTGACACGTCAACAGATCTCGGAAGAAATGAATTCTCGAACGAAGTCTTGGACGAAGTGAATTGCAAGTGACGTCAAATATCGGTCTCGTACGAAGTCTCGGACTAAGTGAATAAAGTCTCATTGAAAATAATTATAACTAGACAGGAAAATGAGTTTAGTTTAAAATACAGAAGAAACCAAAGTCTTGTGAAGTTTTAATTCCTTTGTGTTACTACTCAATCCTCATGCGGAGTCCATGCGTAATCCATCCTCCTCCAAATCGGAGTAGTTATATAATCTGCATATTCCGGATATGTTAATTAGTTACTCTGTATATCACTACATAAAGCAAACGACCACGCCCTGCCATCCGACCCCAAAGCAAATTGACTAGTCCAGTCTCGTATTTAAAATAATTCTTACGTGTTTTCGTTGATATGCATTCCAAAAGCAAAGCAGAGTATTCAGAAACAAAACAATTCGTTAGAAACAAAGAAAGATGTACTGAAATGTTACGTGATATCTGTCTTCCTATATATATATATATAAAAGTGAACATAGAAGTCAACACTTAGAGGCGACAGTCTGTTTCATGCTATATGCAATCGTCAAGCCACGTGGCTTGACGATTGCATATAGCATGAAACAGACTGTCGCCTCTAAGTGTTGACTTCTATGTTCACTTTTATATTTACACACGCTCTATCTCTGATATTGAGCACTTTATTCCATAAATATAGCACACCTTAAGATTATATTTCTTTATATATATATATATATATATATATATGGCAGTGAATGTTGAACAGTCTCCTTAAAGATGAAGAAGAGATTTGAAGTAACAGAAGTGTGGTGCTACAGAAGGATAGCATGAACCGAACTTGTGAGCAATGACGAAGTTTTGGAGAAGATAGAAATAAAAATGACAGTTGAAACTTCTAGGGCACATAACGAGGAAAGAGGGCTTGGAAAATCTGATATCCACAGGAAAAAATTGAAGGCAAGAAAACAACTCATAACATACTTAGTCTTCTTGAGTAAATGGATGGCGAGACAACTTTTAGGGAAATAATAAAAAGACAACATTTATTAAGAGCTACAAAGGAACTTGTGGAGAGCCATGATCACTCACATTCTGAAGGGACATAGCACATAGAAGAAAATGAGTTTGAGTAAATGGATGACGGAACAAGGTTTCGGGAAATAAGAAAAAGATAAAGAAGGACGAGAAATTGTGGAGAGCCATGATCGCCTCAGAAGAATTACCACACAATTCATTGAAATCTGATAACTAGACATACCTATTAATACATTTTAAGGTATTAATCCATCATAAATTTGGTTTATTTTGTTTTACGGCATATCAACCTCAATGGGTTATTTAATGCCAACAAGATTTTGAGGATAGATTGCTATGAATAGAATATGTATACTTTGTAAGAAATTAGTTTCTAGATCAGGTTTCAATGACGTATTTTTGTAAAGAGGTATGTGCCGAGTAAAATATACTGCTGTTTTTTTTTTTCAAAAATGCATTACTGGTATTTTTTTTTAAATAAATGTATTTCTGGTAATATTTTTCATTAAAAATGTATTGCTTGTAATTGACTATAAAAATCTATTATACATTCATAATATTTTGACCCCAGTTTAGGGTTTAACTATTTGCCCATAGCTGGGATCCTTACAGGTGCTACCACCTCGGACTCTGGGAAGAACAGAAATTATGAGTTGGTTCCACGCTCTTTAAAATCTCTCGATCAGAGGCCAGATGTAATTTATCGTCATACACAGGACGGCATACATTTTTGTTTGATATGACATTATCAAACAGAATTAATAATATAATATATATTAATAAACTATAAAAATGAATAAAGGACTTAAAAGAAGTATTTTAGCATATTTAGCATTCATTCGATATTTATAAGTGGAACAATAAAAATGTATTGCAATAATCAATTAAGTGGTCATAGTGAAATCAACCATTTCCTTAAAGATTGTGTTACGATCTGTTGTGATTCATAAACTGATTTTGTTACGATCTGTTGAGATTTATAAATACTTACCTTAAAATCACACTTTTAAAATCAACTGTTAACACCCTTTCTACTATTGATGGGTAGTTTCCTTCGAAACCTTTTGTTTAAGGAAGTGTGGAATGCCAACATTAGGATTATATTGTCTTCTGAATGTGATACACATTTTACTTATTATTGCCGTAGGAATTATTCAAGTGATGTCCTTTTTGTTATTTAGCAAAACTCTTTCTCATTCTGTAGCACTAATGTATATAATCCGTATTGATGTTTCTATTGAAGTATCCATTCGTTTGAAGCAAATTTTAATTATTGATCTGATCAGTTATATTCGGTTAACTACATCCAACAGCAAGGCCTCTGATCGGAAGGTTTTGAGCAGCGTGGGATCATCTTTTATTTGCTGTTGTTCACAGGTCCACACTGGCCCAGGGTGGTAGCATCTTTTAGGGTCCTAGATATGGGCAAATAGTTAACCCCTAAACTGGGGTCAAAACACTATAAATGTGTAGAAATACATTTTTATATTTAATATGTTTTTGCAAATAAAATTAAAAAAATATTGCCAGCAATACAATTTTGCAAGAAAAAATTACCAGCAATGCATTTTTCGAAATAATTTACTAATGCCCTCAACAAAATTAAATTTCGGCATTAAATGAGGCATAAAGTGTTGATATGCCGTTAAACAAACAAAACAAAAACCGTGCATAACATCCATATAAGAGTCCAGACACGGTTGTAATTTATAAAATCTTTCTCTTCTGAAGCCCAGTAACTGTTATCACTCTTTCCAATATTGATGGCAGTTTCCCTCCTGACCTTTTATTTGAAGTAGTGTGGAATGACAACATCTAGATTATGCCATTATTTTCTCTTCTCAATCCCAGTAGCTGTTATCACACTTTCCAGTATCGATGGGGATTTCCTTCCTAACCTTTTATTTGAAGTACTGTGGAATATCAACATCTTGATTATATCATTATTTTCTCTTCTCAAGCCCAGTAGCTGTTATCACTCTTTCCAGTATTGATGGGAGTTTCCTTCCTAGCCTTTTATTTGAAGTAGTGTGGAATGTCAACATCTTGATTATGCCATTATTTTCTCTTCTCAAGCCCAGTAGCTGTTATCACTCTTTCCAGTATCGATGGGGGTTTCCTTCCTAACCTTTTATTTGAAGTAGTGTGGAATATCAACATCTTGATTATATCATTATTTTCTCTTCTCAAGCCCAGTAGCTGTTATCACTCTTTCCAGTATCGATGGGGGTTTCCTTCCTAACCTTTTATTTGAAGTAGTGTGGAATATCAACATTTTGATTATATCATTATTTTCTCTTCTCAAGCCCAGTAGCTGTTATCACTCTTTCCAGTATTGATGGGAGTTTCCTTCCTAGCCTTTTATTTGAAGTAGTGTGGAATATCAACATCTTGATTATATCATTATTTTCTCTTCTCAAGCCCAGTAGCTGTTATCACTCTTTCCAGTATTGATGGGAGTTTCCTTCCTAGCCTTTTATTTGAAGTAGTGTGGAATGTCAACCTTGATTATGCCATTATTTTCTCTTCTCAAGCCCAGTAGCTGTTATCACTCTTTCCAATATTGATGGGGGTTTCCTTCCTAACCTTTTATTTGAAGTAATGTGGAATATCAACATCTTGATTATATCATTATTTTCTCTTCTCAAGCCCAGTAGCTGTTATCACTCTTTACAGTGTTGATAGAGGTTTCCCTCCTAACCTTTTATTTGAAGTAGTGTGAAATGTCAACACTTTGATTATGTCATTATTTTCTCTTCGCTTTACATGTGCTATTCATTTTAATTCTTGCTGCTGTTGGAAGTCCTCAAATGATGCGGTTTCTGTTATTTGTCACAGTTCTTTGTTTGTGATTCTGTAGCGCCATTGCACAAGATTCAGAGAAGCATGGTCGTCGCCAAGACCCTCAGGTCCAAAAGCATTCTTAACCAATGATAATAGAAAACGGCCGTTTACAGTTGACAGTCTCGATATTTTGAATGGCTCCGTCGACATGCATGGTATCCATATAAAAGTCTCAATTTGACGAGGCTAGTTAATTACGTGGCTCTGTTTCAATGTTTGTGTGAGGATTTATCATTATTTACAGTCCGACTGACTTTAGGGCCACATCTCATTGAAACACCGGTTCCCAAAGTTAAGCAAAATCGACTTTGGTCAGTACCGAGATGAGTGACCGCTTGTGAATACCATGTCTTGTAAGCTTGGATGTGTTGGATGTGTAATGAATAAAGACTCGGAATTGTTAATCGAAGAACCGAGTTCCAATTCCAGTTAAGTTCTTTATATTCACTTAAGCGCAAACAGCCTGGGGAAAGGCAGGAATACGATTCTTCTTTCCCCAGCTATGGGTTAATTAGTAAGACGTGTATTACTAAAACCATTATTATTTCAAAAATTAAAATAAATTAAAAATTTGCATATAAAATATTTAGATTTCGGTATTAAATGACCCCTAGAGGTGTTGATATGTTGCGAAACAAAAGCAACTAATTAACTGACGAGAGTCAGATTAATACCTGTATCTTTGCTGTTAATATCATCTGATCGCCTTCTCCTTGAATTTCTGAGATGAGGAGTTATCATTACTTACATTATTTATATTTGGAATTTTGTCCTCATCTTTGTTGTTATTATCACAACATTTTCGGCCATTATGTCCTCCACCCTTCATAAGGGGTATATCGATCTGCATAACCTACAGGCAATTCTGAATTGAACCTTTTATTTAATCTACGGGGATAGGTTGTTCTTGTTCCACTATTCATGTTTAGGGATATGGCGTCTAGTTTTTATTTCTGTTTAATTATCCCTCGCCCATTACACACGGCTCAACTCAGGGTTTGAACTCACAATCACTATGTCACCAAATTCACAAACCAGCGCATTAGCCCTTTGAGGAAGATGGGAAGGCATAACGGCCGAAACGTTGTGATAACAACAACAAAGATGAAGACAATAGTCCGAATATAAATAGTGTAAATAATGACGAGTTCTCAGGTTAATGATTTGGTTTTGTAGACTCCCAACGTAAACTTTCTGTTTTCAATTTCATATCTCTGTTTGGAATTTGTACAAATGGTATAATTGATCCATATATTGATCCATGTAATAAAGGATCACCAAATGAAGTTTGGGTTCAGAATTTTTAAATTTATAAACTGCTTTAAGTTTGTCATCAGAAAGGACAAAAGATGAACGGGATTCAAGAAGATAGAAGATGACCATTGACATTGCATTCAAATTTTGTCATTCATTTCGTTCCAGGAAAAGCGGGATTGCCACTAATACGCAGGAGGTTACAAGGAGTGAAAAGTAAGAGAAAAGATTGAGTATAGGGAGGACTCAGGAAAGGACAAAATATGAACGGGTAGCAAGGGAAAGGAAAGGACTTCCTCAGGCGGGAAGTGCGAGAAAAGTAATTTTTGGAGTAGAAGAGGCGATTACATTTAACTAATTCAACAGTAAAAAGGTGTGACCCAGGGGCCAATCTAGTAGCACATTTAAACACACGTAGTCCGGGGACCAGGGAAAATAGCTCGTCAGGGCAGTAGCTATGAAAATATTTGTAGAAAAGCGAGAGGAAGCCACATCACGTCGGTGAGAAAGTGACTGAAATCTAGATGCCAATTCAGGATCGATTACATTACAGATCTTTTGGATTTTGTCAAGAAACTCCAGACGAGTAACAGAAGCAGCAGACCAGATATGCCAACATTATTCAATGGACTGACGAATGGTAGTTTTGTAAATATGCAAGATGGACTCGGATGAGAAAAATCTTTTTGTCAGCACGAAAAAAAAAAAAAAAAAAAAAGAAAGAAAAAACTAATTGATATTCAAATGACAAAAAAATTACTCACATTTCTGGTATAAATCTTTTAAATTTGCAAAATTCCTGCAGTTCCAAATACAATTCAAAAAGAGATGTTCCAATTTCTGCGTTAGGATTCTCAGAAAACAGCGAACGTACCTCTGCTAATTCCATGTTGCCCACTTTTAAATCATCGCCGAGCTGTTCAAAAGAAGGAGGTAGAAGAGAAAAAGAAAGAGAAGTAAATAACGATGACTGAAAAGAAAGAAAGAAGGGAGGAAAAGAAAGAAAGGAATGATGAAAAGAAAGGAAAAATGAAAGATGGAAAAAGAATAAAGAAAGAATTGAAAAAGGAGAGAAAGGCATAATGAAAGGAAGAAAAATGGAAAAACAGTAAAAGAATCAAGAAAGAAAGAAAGAAAGAAAGAAAGAAGAAAGAAAGAAAGAATAAAGAAAGGAAAGAAAATAGAAAGAAAAGAAAGGGGGAATAAAGAAAGTCAGAAAAAGAAAAGAAGGAAGAACAGAAGGAGGAAAGGAAGAAAGAAAGGAAAAAATGAAAAAGAAATAAAGAAAGAAGGAAATAGAACGAAGAAAGAAAGAAAGGAAGAAAGAAAGAAAGAAAGAAAGAAATAGAATGACGAGGTGCAGGTAAAGAAGAAAAAGACGAGACGTATTGTAACATTTAAAAATGTCAAATCAAATCACTTGAGTAACGAAGATGCTAATAAAAAAAAACGTGACGTTTGAAGAAATACTTTTTAATGCTTAAGTCACTTCCTTTAAATAACTGTTACTATGCATTGCTATAATTGTGAGAAGTAGATCGGGACAAGAACTTTCCAGCAAACCCTCATATATATATATATTAGGTTGGTGCAAAAATAATGACGTAATAATGTCGTTTTTTGACGTTAAAAAATACGTCAAAAAACGACATTATCACGTCATTATTTTTGCACCAACCTAATATATATATATATATATATATATATATAACACATACGAATGTCAGTGTCACACTTTTTCAGTTAAAGGGACATAACTCTTCTCATGATGCAGTTGTTTGAATTCTCAAGTTTTCATCACTGCAATTGTTTTCGATGATTTTTACGTGATTTTTTTGCGACGAATTTTTTGTACGATAACAATTTTTACAACTTGGAAATAAATTTAGAAATAACGGAAATTAATTGCGAAATCCAGCGAAAGTCACCCATGAAATAAAAATAATTATCGCCAAACTTTTAAAAGGCAAGCTTAAATATATGTGCAATACTTAAATGCAGCGACTAGTTTTTAGTGGTTCTGTAGTTTATTGTTGCCTATCGCATACGGCAGCAGTATGCTTCGTAAAAAGATATCCCCGCCAACAGAGGACCAGATTGCAATCAAAAGAGCCAAGGCTGCAGCGAGAAAAAGAAAGTCACGCGCAAATGAAAACCCACATGAAACCGCAGCCAGGAGAGTTTCCAGTGCGGAGACTATGCAGTGACTTAGGGACTTTTAAACTCCTGAACAAGCCAAAAGCTCAATCAAGAGCCCCCCACAGGAGATAGCATAAATGCAGCCCGATAAGGCGGCTTTTAACCTAGTATATATATATAGATATATATATATATATATATGAAAAAAATTACTTAACTTTTAAATATCAATTTTATCCCTACTTCGAAGTTTCTTGGTAAAATTTCCAGTCTTCAGAGGTTGTGGTTTTAAACGGTATTCCCATTTTTTTCAGTTTGTTCAATTTGTTCCGCGTCTTATTCAATCCGAAATTAAATTTATTTTTTTATATTTTGCATAGAAGTTGATATGTTATGTTATATTGTTAATTAAATTGTAATATTTTTATTATTAATAAAATTATAATATTTTAGTTAATATTTTTAATCAGTATTTTAATTGATTTATTAAGCTATATTATTATTATGTTGTATTATTATTAATGTAAACAAATGACATCATATATTATGAAATGAAGTAAGTTCGACAATTATTTTAATATATTTTCTGTTGTTTACGTTAAGATACGCTTCGAGCAGATATTAGACTTCGAGAAAAATCATAGGTAATTTGTTGTTTAAAAATAGTAATTTGACTTTGCCAACCTGACGCTTCCTCTGTGGCTAAATGGTATAACACGCCAAGGTATATTACGGTTCCGTGTAGGATACAGTTCGATTCCAGTTGGAGGACACATATGGAGTTAATATTTTAAATACTTGTAAATTATATCTGTATCTATAAAAATAACGTATAAACTGAAAATATGTTAAAATAATTGTTGGACTTAGTCCATTTCATCGATAAATATTTATGTTTTTAAAAAAAAATGTACATAAAAATTCCAGTGACTTAACATCAGTTCCAGCAAACGTGAGAAATAACACACACACACACGCACAGCAAACGTCAGAATAACACACACACACACGCACAAACGCACACACACACACATACAGTTGCGTAAATATACACACAACAGAATACTTGGAAATGAATGTAGCAACATTCGAAAGTATTAGGTTGGTGCAAAAATAATATCGTTTTTTGACATTAAAAAATACGTCAAAAACGATTATTTTTGCACCAACATAATACTAGAAAAAATAATTTAAAATAAAAGTAAATATAAACTCTGGTAAATTTACCGACAACATAAAATAACTCCTTCGAAAATTAAAAAAAACTATAAACAAATTGATCGATAGAACTTGTCAATATGATTCAACCAAAGAAAAATTATTGCTGTCGAAATATATATATATATATATATATATATATATATATATATATGAAGAAGAAATATGGTCTGAAGGTGTGCTATATTTATGGGATAAAGTGCTCAATATCAGAGATAGAGCGTGTGTAAATATAAAATTAGCCTGACGATTCCGTCTAGCATGAAACAGACTGTCATCCCAAGTTTTACAAGTTCTAGTTTGGTAAAAATGGAAAATTATAAACAAAACTAGAACTTGTAAAACTTGGGATGACCCTCGCCCTTTATGCCTACATGAGAAACTACACATTATTAAGTTTCTAAATAATAAAAATCTATTAAACAATAGACATGAGTTAACGTTTCCCGACATCATCAAATCTTTGCATTGAATAATTAGCATATAATTTTTTTTAAATCCATAGTCCTAATAAATAGCTTAAATACCCTACAAATAAAGATAACCCTTTGAAGTCGTCAAAAAACAAATGTTACGGCAGTTTTTTTATATACACAAAACCCTTTCAGAAATAATAAAATAAAAAAATAAATAAATCTCCATAGCCACGTAAACCAGACTAGACGAAATCATCTTCCGTTTTAAATTTAGACACCCCAACCTTACCCTGACTTGATATCTATGAATGAAACTCTATACTGATACAAATTATTAACACCCTGCGCCCCTTTCTATATGAACAATCGCGCTGGCCGTTATCATGGAAATTTTGATTTCAATAATAAATATGCTATTAAAACACGTAAATTTCAGAAATAAGTTATTCCAAAAAAAATTTCGCTTGAAGATGGAACAGAGCTTACTTTAATTCAATTTAATTCAAATAATTATTTTGAAGTTTTCGGCTCTTGTTTTGAAACATGAGAACTCTTATGTAGCGTGTTGGAATCATATTTTAAATAAATAATTATATTTATGCTCTACTTTTGTATCGAGCACTATTTTTAAAAAATAATAACAAAAATACTAAAGAACTTTGGATTATTTACCTAACCAGTCCTTTCCTATTTTCTATATATTTTTACATATTTTTAAGGTAGATATATCTATATGTTAAATTGCTCAAATTAGGAATAGACTAGAGCGTATGTAAGTATAAAAGTGTACATTGAAATCAGTACGCAGAGGTGACAGTCTGTTTCATGCTAAATACATCTTTCTGTCTGTTTATTTTCCTCTCTATAACTGTCTTATTTCCATATATATATATATATATATATATATATATATATATATATATATATATATATATATATATATATATTATTAAATATAACAGACAACGAATGTCTATTATGTTTAATCATGAGCCGTTCTAAACTTTGTATCGTGGCTTTAGTTTCAGGGGAAAATAAAAACAAAAACTATATTTGAATATTTTTATTATGCTCTTCCTCAATCTAAACTTTCGGCTCACATCTCCCTTTAGCTTAATTTTATCCAAGACGTTGGTCAGATCCAGTGACTAGATACAAGGAGTTGTGAGTTCAATACCAGGTCACAGAAGTGATGAACCAAAAAACTTGGAGAGTTGAGTTAAAGGGGAATAACTGAGACATCCAAAGAGGCATGGCACGTGGAACTGGAACAATTTACCCTAGTGGACGAAATAAAGGGTTCGGTTCGAAATTTCAATCACCTGAAGAAGGCCGGAACGTACAACTGCCGAAACTTTGTGAATATGGCAATGAAGATGAGGATAACAGTCCGAATAATGTAAATAATGTAAGTAATCATAATACGTCATCTCAGAGATATAGACGAATTTGTACACTATCAAATTTTATATCACGGGGTTACTGTATTATCCCTGTGAATATGTGGTATTGTAGTATCTGTTGCATTGAATGGTGATAGATGAGTTCTTGCGATAATGGATGGGTCGTAAATCATATAGGATAGTCAGTGAGGATCAGCCTTTTCACAATTGCTCTTTTGAAATGTAATATTTCAAAATAAACACCCTAACAAAAGAGATGATAATTCTAGACGCAGTTTTCTGTCATGAAATACGACTTTTCTCCCTTGGGTGGTTGACTCGTCCATCCCACAGAGAAATAAGAGCGGCCTCTGTATTCCGCCAATAAGCAGAATCAAGCATCTCACCCACTAGAGGCGAAATAAATTACTAAATGATCAATTTAAAGTCTGATCCATTCAAGATAAAAAGGGGCCAAAACAATTTTGATTGCGAGGATAGATAGAAGAAAAGAAATGTGTGACACTAATTAGCTATGGCAATTGGCTAATTAATTAACCATAGAAATTAAAAACAGGAAAAACTTAAGGCGAGAAAGAGCTATATCGAAAGATAGACTGAGCGACATCAAAAGAAGATTTTATTTTATTTACGAAGAAAGATACTTTTCGCACGAGACAGAAAATTCGTAAGAAAAAGCGAGATATGTGATTCTGTCAAAACTGATTAATGTTATGATAAGATTATGACGCGCCAAGAGAAACAGAATTCAGAAAGAAAAACAAAGCCAACCAACACATGGCGGCCATAAAAAAATTTCGGGTTGAGACCACCGCGGTACAGGCAGAGAGAATCGATATTAGTTATCTTTCAGAGATATTATTTAATTTTAATTCCTAAGTCCACCGAATTCTGGCATGAGGAAGAAAATCGTATTATTATTGCTTATTCAAACTGTTGACGCCACACACAGCGTCGTCAAAAATGGGCACTTGGTGATAAGAGGATTTTAAGGCATGAGAAAAATAAAGAATTTGATTCTCAGGTAAAATACGGACCTCCCAGTTAAAATTTTGACTTAGCAGGAAAAAACAGGTTTCGGGTTTTGACAGTGATTGATGAGACGGTAGAGAGACCCGACTAAGTGAATTTTGGGTGTCCCCAAAAGAAAGATGTGATAAGAATTATTTGGCAATCTGGGGTTTGTAAAAAAATGTTTTGGCCGAAGAAAAAAAAAGGAAAAAAAAAAAAGGGATTTTGTAAACAAAATTCTGGATAATAATTTTAAGAGGGCCAGTCTAGCCACACCCACACTGCCGAGAGATCATTGGTCAAGTGGTAGCATGGGTGATAGGCGGAGGTGAATGTATGAGAAAGACGGAGAAGTTGTTAACACCCACTGAGGGGATTGGTATGAGATACCAATATGAGAGAGAAAGAGTCTAGGAGGATAACTCTCCTCCGACCTTCCCTCACGGACAAGGGAGAAACCCCCCGAAATGGAAAGTGATTAATCTTCCAAAAATGGGAAGTAATTAATTTTCCTGGTCTTAGAACAAAGAGAATTCTTGCTGGGAATCGAGAATTATCGGCAACCCAAGCCACGTCAGGCCCCACACCAGGTTTTGGTCGGTATCCATATAAACGAACGTCTCGAGGCAGCTAATCAGTTTTTTTCCTCAGTTCCAGGAGTTCCAGCAGTTGATTCGCAGTTGTAGTCAGACCGTTGCCTCGCAGAAGCTGACCGGGAGATTTCCACGTCTTTTTCGACTTCGACTTCCTAACAAAAAGCAAGTTATATTGATGAACGACCTAAGATACCAAAAACTCGCTTAAGAAACGCAAAAGTGTCGCGAATCCATAGAGCGGGCTGGGAGAGAAACATACTCCTGTATATAACAGACGGATAAAGATAGTTTGTTATTGCTCAACATATTTGAACCTCTTGAGTTTTATTTTTTTGCTTCTTTTACTTACGCTTGTGCGATATCACCTTCACCCCGGATTCTCCTTGCACTAAAGCCCGACGCCTGATTGATTTCGTCGACCTAAGATCAAAGTCACAACGTGGGTAGGTTAGACTTAAGATGAAAGTAGTTACTTCGGTAGCCAGACGTTGGAAGTGAGCTGAGAACGACAAGTTGGTATCAAACCGGGAACGACCAGATCGACCAGGACAGAAGCTGGTGGCAGTGACAAAGTGTCAACCCCAAAACGCTGGCGTAAGAAACCTTACAGCTTCGCGCCGCAACTAGGAGTTGACCACGGGCCGACAGCGCAGTGTCACATATTGGCGTCGCGACCAGAGGACGCCACATATTGGCGCTCCGACCACCAGTGGGTGTCACATTGCGCTGTTTGGTTTCAGAGTGTTATATAGGAATATAGTGTACCTGCCGATACTTGCGTTTGAACATAGATCGCCAGTGAGAAAACACTTGGCGATCCCATTATTGAATTAAGTAGACCACATTACCATAGAGAAAACGCATATATGGTAGGTAGCGTGTGTCTAATTGATCGCCATTTCTAGTCTATCCTCTATATGGACGGCTATTCTCTACTCTATTCACTATACTATTTCTTTATTTGGATCACTATACGAATTACTATTCGAACGAGTATTATGAAGCAAGTACTATTAGTGTGAGTGTTATTCGAAGTCATTTGACACCAGTATTGTTCAACGGCGTTACTATAGTCGTATCTGCGATTACAAAGTCTCTACTACAAGATTGGCATCACAAAAGTGTCAAACGAGTGTTCGTTGAGTCACAAAACAGAGAAAGAACAAAATAAAGAAAGGGAAGATATGGCGTGTGATAACACTCTCGTATGTTTAAGGTCTGCTTCAGTGAAATGATAAACCTTTTCAATTTTTATTATTTTCATTTGTACCCTCTTACGTCTTTAAATATTGACCTGCATTCATATTTTTGATTATTATTGCAATATTTTGCACACCCAACAATATTCTATATGAGACCAGGAGAAAAAAACGTGCAGTGTGGGTAGACAGGAAGAGGCAGTTATGCAAGATGTTAGCATTTCAGCAATTCGCTTTAAATGGCTCCTAGAAATGTTGAATACGAAACGCATTTCAGGAATTTTTTTTATCGTATTTGTATTTATAAAGAGCACGCTAACCTTTATAGCTGTTACACTAATTCGACGTAAAAAAACAACAAGAAAAAAACAAGCACAAAAACAACAAAAACAACAAAAACAACAAAAACTATCTGCATAACAACCATCGCATTCCTTGACCCTGTCAAGGATAACATAACAGCCATCATTAAATATGGTTCTTGTTTTATGCAGTTTTGCAAAATGTCGAATGCTGACCGAGTTAAGTCGATTTTCTTTTACACTGCTGCAGAAATTGATCCCAGATTTTTCGATATGAGGATTTTTCATTATTATATGCGTTTCCGTTCAAACGAGCATCCTTATCTTAATTGTTATACTGACAAGGCATAATCCGTTGTAACCGTTTTCTTACTGGGTAACCATTTTGTAATTTTGAACCGAACACTTTATTAAATCCACGGGGATAGATTTTTAGCATTCCGCTTACAGTACAGGTCGTCGTACTTACGGCCTACCTGACTTACGGCTGTTCGACTTTACAACCACGATCGCGTCTGGTAGTGTGAATGTTTCCCAGCTTCGTGTACGACAATTTCCACCCCAGCTCCCGGCAGCGCTAGCGTTTCCTCACGTGCCATGGTACAACACACTTCCCCTAAGTCCCTTTGTTCTTTTTTTTTTTTTTTTAAATTAGTGGGAACTGGAGTGCTTACAATCATCATTATAATCAACATTATTGATGTTGTTATAAACATCCCCCTTCCTAAGGTAGTTTATTTTCTTTCTTTGTTTCTAACTTTTCCAAATTACAAAATAAATAATTAAAATTCAACGTTTATTTTGGTTACGGTCAAAGGGAGATAACTCACTTTCTTTGTAAAATTGAACAAATATTTTGGAGTTATTGTCCTTTGACTGTAACCAAAACAAATTTTGAATTGTTATTGATTTCGTAATTTGGAAAAGTTAAAAATAATAAAGAAAATAAATTACCTCAGGAAGGAGCATGTTTATAACAACATCAATAATGTTGATAATTATGATGATGATGATTGTAAGCGCTTCCGGTTCCACTAGGGAATGCTGGGAGCAAACAAATCCAGTGGGAGTTTTGAATAACATAGTTGTTGAGTTTAACACGTCTCGTCTCATCTTTGTGTTGCTTCAGCTTTTCGACGATCAATCTCATACAATTTATCTTTCCAGCGTAAGCCCAGTGCAATTGGCATGTATGGCATGTATGGCTGTCTGGCAACGACTGCTTCACGTCTGGCAGCCTGAGCGCTCCCCAGCCTGAGTGTACGGCAATTTTCATCCCAGCTCCCGGCAGCGTTAGCATTCCCCTGCGCTCCTCAGGCTCCATGTTATGGGACGCTTCCTTATAACACATTTTCCTCGAGAGTCTGTTTGCGTCTTTGAAGCTATTCCTCACACACCCGCTCCACCAAAATGTCTTCCAAGAGGAAATTGTCTTTGTCTAATCCTCAAACCTGCCAAGAAGGAAATAAAGGTCATTTGATCTCGAGACAAAAATGATGGTTGATTAAACAGTTCGAAGGGGGGAAAGAAAGTGAATGTGATCACATGTTATCTGAAGCTATCACACTCTACTCTGCCGCCATTTTTGAAGGGCAGAGAAAGAATTTGTAAAGCAGTGAAAGGTTCTACATCTATGCGATCAACAGTTATAATGAAGCAACAGATCAAAACCGATCCCTATTAAATAAACTCCTTGCATATTTTGAAGGAATGAATCCAAACATGGAACGATTTGCAAGGTTTGAACAAATGACACATGGTATCTTTTGTCCATATGAAATTTATGAGAAAAAGAAACAATTTTGATAATTTGACATGTGTCGACAGTTTTCAGTTCCATTACATCACCAACGCATCCAAGCTTACCACACCTGGTATTCCCAAGTGGTCACTCATCTAGTTACTGACCAGACTTGACATTGCTTAACTTCGGTGATCCTACTAGAGCCAGCATACGGGATCTCACTTTCTTAAATCTATTTCAAGTTTCTTTAATACTCTCAAATATTTGAATATATTTTAACTTGGAATCAATAGTCTTAGATTGCATAGATTTCTAACTGTAAGTATTTTGGGATGGGGTGGGGAGCAGGATGAAGAAAAAATCTTCCAAGACACAAGCTGGACGTTCTACGGCTTTATAATTGTAACACTGGGTCGGCGATATTCTGCCCACAGCTAAGAAAAAGACTTCGTGGAATAAAAGATTGAACGGACGACACAGTCTTTCGTCTATATCATAGAATTTATGAGGAATAAATTTATGAAGAAAGAAACAATTCAGATAAAGCTCACCATGTTTGGGAAAAAACAAACAACAAAAGAACTTCACCAGCTACTTCTGCTGCATAGGCCCTTGGTGGGCGTGGTCTTAAGTCGACGGTTTCAATTCCATAATAAAGTTGCCTTTTTATTTCACAGTCGGTGATCGCTAGTCGTTTTGGTTTGGAGATAAAAGAGACATCAACAAAGATAATTTTAACTTAACTATTTTATTCACGTTGAGGCATAATATCTTTTAACTAGACTTTGGTGTTGCTCTTTCCCTCAACTGGGTGACGTTGCAGTTTACATTGTTCGATGGTTTAGACTAAACTCCTTGAAAAAAAACTTTTTATATCTTTGTAATTCCCACGCACGTTCAGCCAATCAAAATCGACTTCCTTTGTTTTGTGCTGTATCTGACCTTAAAGGTCAAACTGAGGAAGTCAGAGAAGAAATACACTTCTCTAAAAAATAATAGTCTGTTAAATTATTATTTAACACTTCAAGCCCTGTCCCAGCTGATATCATTGACGAACCATAACCAAGTCCCATCCCCCATAATAATTTTTTTAGTATTTCTATTTATTTTGGTATGTTTGCACCTAAAATGTTTTTTTTTGTATGATTAGCAAATATTAAATTGTACTGTAATATACAGTGCTTGAGTTAAGTCTGACGAACGTAAGAATAAAAACGAAACAATGAAAGAGATGATGCAAATGTCATCGAACGTAAAGAAACCATAAAAATTATAAAAATACAATAATACCTAAAGAAAGATAAAAAAGATTGCAAAATTAATTAATGGCATTTTCACTTTTGTTTATAAATACTTGCTTCAAAATAAAATCCTTAGATTTGCCTAGAAAAGTCCATGAGAGGACGAAACGCGTCGGCTATGATAAGTTTTACTTTCGTCTTGTACTTTTACAAATATATTTTTTATATATCTGAAATTTCACAGACACAAAAACACACAGAGACCCAGTCAGACGGAGTAGGGTAGGTTGATTTTTTCACTTTCTTTTTTAGAAAATCAACATTTCGCTCGGTGCAGAAGCTGGCGGTTCATATGATAAGTATTGACACCAAAAATTAGATTCATAGTTTCTACCAGTTTTTAAGCATTTAGTTTTAAAGATGAAAAAATATAGAGAAATAACTAGTTTTTGTTGACTTCAAAATGTTACTATTTCAAGAATAAATCCAAATAAAGTTGATATCTTTTGAATTAGATATATTGAATGGAAAATATATCCAAACCAGAATTCTAATTATGAATATGCAATTTTTTTTTTACTGTATTCAATAAGTAATATTCTAACAAATCGTTAAAACATTTGTTAGATCATAAGTAATAAAAACAAAAAAATAGATAAACGTATATATAGTGTCGCCTCTCTCTGTCTTTTTTACAAATACTTTCATGGTAATTGCTCCGAGGAGCTGCATTCGCAGCATTCTTCATGAATTCAAGCGCCCTACGAGGCTGGCATCCCGCTCTCACCGTTTCACTGTTGAAACTATTAAATGTAGCCGTCTCTTCTACTCCAATAGCTTCATGCCTCGCACCTCTCCCCTGTGGAACTCCCTTCTCTATTCCAGTTTCCCTGAGAGCTATAATCTCCAACTATTCAAATGTAATGTCAATCGACATCTCCAGTTGCCTTGATCTATCCACTATCCTTCTCCTCATCCTTCCCTCTATCACTCCTATCTGATCTTGCTCCAAATCTTCTGTAACCCCTTGCGCCCTAGTGGCTTTCCGCCTTGCTTGGGGTGAAATGCTTAAATAAAAAATAACACCATAATACTGCTGGGCACAAATTATAAGACAGAATCTTTTAAATTTGCATTGTTTATTGAAAATCATGCTAAAACTACTGCACTGTATAACATATTACATCATAATATAGCTAAATTGTACATTATAATTTCCCTTTGAAGCAAATGAAGGTCTTATTTGATGGCACAATAATTTAGCAATACTATGCGTGTGCCTTGCATCTTTTCCATATAAAATCTGTAATGCTTCAGTAAATTGTAAATTTTATAAGGCCGTGCTGTAAGACTTTCACTGATCGAAAGGATGAAATAGGAAAGCTACGATTTTGAATCGAAACTTTCCCGCTCCCCAAAATGGTAACGATTGCGAAAAAAACTATTCTGTGTGATTATTTAGCATGTCAAACCCCAACTTTTAAATTGAGTGCAATATCATGGTTCCAAAATCTACACACACACACACTTACATATATATATATATATATATATATATATATATATATATACACACACACATATATATATATATATATATATATATATATATATAATATAAATTAACTGATTTAAAATATGGAAGATATATTCGCTTGAAGGTGAAACGGAACTAATACCTTTAATTTAATTATATAATTAAATTTAAAGTTTTTAGCTTCCATTTTTGAAACATGGTTATTACTGTGTAGCGATAAAACCATATATCAGTTAATTTATAATATTTATGCTCTGTAAATTTACATTGAGCACTGTTTTGTAAAAATAAAAAAATATCAATAAGAACACCGGATTATATGTCTTACTATTCTTTCTTTATATATATATATATATATATATATATATATATATATATATATATATATATATATATATATATGTACACACACACACACACATATCTATATATACTAAGCAAATTGTACATAATACTGTTTCTACTGATCTCAAACATATTAATCACCTATATCGTAATCAAATGCATACTAATTATAAAGAAGATGAAAATATACTAAAATATTTAGTAAATTCTATATAACTACAGATCCTAGCAAAAAAATTAAATTAATCATATACTACACTAAATCTAATATATCCAACTTAATTCTTCGCAATGATTCTTCTCCCCCGGTTAGCGATTTGCAAAAAACCAACATAGGTTATAAATTGAAGTGCCCTTTGGGAGAGTGTATCTCCAACGAATTAAATAATATTTATGTTGTTCACACCACAAACTCGCTTTCACGACGCTTGATACTACATTTGAATGAAAACTCTAACATTTTTAGGCATTTAAAACAACATACATGCCCGCACGCACAATTCCGTAAAATACTTGTGGAAAACACATTTATACTTCGACATGAAAACAATAGACAAAAACTAACAATCCTTGAAGCATTATACAGTTGAAACCCAACATAAACAAAATCAATTATGGAATCTCTACAAATATCCCTAAATGTCTATAATTGGTAACAGAAGCCATTGGTTTATACCAACGGCATCCCATACTTCATACTTCTCCAATTTACTCTCGTGTGGTCATGTGTGACGTCTTGAGATGCGGTGCGATTTTCGCTTCTAGCGTCTTATATGCACGTGTTTATCGTTGCTTAGAAATCCTCTATGTAACCAATGACAGACTATCATCACTGTCTTGTACGTATATTGCTTAATATGTTGTAATTGACATCTTTGATAATGGCTTATGCAAGCCGAAAACTTAGATTGTATTAAAACAATATAGATCAATATTGTGAATTTCTTTCTTCGTTCAACGATAATGTTATTAAACTTATCAGATGTTACGAAAAAAATTTACATAAAATGAATAGACAACACTTGTCTATATTATTTAATGAAACGTGTATGAATGAAAAGATGCTGCCTAAATACACACAATATATATATATATATATATATATATATATATATATATATATATATATATATATGCTGGATTCTCCCGTTATTTATCGAGGTATGAGGGTCAAGCATCTCAGTTCCTCGGAACCGACAGCCAGACAATTGCACATGTGATTTGGTTGTAGTGGTGAAGGCTTTTTGCAGAAGCACCCACACTTTTTGAAGAGCCGAATACAGAGACCTTGTGCACCACGTGCCACAAGGATAACAAATTCAGAGTTTTCCTTCTCCTAGATCAGTTGTCATCTAAGGCTATATAACCCAGTTATATAGCCTTAGATGGCTTAGCAGAAGAGGATTCCTAATTTTCAATGTAATGGATTCGAACTCGGCTCTCCGATTTCTCAATCCGAGCCGCTATCTATTAATCCATCGTGACATATATTAGGTTGGTGCAGAAATAATGACGTAATAATGTCGTTTTTTGACGTATTTTTTAACGTCAAAAACGACATTATTACGTCATTATTTTTGCACCAACCTAATATATATATATATATATATATATATATATATATATATATATATATATATAATACTATTTGTTGTTGTCGTGTTAAAAGGGAAGAAAGCTTTGTTAAAACATAAGGAAGTGTTATATGCTGAGAGATATTGAAACGAGAATGGTTAATACCAAAAACTCAAGGGAAGAATTGAGGATTTAATTGACACATAAACGACTTGAATTGAATGTCGAGCAGTTCTCCAGCTATTCAAGTGTAATGTCAATCGACATCTCCAGTTTCCTTTCTTCTATCACTCCTATCTGACCTTGCTCTAAATTTTCTGTAACCCCTTGCGTCCTAGTGACTTCCCGCCTTGCTTGGGGTGAAATGCTTAAAAAAAAAAAAGTTTGAACAATGGAAAAGTGACCCAGACTTAGTGGGCAATGCTGATTGACACACTGTGCAAGCTGTAAAGCGAAAACTTTATTTTCGTAAACAAGGAATTTGGAGTTGATTCTCCTGGTCGAAAATAAGCCACCAATGCTCACTGAGAGGTGATGAAATTGGGAGAAATTATGTCAAAAAATACGCATGCGCAAAGCGAATTCGCCAGTAGGAAACGAGTCGGAGCAGAAGAGACAGAGACAGAGGCAGAAGAGAGAAGAGAGGCCCACGCAATTATCTGCCGACGAAAGCCTCCGACTTCAGCCTTGTGCCAAACTTTACCAATAACAACAAGCAAGATATTTGCCATATCGACGATAGTATCACTTCCGATTTTGATGCCAGGTGGGCTGATTAGTAATTGCATGCGAACTCTGATATACACTAATTATTGTACGGAGGACTGATATAAAAACAGTATTTACTTTTGTTCAATTTATTTCAGTGTTATTTTTTTCCTGTACGTCATCGCCCTGCTTGGACCAGCCCAGCTAGGGTGTGGCATAATTATATATATATTACACACACACAAACACATATATATAATTGAACAATTATGTGTATATATATATATATATATATATATATATATATATATATATATATATATATATATATATATTACACACACACACACATATATATATATATAATTGCACAATTATATATATATATATATATATATATATATATATATATATATATATATATAATGCCATATCATTTTTGGATTTAGGCAATCATGAATCTCTTTTATTATCGGTGAATTGTTTCTCGGAAAGATAATGGAGTAGTTCCTCGTTGTCTTCTTCAAGGTTTTGTATTCAGAGTAGTGAACATTGTTTAGCTGTCATCTAAATTTAATCTGCTACTTAACTGGTAATAATGCTCACTAATGTTTTAAATTCAGAATTTTCCTTCTAAGAAGACTGTCTGTCGTGCAAAGCTAGAGTCAAGTCTACCCTACTATTTAATTCATAGGTGATATCCGAATAGAAAGGCAGAAATATTTCTTCGTTTTGGTGCTTTTTTGTGCAAATAATTTATTGTGCAAATAATTTAGACAGTCAACTCACCTCATCTTTGAGAGCAGTGATGACATCACCTGCCAGCTATCAAATAAAAAAATTATCATTAATATTTATTTTAAAATGTGACTATAAAATAACATTTAAAAAAATAAAACATAAGTTTTCTTTTTAAACGCTTATTTGAATAAAAACAGTGTTTCAAAATATCAACGAATAGCGTTTAAAAAAATATTAGTTGTCACATTTGACCATTAAATATTAGTTGTCACATTTGACCATTAAATATTAGTTGTCACATTTGACCATTAAAAACCTTTAAAGAGACCCAGGAGCAATTTTACCGAACTTCACACAAAACCTAATGCAGATACGTTGTTTGAAATTGCCAACTATCGTAAAGATTGCAGAGCCGTTTCAATACAATTTTTTGATCACGAGTAAATATCAGAAGTCCTCTGAGTAGACTGACTCAGTTGTAGGCTGGGTAGCAAAGAGCGTTAGCTACGTGCGAATATCCATTGAAAGGTAAAATCAGTGTACATACTATTTCTTGCTTGACCCTTGTGAACGTGTGTGATTATGGTTCTCCACATCTTTCGCATTTTGTTGCTTTAAGTAGATTTTAACCTTTTACCATCACTTTTATACCAGTTCTGCCATATACTCGCACAAATTCGTCAAGTAGCTTACTCGCAGTTACACTATGCCCCTCTTTCTTTTAATATGTCCCGTAAGCACTAAATTCTCCAGATCTTATTTTCTCATGATGTGTCCCAGATGTCCTACATTGGTAGAATGACTCAGTAGGCTGGGTAACAATGAGTTTTAGCTGCACACGAATTTCCGTTGAACGGAAAAATTATAGTACGTACATGCCTGGAACATTCCGCTCTTCTTTTAGGTCCCTTTAGTACGTGGGCGATTATAGTCCTCCACAACTTCCTATTTTTGTTGCTCGAAATAACTTTTGACCCTTTAACGTTTCATTTTGTACCTGTTTTAACATTCATTCACAGAATCTCGTAGGTTTGCTGTTTTCACTTGCTTTTATTTTTTCAATATGTCTCATGAGTGTTAAATTCTCCAAGCCGTCTTTCCTCATTATGTGCTTTTGTAATTTCATCTGTCTTTTTCTCATTATAAGCAAGTGGCTCTAGATATCTCGAAGGCGTTTGACAGGGTTTGGCACGCTGGTCTTCTATGTAAGCTCGAGGGCTACTGTGTCGCAGGACGAATGTTTGGTTTAATCCAATCGTTCCCATCAAATCGTGTAATGAAGATCCAGATTCCAGATCCTTTCGCAAGGTCATATCCTGGGTCATACGCTGATTCAGATCTTCATTAATGATCTCCCCGATGTCACCAGGACCCAACTAGATATCTATGCAGATGACACAATCATCTACTCCTATCTAATAGCAAATCAGTCAGACCTGACAAAGTAAAACTGGCGACTGTTCTTGAAAACGACCCCTAATCAGAGGTTAACTGGAGCAAGAAATCGCTTGTAAATTTTAACGCCTCCAAAATAAAACTGATTGCTTTTAATAAACACCAAGAATATTTTCTACAGCAAGGATTCTTTTGTCAAAATGGACTATATTATTAAGCATGTATAAAAACAGACTATATTAATTGAGATTTATCAACACAGATCATATATTAATCTTTTATCAAAACAAACTATATTATTAAGCTTTTATGAAAACAGATTATTATTAATTTTTTATCAAAACAGACTTTATTATTAAGCTTTTATCAAAACAGATTATATTAATACTTTTATCAAAAGAGACAATTATTAATCTTTTACCAAAACAGATTTATTATTAGACTTTTATCAAAACAGACTATATTAATACTTTTATCAAAACAGACTATTATTAAGCTTTTATGAAAACAGATTATTATTAATTTTTTATCAAAACAGACTTTATTATTAAGCTTTTATCAAAACAGACTATATTAATACTTTTATCAAAAGAGACAATTATTAATCTTTTATCAAAACAGATTTATTATTTGACTTTAAACTTTTAACTTTTATCAAAACAGACTTTATTATTAGGCTTTTATCAAAACAGACTATATTATTAAGCTTTTATCAAAACAGATTATGTTAATACTTTTATAAAAATAAATAATTAATAATCTTTTATCAAAACATTTATTATTAGATTTTTATCAAAACAGACTATATTAATACTTTTATCAAAAACATTAAGCTTTTATCAAAACAGACTTTATTATTAAGCTTTTAACAAAACAGACTACATTAATACTTTTATCAAAACAGACTATTATTAAGCTTTTATCAAAACAGATTATTATTAATTTTTTATCAAAACAGATTTATTATTAGGGTTTTATCAAAACAGACTATATTAATACTTTTATCAAAACAGACTATTATTAAGCTTTTATCAAAACAGACTTTATTATTAAGCTTTTATCAAAACAGACTTTATTATTAAGCTTTTATCAAAACAGACTACATTAATACTTTTATCAAAACAGACTATTATTAAGCTTTTATCAAGACAGACTATATTAATACTTTTATCAAAACAGACTATTATTAGTACTTTTATCAAAACATACTACTATTAAGATTTTATCAAAACAGACTATATTAATACCTTTATCAAAACAGACTATTATTTAACTTTTATCAAAACAGACTATATTAATACTTTTATCAAAACAGACTATTATTAGTACTTTTATCAAAACAGACTATTATTTAGATTTTCTCAAAACAGACTTTATTATTAAGCTTTTATCAAAACAGACTATATTATTACTTTTATCAAAACAGATTATTATTAATCGTTTATCAAAACAGACTATTATTAAGATTTTATCAAAACAGACTTTATTATTAAGCTTTCATCAAAACAGACTATATTATAAAATGTAAGCGAATGTGATAACACGACTGGAATTTAGGCTATTCATTAATTCACCGTGTCTGCTTCTTAGGCATTTCTATTGAAATTCTTGTCGTTAATCTTCCTTGGGGATTTGATACCATAATTCATATAACGACATAAGAGAAAAACTTCCATTTTTTAATCGTCTTTCCATCTTCATCACTGAGGGTCGGGTACCATAGACAAATGCACCAATGTTTTTCATCGTCTCCCTCAAAAGTGCACCCTGCCAGCGTTCCCCCCTGTTTAATCATGAGTCCAGCGTCGCCTTGGTTTTCCGCTCGATCTCCTGCCATAGACGCGTCTTTTCAGAATGTGGGCACGTTCATATATTGAAATTAAAATTGAAAACCATTGTAAATTTGTTAAGTGACAATCTTTTTTTGTCATTATTTGACATTCACAAATGAAAACACATTAATTCCCGACTGTATATCTAAATAGTTTGAAAAGTATTTGCGAAAATATTTTCAAAATATTATTCCCTAAGAAATAAGAAAAATGTAAACACAATTTCAAAAGAATTGAAAATAAATAACTTTCATAAACTAAATTCGTCGTTTGAATTTTACCAGGAACGAATTAACTCTTTGATTATTCTGATAATTTAAATATTCCAAAATGTCGATGAGATATAAAAGAAGGGAGCCTCTTTTATTTTTTTTTGTTTGGATTAATCCTTTGCAGTCGATAGTAAGTGTAACATTATCGACACCCACTTCGAAAGCTTTGACAGGGCAGTTCAACATGGCGGTTAACATTGAAGGACAAGGATTTATTAAAGTCGAAAACATACCTTAAAATATCGCTACGATATAAGCACATTTTAGGATTACGCCCTACCGATCCCGCATATATGATGGACTATTCCGTTTTTATCGCGAGGTAAGACAGAAAAAGACATATCAGAGACACTGTTTATTTTCAGTGATAATAAACAAATAAATAAAGAAAGAAAGAAAGGGAAGAGGAGGCGATAATACTTTCGTGTTTTTAACATTTGTTTCAATGAAATGCAGAATAATTTGACAATCTCTATATATAAAACAGGGGGTGTCTGTGTGTGTGATACCTTTTCACACGAGATCCATCTAACCGATTTTGACCAAACTTGGCACATACATTGCACAATGTAAGAGATAAGTTCTTAGCATAAAAAATCGATAATTTCAAAAAAATCAATAATCAATAAAGCCGATCAAAATCGATAAATTCAACTTTTTCCTCCGATTTCGCTCAAACTCGGCATATAGGTTACTTACATCATGACGAGCTCAACGATACATAATTTTTATCTCTACACCACTGCGTTTAGCGAAAAACGAAAAATCGATTTCAACACAAATTTTAAACTAAAACTCCATGAATTTTCAAGCAATCTAATACAAATTTCAATCAATTTTAGCCAACAATAAATTGATTGTTTAACAATCATTTATGTTGAGAATTGAGTCCACCCATATAGTAAAAACCCGTGTAAATAGCGAAAAATGGCGATTTTTACTGGTTTCTTTCTTATATTTCGTTGATCTTTTGATCAATTGTTAAGTTTGGTGAAAATTGGTTAAAACCAATTTTCATCAAACTTAACAATTGCTTTATAAATGTATCCTCTTTTACATCCCTGGTACCACACTGACAAATTGAATTTCAAAAACTCTAAAATAATTGTGGTCTGAAGTGGGTCTTCATGTTACCTGTTTTACCCCTTCATGTCCTCGACTAACTTCGATTGAATAAATACAGACTCCTTCTGTTATATCAGTAACTGCATTAATTCAATTTTTTTTTTAATGAACATACTTGAAGAAGATAGACTTTGTTATATCTAAATGCTGTTTTTGCTCAATTCTAATTAAACGCTTTTTTCTGGTCGACCAGCTGAGTATAG
Source organism: Acanthosepion lycidas (assembly GCA_963932145.1). NCBI lineage: Eukaryota > Metazoa > Mollusca > Cephalopoda > Sepiida > Sepiidae > Acanthosepion > Acanthosepion lycidas. The sequence continues at coordinate 10,814,856 of OZ010606.1, forward strand.
ATGCTAGTTTTATATATTTTCATTTGTACGGATAAACTCTTCGCTATGGTATGTATGAATTTAAGCACAATAATAGATTGGCTGCAAGGTCTCATCAATTCACAGTGATGTAACCGTTAGTTCTATGCTAACAGTTTCTTTTCTCGCACTTCTTGCCTGTGGAACTCCCTTTCGGCTCCATACTTTCCAGCCAGGTATGATCTTCAAAAATGTAAATGCAATGTCAATCGTTATCTTTTGGCTTTCCTGGTTACTCTTCTATTCGTCTCACTATTTAATAATGTTTCTATTTTTTCTTATTCTTTCACACTTAGTAACTCATTGTGTCTTAGTGGCTTTATTGCCTTGCATGGGGTGATATAATTAAAATAAAACCCCACTTATTTCATTAAGGAATGACCTGCAATCATATTTATAATTGTTATTTACACTATTTATAATGCCCGGACTGTTATCCTCATTTTTGTTGCCATATTAACGACGTTTCGGCTGTTGTACGCTCCGGCCTTCTTCAGGTAGGTGGAATTTCGAACCGAACCTTTTATTTCGTCCACCGGAAGTAGACTGTTCTAGTTCCACGTGCCGTGTCTCTCCGAGATATTTCAGTATCAGTTATTTTCCTTTAACTCAACTTTTCAAGTTTTTTGTTCACCGCTACTGTAGCCAGGTATTGAACTCGCAGCTGTTTGGGTCAAGTCACTGGATTCCTTCAGCCAACGCTTTTATCCACAAGGACATGTAGATAAAAACGTTGGTGAAACTAGAACAATCTATCCCAGTGGACGAAATAAAGGGTTATGTTCAAAATCAGAACCGCCTGAAGAAGACCGGAGCGTACAATAGCCGAAACCTTGTGAATATGGCAACAGAGATGAGGACAGTAGTTCGAACATTGTAAATAGTATAAATAAATCCCTAATCTTAGAAATATAGACATTTATTATTGTTATTGTAATGTTTTGCTAAAGTTGTTGCGGATGCAATGGAGAACTCGCCATAAGCTTATTTTTTTTCATTAACATAAGATTTATGATTTACCAAAGAATATAATTAGAAAACAGTGAAATTTTCACTGGGATTTCGAGTAAATATTAAATAAGTAATAAGTCATAATGTTATGCGAGAACTTTCTGAACATTTAATGCATGTCTCTCTCAAAAAGGCTTAACCAAAATAATAATCAAATCGACTTATTTTGCTGAAGGAATAGAAGGAAGAAAATGGCGGATAAAGAAAGATTATTCACCTTTGTGTAGAAAATACAAAGATTATAGACTTCAAATTTATTTCCAAAAGTCTGTTAAGCCACTCATCTGGAAAGGAGGTGATCGAACGTCGATTCGGATGTATATTTGTTTGTTTATTTTGTTTTACGGTATATAAACCTCAATGAGTTATTTAATGCCGAAAAGATTTTTGAGGCAGGTTCATATGAACAGAATATGTTTTCTTTGTAAGAAATCAGTTTGTAGATCAGGTTTCTTTGACGTACTTCTGTAAAGAGAGTTTTTTTTTTGTCGAGAGTGAAGTCTGTTGCTGGTAATATTTTCCATAAAATATATAAAAGTTGTATTTTTACTATAAAAATCTATTTGTATACTTTCATAGTGTTTTGACCCCAGTTTTGGGGTTAACTATTTCCCTATATTTGGGATCATAACAGGTGCTACGACCCCGGGTCAAGGTGGACCTGGAAACAACAGCAATAAAGAGGTGTTTCTAAGCTCCACAAAACCTCCCGACCAGACGCCTTGTTGCCAGATGTAGTTTATCATCATACCCAGGACGTGAACGTGGATTCGCAACAACGTCAAGACTAGTAAACTCATGCTGTGTCACGGGATTAAAACTAAAGATAAATGTAATACCAAAATATGGAGGTGTAGTAGATAAAGGTATGGCGACACACACGCAAACACACATACACAGACACACACACAAATATGTATGTACTTATAGGGTGTATAAAAATATTTTTACAAACTTTGCGAGAGGGTTAATTACACCAAAACAGGGACAAAATTTCATATAAACTTATGTGGGTAAATCCTTCGTTTTTTAGTTGTTAAGTTTAAAGAAAGTTTACGGTAGATGACGCTGTGTTGCCATCTAGACTAGGTTACATTAGTCATTCGTGCATATTTGCGGCTAGTCTGCTTTCTACGTTTAACGTGTGTAGTAGTGAGTTAACTGTGAAGTGTTCCTTTTAATAATAATAGGATATTCATATTGTGAGCATGCAGATATGATTTTTACATACGGCCGCGCGAATTGTAATGGACGCGAGGCTGCACGGCTGTATCATATTGCATTTCAGGATCAGTGGCATTACAAACTATGGATCAAGAAAACTGAAATCAGCTCGTACGCCTGAACACAAAGGACAAATTCTAAAGGCGGTCGGAGATGATCCAGGTATTGTTTTGGAGTAAAGAACCTTGTTTTGGGGGTGAGAACCCGCCCCTAAAGTCCCTAAAAGTGTTTTTGATACTATCTATCTATCTATCTATCTATCTATAAAACATAGTGAGCCAGTTAAGTTTACTTAATATAATCGGTCGGTGTTTTTTCTTTGCGGTGCTGACTAATTATTTTCGAACAACACGGATGTCTTTATATATATATATATATATATATATATATATATATATATATATATATCGCCTTACGACTAGGGCTATCCTTTCAAAGGATTTAATATTGTTAAGCGTTTTTGGTCTGCCTAAGCAATCTAGGCTTCGAGTGCTTTACTAAGTAGGTAGGTTTGCATTTAGGCCCTTTTTCTTTTTCAGTCTTGTCGTTTTTGTTCGAAGTTTTGGGATTTGGGTCAGATGTCTGTTAGTTCCATGAACACACACACACACACACACACACACACACACACACACATATATATATATATATATATATATATATATATATATAACCTGTTGAGAATACTAGGCGCTGCTTGAATGTGTGGATGGTGTAATGGCTAACGGCCCGGAATCGGAACTCGATTCTCCGAGTTACAATTCCTACTGGATTCGTAATATTCACTTATGCGATAAACCTTGGGAAATGTAAGAATCCAATTCTTCTCCTCCAGCTATGGGTTAATTAGTACACTTTGTTCCAGTACAAAATCATTATTATCTAAAAAATTCTTACAATCTAAAAAATATTTTCTGCGAAGCGTTGATAAATCGTAAAAAAAAAATCAGCCACTCTCTCTCTTCCCCTCTCTCTCTTCCTCTCTCTCTCTCTCTCTCTCTCTCACACACACACACTTATACCATAGAACTTCATCAGGCCGAAGTAATGTTTACGTTGATGTGGTTCCCTATGCGTAACAATGAGAGCGAACCATGAAACTTTAAACATTTAAATTCAATTTAAGAAAAAAGGTTATATGTTTGGGTTTATAAAAAAATTATGTGCCTTTTACCCATATACAGAGTGTCCCAAAAGTCATGTAGGTATTTAAAATGTCATAACTTGTCAGATTTTTCATACTTTTTATTTCTTTTTTTGCCCAACTTCAATTAACCTAGGAAAATTACCCCTGAAAAAAATTCCCAACTGTGGAAAGAACTAAAAGCCATTCAAATGGAAATTAGCTTTGCCACCCAGACTCAATATCTTCATGAACCAGTTTCTGAAATCTGACTGAATAATTTAAGCATTGTTGATGTCAGCAGCAAGTTGCGTACAAACTGCATTTTGTTAGGGTACAGGTGCAAATTGTCTTTTATGCAACACAAGAACATCTGAGACATCTTCAACTGGTAAGAGCGATTTTGAATAAATGTTCGTGGTTCTTTTTTTTTACCAGTCTCACTCATATTCATGATTAATCTACAAACTGTCTGTATATGATATTCCATATTGTGACAAGTTGTCAATGGAGCCATATTGGCTAAAACGTTGAACCTACCAATGAATCATAGACGCCAATAGTGATTTTCTGACAAGAAAGTGTAGACAGTATTTTCTTTCGTTACAGAATGATGAATTTCTAAAATCTCAAAATAAATTCAACGACTTTGGTTACTTGTACTTTTCCATGGGTAATTTCCCAATGGATATTTAAGTTCTGAAAAAATATATAAAAACTATTAAAAATCTGGCATATTATGATATTTTAAGTACCTAGGTGACATTTGAGGCATATATATATATAGAAAATAGGAAAGAACTCGTTAGGTAAATAATCCAAAGTTCTTTAGTATTTTTGTTATTATTTTTAAAAAATAGTGCTCGATACAAAAGTAGAGCATAAATATAATTATTCATTTAAAAATATGATTCCAACACGCTACATAAGAGTTCTAATGTTTCAAAACAAGAGCCGAAAACTTCAGTATAATTATTTGAATTAAATTGAATTAAAGTACGAAGCTCTGTTCCATCTTCAAGCGAAATTTTTTTTTTTGAATAACTTATATCTGAAATTAACGTGTTTTATAAGCATATTCATTATTGAAATCAAAATTTCTATGGTAACGGCTAGAGCAATTGTTTAAAGAAAAAGGGGCGTAAGGCGTTAATAATTTGTATCAATATCTCAGTTACATTCAACAGATGTCAAGTCAGGGTAAGGTTGGGGTGTCTAAATTTAAAGCGGAAGATGACATCGTCTCATCTGGTTAAGTGTCTATGGAGATTTAATTATTTTTTTATTTTTTTTTTTATTTTTTTCTGAAAGGGTTATATAGAAAATAGGAAAAGCGATGGTGCTGAATGTTCCACACCATCAGTGTTGAAACAAAATAGCTTTTTCGTAGTGATTTTATAACATATTTATGTTATAATTTTCGAACACATAATTATATTTGCTCTACTCTGTATTGAGCACGTTTTTAAGAATAGTATTTGTTGGTTATTGGAATTTATTCCGTATGCACCAATCCTATATTTGTGTATATATATATATATATATATATATATATATATATATATATATATATATATATATATATAATCCAATCCAATCCAATTCATCAGACATACAAAAGGAATTTGTAGGTCTGATGAATTGGATCATGATTACGATTCCAATGTAATAAATTATAACCATGGAATATTAGTGTTTGAGCCTTTTATATTATATTCTTGCTCTGTCTTGGACATTGGCCTTCTACCTGGATTCTATACTCTTGGATATATATATATATATATATATATATATATATATATATATATATATATATATATATGTTGACCAATAATATTACCTGTAATAGAAGTGACGCTGTCAACAATTCAAACAATTCACAGAAGAATGGGGCGTCCGATTCCGACCGCGCTGCGCATACAAACCATCTGGAAATGGTATTGTAGAGAGGTGTCATCGGTCAATCAAACGGATTGCTGCGCGAAAGAGCTGCTTTATTATGGAGGCCGTGTATTGGTATAACATCACACCCAGGGATGATGTGTCTGCCTCTTCTTTTTAGAGCTTATGGGTGTGTCAATTCTAACTAATCAGAAGGAAGGTCAATGCTAAATTTGAAAAGCTAAAAATATAGGTTAAATTTTTGGGGATGTGAGGTATTCTTACATGTCTTGAGGAACTGTCATATTTACGACTCGACACCTTACTTACGGAAAAAAGTATACATTTAAGTTACGAAGAAATATTCTTAGAGATATGTATATCCCTGACAATGGATTAATTTTTGTTTTTTTCTTAAATTATTTAAACTTATATTTTAGAACTATTAGGTTGGGGCAAAAATAATGTCGTTTTCTCACATATATTACTATGTGAGAAAACGACATTATTTTTGCACCAACCTAATATCTTAAAGGGACCTCTGGTATGTTTAAAACATTTTTATATATTTTGGAACCAAAATACATTTCTTATTCTATTCATTAAGTCTTTTTTAATACATAGCAATTAAAAATTAAAAAATTCATATTATATGTACAATAATATATATAATAAATAATAGAATAAAGGATATATAATTGTAATACATTGACTTTTGTGAAAATTTATATTTTAAAGTGAAGATTTTACAATGTCTACATATGACAGTAAGCTCATTTCGCTGATTTAATAGATGATTATTTTTAAGAAACTTAATAATGTATAGCTTGTCTTGTAGACACAGGGATCCATTTAAGGACTTACATATTGTCGTTTTTTAAAATATTTTCATAAAAAAACTGAGTATATTTAAGACCTTATATATATATATATATATATATATATATATATATATTAGGTTGGTACAAAAATAATGTCGTTTTCTCACATAGTAACATATGTGAGAAAAAGACATTATTTTTGCACCAACCTAATATATATATATATATATATATATTTATATATATATATATATAAATATAAAAGTGAACATAGAAGTCAACACTTAGAGGCGACAGTCTGTTTCATGCTATATGCAATCGTCAGGCCACGTGTGCTGTTATTTTTCTCGGCTATTTATATATATACGGGTTAGTGGTGCATTGTGGGTATTCTGTTATGGCGGTTATTTCACCGGAAGTCGTTTGTTTATCTATTTAGGTCAAATTATATTGCTTGTTTTTATTTTTGTTTCATTAACGTAGTAAGAATTTGTTTATATCACTTATTTAACAGTTTTGTTTTGGTTTGGGAATTTAATTAAAGCTATTTGTTCAGTTTTGGGGTTGATTGTTGTAGTTCATTCTAAGTATTATTTTGGCAGGAACAGTTTTTAATTGATTATCTATTTACTTGGATGAATTTAGGTTAATTTATTTTACTTGTATATTTTCTCTTTTTGGTTTTCGATTTTTAAGTAAAATCTAGTCTGTATTTTTTTATGTTTTATTTCTATTTTTTTTTTTTTTTGTTATTTTGTTATTTTTGCTTATTAGTATATTTATTTGTTTTTATTTATTTTTTCCGTTTTTAATTTTTTAGGTTACGTAGTAAAAAATTATTTTCATGTCTGCATTTTGAGATGAGTTCGGATCTTTTGTTTAATAATTTATTTTGGTCGGGAAAAGTAATGATAGCTATTTTTTCCTCCGAGCAAAGTTTGCAAGTTTTTGATTGGTTATTGTAGGCTGATGATTTTTTCCTTATCTTCCAAGATATTTTTGGTGTGATGTTCGTTTTGTTTTTAATTTCCCAGATATACTTAGAAAGCATTGTACTGTTTGCATATTTACTATTTGTGAAAGATGTTTTGTGTGTATAATTTCTTTGTTTCCAGGGTCCTTCAGTTACTCCTATGTATACTTTTTCTTCATTATCTGGTGATTTTATCGTGGCTTGGTATATTACGTTGTTTTGTAAACAATTTCCGTTTAAGGGACATTCGTTCTTTATTCTGCAGTTGCACGTGGGTTTAATTTGTTCGTGTGGTTTGTTGATAATTTTCCTATTGTGCTTTTTTATTATTTGTGCCATGCTCTCGGTGCAGCTGTAGCTGATTTTTACAGTGTTTTTGTTGAATATCTTGTGTAAGGTGCTTGATTCTGGGAAGTGTTTGTGTAAGAGTTTGAAGAATATTTTCCCTACGTTTGTTTTTACGTTCTTGCTGTACGGTGGGTTGAACCATATGATATTTCTTCTTCTGTTGGCCTTTTTTGTATTCTGTGGTGAGTATGTGAGTGTTTCTGGTAATCCGCTATCTTTTAGGGCTGTTTCATAGTCTTTCTTAGCTTTGTTAAATAGGGATTCATTGGAGGAATTGTCAGAGAGCCTGAGGTTAATCGATTTTGGTATCTGTTTGATTATAGAAGGTGGATGGTTGGAAGATGTGTGTATGTAGAGTGGTTTGTCATTAGGTTTTCTATATGGTTTATGTGTGACTTCTCTTAGGTTGAAGGTAACGTCTAGAAAATCTACTTCGTTTAGGTTAGTTTTTATATCTATGTCGAATCCGTTATTTTTAAAAATCTTTATTATTGCTTTTCTAGTTTTGTCTGTGTTTTGTTTGTTACAGTTTCTTAAGATTATGAGACCATCGTCCCTGTATAGTCCTGTGTCATTTCTGGCCTGACGATTGCATATAGCATGAAACAGACTGTCGCCTCTAAGTGTTGACTTCTATGTTCACTTTTATATTTACACACGCTCTATCTCTGATATTGAGCACTTTATTCCATAAATATAGCACACCTTAAGACTATATTTCTTTATATATATATATATATATATATATATATATATATATATATATATATATATATGTATATATGTATGTATATATAGGAAAAATTATGGAAAATAAAGCATAATATTTAAAAAAATAATCCACATTACAACCAAAAACGTTTGCGGTTTCTCTCTTCTTTTCAATATATACACTTTTCTCTCATTGGAACAACTATAACCTCTTCCCCCCCTTCTCTCTCTCTCTCTGTATATATATATATATATATATATATATATATATATATATATATATATATTATATGAATGAAGAAATATACTTTTAAGGTGCGCTATATTTATGGGATAAGGTGCTCAATATCAGAGATAGAGCGTATGTAAATATAAAAGTGAACATTGAAGTCAACACTCAGAGGCGACAGGCTGTTTCATGCTAGGCACAATCATCATTGATGTAATGGGAAGGAACAGTTAGATTTATGATCCAAAGTTCCTTAGTATAATATATATGTGTGTGTATGCGTGTGTGTGTGCATTAGTGTGTGTGAGTGTGTTTTTATGAATAAAACTTTTGGAATTAGTAAATAAACCACGAGTAGTAATTTTTGTAAAAGTTACTAGTTTTAAATGAATTGTTATTTTTAGTCTGCGTAACGAAAGCACAACTCTTTACTATTATTACATATTCTAATCGGAAAATGACTAATATTGGACTCTTTGTGTGTGTGTGTGTGTGTGTGTGAGAGAGAGAGAGAAAGAAAGAGAAAGAGAGGGAGAAAGAAAGAGAGAGAGAGTTTTGTGGCAAAAAGGGGTTTGACTCATTTCATTTCTCTATATACCATGTCCTTTCAGTTTATGGGAATTAATAGCTTTCCCGAATTTTCAGTATTTTTACTGAGGCTGGTCGAATCTATGAAATGCCAATTCCAGTTGACTTCTTATTTACAAAAATTCTGTATGGGCATCGAAAGACTGAACCCAATACTCAGTAGAAATTGTCAAACTATATAAACTTGTTAAATATTACGAGATGCCAAGGCGACTGAAAATTATTTTGAAAATGCATTAGAAATGATTTTAAAATGAAAATACACTGGAAATGAATTTTATTATGAAAATGCATTGCAAATGATTTTATTACGAAAATGCATCGAAAATGATTTTACTGTGAAAATGCATTGGAAATGATTTTTAATATGAAAATGCATTGGAAATGATTTTACTATGAAAATGCATTGGAAATGATTTTTAATATGAAAATGCATTGGAAATGATTTTTATTAGGAAAATGCATTTGAAATGATTTTACTATGAAAATGCATTGGAAATGATTTTACTATGAAAATGCATTGTAAATGATTTTTCTATGAAAATGCATTGGAAATGAATTTACCCTGAAAATGCACTGGATATGATTTTTATTCTGAAAATGCATTGGAAATGATTTTTATTATGAAAATGCATTTGAAATGATTTTACTATGAAAATGCATTGCAAATGATTTTACTAGGAAAATGCATTGTATATGAGTTTACTTTGAAAATGCATTGGAAATGATTCTTACTATGAAAATGCATTGAAAATGATTCTTACTATGAAAATACATTGGAAATGATTTTACTATGAGAAAACATTGGAAATGATTTTACTATGAGAATGCATTGGAAATGATTTTACTATGAAAATGCATTGGAAATGATTTTACTATGAGAATGCATTGTATATGAGTTTACTTTGAAAATGCATTGGAAATGATTTTACCATGAAAATGCATTGGAACCGGGAAGGTAAAGCCTCTCTTCTCAACCTGTGCTTTACCTCCATCCCCGAATCCTGCAGCGCCTCGCAACTCTGCCCTCTTGGTAACTCTGATCATTGGGTAGTATCTGTTAACATTTCCTTCAACTCCACCCCCTATAAAGAACCTCCTACCACTAGAACTTCGTTCTACTGTCAACGAGCTGACTGCGACGCGTTCCGTGATTTCCTCCGCGATGTCTCCTGGGATGGAGTCTTCAAGCTCCCCGTCCAAGAATGTGCTTCTGAGGTCTCTTCCTGGGTTAAAGCTGGAATCGACGCTTTCATCCCATCAAGGAAATATAGGGTCAAGTCGCGCACCTCCCCCTGGTTCTCAGCTGCTTGCTCAGCTGCCATCGCCCATAGAAACCACTACTTCCACCTATTCCGTAGCGACATGTCTGACTGCAATAGACGTCTCTTTGCTTCCGCGCGTAACGAGTGTAAGCGTGTCCTCAACGATGCTAAGTCACTATTTGCGGCTCAGATGAAGGAACGTATTGCATCTCGCAAATTTGGCTCCAAAGATTATTGGCGTCTATGCAAGAGCGTATTGAATAATTGCAAACCCTCTATACCTCTTTTATTCAACCAGTTCGAAGTCCTGACCTCCTCTACCGACAAGGCTGAATACTTTGCTCGGAAATTTTCATTCAACTCGACGCTCGACTCTTCCGGTGTACCCATACCCGACTTCCCTCTTAGAACTGAGGCCATAATGAGTGGGCTAAACATAACCCCATCTTTGGTACTGGGCGTTATCTCCAATTTAGACCCCAACAAGGCTAGTGGTGGAGACGGGATACCAGCCATTGTCTTGAAGAAATGCGCGCCTGAACTGGCGCCCGCCGTTTCTAAACTATACAACTACTCAAGGAATCTTGTTTTCCTGAAAGCTGGAAGTCCTCTTCGATCGTTCCTGTCTTCAAGAACTCCGGCGACCCCTCTGACCCTTCCAACTACCGTCCTATCAGTCTCCTTCCCCTCTTTGGCAAAGTCTTTGAAGCCCTAATCAATATCGAGGTGGTAAACCACCTCACATCCCATAATCTGCTCTCAGACAAGCAATATGGTTTCCGCTTTTCCCGATCTATAGCTGATGTGCTTACGGCCATCACTGAAACTGTCTACCGAGCTCTTCAAAATAGCGGGGAAGCCCGTGCCGTGGCACTAGACATCTCCAAAGCATTTCATAGGGTTTGGCATGCCTGCCTTCTTCGCAAGCTCCAGGGTTATGGCATTACGCGTCGATTATATAACCTAATACAATCATTCCTGACAAACCGTGAATTGAAGGTCGTTCTAAACGGATTCTCATCCAGTTCCTATCCTACGAACGCAGGTGTTCTTCAAGGCTCCATCCTAGGCCCCACTCTATTCCTTATCTACATAAATGACTTTCCTGACGCCATAACTTCCCAAGTTGGCATCTACGCGGATGACACCACAATTTATTCCTGCCTCAAAAAAAAAATCTAGTCTCACTGACAAAACTCGCCTGGCCGTGCGTCTCGAAAAGGACCTCCAATTGATTGTGAACTGGGGCAAGAATTGGCTGGTCAACTTCAACGCTTCTAAGACAAAACTGCTCTCTATGAATCACCACAGAGATCCTTCCCTTCCCTCCATTACAATGTCTGACGCTCAACTTCTCGAGAGCAACTCTCTGCGGCTTCTCGGTCTCACGTTGACTGCTGACCTGAGATGGAATAAATACATTGAGTCAATTGCTTCCTCCACCGCAAGGAAAGTTGGTTCACTGAGCCGAGCCAGGAAGTTTTTCTCCTCGGAGTCGATCCTCCAGATCTACAAATCAACAATTCGCCGTTGCATGGAGTATTGCTGCCATATATGGTCTGGCCCCCTTCTGTTTGCCTCAGGGTTCTTGATAGGCTCCAGAGGCGGATATGCAATGTAGTTGGCCCTGCTCTGTCGTCTCGTCTACAGTCACTTTCTCACAGACGCGCCGTTGCCTCCCTCTGTCTTTTCTACAAATACATCCATGGAAATTGCTCCGAGGAGCTGCATTCGCTGGTTCCCAGACCTCATGAGTTCAAGCGCCATACGAAGCTGGCATCCCGCTCTCACCCCTTCACTGTCGAAACTCCTCAATGTAGCCGTCTCTTCTACTCCAATAGCTTCATGTCTCGCACCTCTCGCCTGTGGAACTTCCTTCCCTTTTCCTGTTTCCCTGTGAGCTATAATCTCCAGCTATTCAAGTGTAATGTCAATCGACATCTCCAGTTGCCTTGATCTATCCACTTTCCTTTCTTCTATCACTCCTATCTCAGCTTGCTCTAAATTTTCTGTACCCCCTTGCGTCCTAGTGGCTCCGGCCTTGCTTGGGGTGAAATGCTTAAAAAAATGCATTGTAAATTATTTTATTATTAAAATGCATTGGAAATGATATGATATGCCCTTTCCAGGTGTCGTAGTGATTGCTTTTCACAACTTCCATTCTTTTTTTCTTTTCAGCAATATTTTCACCTCTATCGCCCTTCTTTTGCCTTTTTGCAATATGGGTGATCATGGTTCTCCACAGCTTTCTGTTTTTGTTGTTCACAGCAATAGTTTCATGATTATGACCCTTTTTTCATTTTGTGATATTTGCTCTAACATAAATTTCCTCAAAATTCTCAACGAGTTTACTGACTCTTTTCTTTCACTTTTCATGCTTTCAATGTACACTGTGAGTATTAAAGTCTCTAAGCCTTCTTTCCTCATCATCACATTTCGAGTCTTTCTCTTATTTCTCTGTAATTTCCACTTACTTGAGAATTTCTTAATTTTTCACATTATAATCTCAACACGCATCATTCTTCTTCTATGTGTCGTGTCACTTCAGTACATGGCGATCTGGCCCTCCACAACTTCTTATCCTTTGTATTTCTTAGGAATGATTGGCTCCTGGTTCTGCTATTCATTTACACAAGCGCATTAGCTAACTTGCTCGATTTTTTCTTCTCTTCCGCTTGTCATGTGAGTATCAAATTCTCCAAGCCGTCTTTTCTCATTGTGTGCTAGTAATTTCAATCTTTCAGATTCTAAGTAAAATTGACATTTTTTGTTTCTATTTTCCCTAAAACTTCCTCGTTGCTCGCATAGTATTCTCAATAGCCTTCTGTATAATCACGTCTCTTTTGCCTCAGATCTCTTCCTTGATATAGGATTAATATTACAGAGCTGACAAGCATTATTTTCTGTCTTTTTAGTATTTTATTTACACCCTTACGCAAATTAATTGAAACAAAACGAATAATTTCGTTATTATTTACATTTTTTCGTATTTTTCAAATGAAACATGACCCAGTACATATTTTAGTACTTCTTATGTCCATTCCACGAAGTTTGACCACATATTCTCGATCGGATTTAAATCAGGAGAGTTTCCTATAGTATTTTCATTTGTTCACTGTTAAGGCTTGCCAGAGTGTTCGTGCAGCGTTACAATTTTCGTACGCTTACTTGGAGTAACATCCATCGCAGACAATGAACGTAGGACAACTAATCGATAGTCGAGACAATATTGTCTGGGCGTGATGAAAATCTGATGCAATCATGGTGACGCAATATTTTTCAAGGCCAAATTTCATCATATACTCCGAAAAGAGATTTATATTACTGAAGACCACTGCAAATGATCTTATCTGAGGAAAAATAGAAATCGATTATATCTTGTCACTCCAGTGGGTCTAAAACTGACCGTATCGTGAAAGAAAGGAAGCTAAATTTCAATTAATTTGCACAAGGGTGTAGTATTTGAAAGGCATTTTTTGCTAATTCAATGTAACTTCAGATTTCGCTGTCACTTTCTTCGTCATCTGTTAAAACACTTTCCAGATAATTAAAATCTGTATTTGCTTTTTGACATCTCTAATTCTTAACACCCATCTTGTTGTTTCCTTTGCTTATACTTTTTTTTTTTAAATTGATGACTATTCTTTTCTTCGTATTCTCCTCAACTAGATTGTTTCGAAGCCCAAGCAGTTTACGTTTCTCTATCTGTTATTAATCCAGTATCATTGGCCTATCTCAACCCCCCTCTTCGACCCTCGTCATTCCCACTATCATCATCATCGTTGTCGTCGCCATCCTCTCCGATCCCCCTCCACGACTCTACACATTATCGTCAACATCGTCGTCATCATCATCCATCCACTCCGATCGTCCTCTCCGCTACTCCTTCCCTATCCTCCTCATTATCATCATCATCTTCATCATCATCATCATCTCCCTCCCCGATATCCTCCCCCTTATCATCATCATCGTCATCATCATCATCATCATTACGATCACTATCATCATCGTTGACATCGTCATCAACACTATTAGTCTCATGACAGGGTGTAGTGATATGATCGCTGCGGAACTGAATACCAATCCCCACCCCCGTGTATCGGTAGTATTCGAAAGGCATTCGTTCATGCGTAGCGGGTTTTGGGTCAGTAAACCCAGAAGATCGCGTTATTCTCTGTGTCAGACCGCAGCCAATGTCCTCTGGCTTGAAGTCTCGCCTCGGTCACTGAAACGTGGCCGTTGATTCTATCGGGGGAGCACTCCGTCCGGGCTGTTGCCGAGTAAAGTTCTCTACCCAGAGCGTCCGTGCCATCACCGTCCTCGTAGTCCAGTCCCCGAGTGTAGACAACCTGAATTAACCGTAGTTATCGTCTTTCTGGTGAGAGCCTTGGACGCACTACTTTTGGAGTTGGCTACATAGTTTAGTGTCAGAAACAAGAAGAGAAGAGGATATTTTTACTTTGAACTTCTGCCAGATCGTCATCAAATATAGCAATTTTTATTATAATTATTAGTAGTGTTTTGCCTTTTTGCTGTTCCAAAGCAGTCTCTTCATCTAAATCAATGTCTCTCAATTTTTTTTTTACTTCAGGGTGCACTTGTAGAATAACTGAAACTCTTGGGTGCATTTTAAATCTTAACAAGGAAAACTGAATCATGAAATTTGGAAATATGAAATTTGGTTTAGCATTCCCAAGATTAGCAGAAGAATAACGGATTTAAATCCCTTGAGGAAGGCAAAGCATTATCCCCTGCTTAAAAATGAAGGAATTTAGCATCTAATGTAAAATATCAAATGACAAAGACTTGACTTAGGCATGGAAGCCATGTGCTTGGTGTCTTAGTTTTTTTAAAAATAAAGATTTTTTTAGATATAAAAATAATTCATAAATTACTCTTCTGTTAACTTGGGGCGCACCTGGTTACCTTTCAGAGTGCACCGGTTGAGAAACGCTGATCTGAGTACTGATCAGGATTTATGTTCCTTAAATTTGGTGATCAAATAAGAGAAGGTGCTGTTATAAAGTGTCAATTAATGGTTTCTTTTATCTATATAAATTGACGGTGTCAATTAATGGTTCCTTTTATCTAAAAAAAAAAAAAAAAAAAATCGGCATTTCTCAGACGTAGATTGTCTGTATTTTTTGAAATAAATAAAATATTTACTTACCAATTTTTCCAAGTGCAGATAAGCAAGAGGTACGTATTCCACGCCAACAATACTGAAATATGAGTAAAATATAAGTAAAAATATAAGTAAAAATATTTTGATTTAGTGCTCACTTTCATGACACCATTATAAACAACCATGATGGTTTTTTTAAATTTTTTTTGTTTATTTTTTACAGTAAGGTTTACCCTGTACAAGACCCAGGAGCCACGAGATAGAGGGTTATGTTAAGAGGTAGTCCGTACCGATAAGGGAAGAAAATAACGGTTAACCCTAGACTTTAACAGATTAAGATTTTAGTGATCGGGGAAACATTCTCTTGGGAGTTGGTTCCACGGAGCAGTGGTTGACGGGAAGAAGCTGTTCGAGTGGAACTTATTTCTCACCGATGGAATACGGAGGGAATGTGGGTGGTTTGTGAGTGGCGTGGCGGGTCCTGGCCGTGAAGGTTAGAACTGCTGGAAACAAGGAATGGAGTTCGTTCCATGGTGGTGGCGTTAGAGCAGCGAGAGGCTTACTACATTCCGCCTGTGGAAGAGAGGTTGGAGATTAGAAAATAATTCATCATCCACAAGGACTGTTTTGTACTCTATCAATGCTGGAGAGTGAGTTCTGGGTAGCTCCCGTCCAAATATGACAACAGTATTCCTTCTTTGGCCTGATTCGGCTCTTGTAAAGGTAGAGGATTGCACGTGGAGTCATGTACTTACTGGATCGGTACAGGGAGCCGACCATTTGAACTGCATCTTCAACGGTGGCTCGTATGTACGAGTTCCCCTTAAGGTCAGGTGTGAGTTTAAGGCGCAATAGTCTCTCAAGGCACAGTACCACTTCGAGGGGATAATTACGAGAGTGGGCTGTAAAGTTCTTGGGCTGATTATGAAGGAGTGATGCGGGAGCTGTGAAATCTTGCAGGCATTAATTTCAACTCTTCTTATTAACAAATGCCTTGTTTCTTTCAAGGTAAACTGCTAACTGAGTATGCAAACAAGACTGTTCATCCCGTTGATTTAAAATTTCATCAATAAGATAAGACGTCGTCATCACTGCCAAGTTTTCTCGTGTTGGGGAACAGATGATAATAACTTGAGTGGTCAAACTGATAATGTCAACACTCAACCATTATTAGGAAACGTAAAAGGAAGCCGGGTGGGTCTGCCTAAAACAATGTCAGATTTTCACGTGATGTACTGAGCCTGGTGCATTTTTAAACAGGTGTAAATAGACGTGGGAGATACAGCGAAGTAATGGATAGCGGTTCGTACTAAGGAATCGGAAAGCAGAGTTCGAATTCCAGTCAGATACATTACATTCACTTACGTGTTAATACCCTTGGGAAAAGTATGAATCCTCTTCTCCCTCCAGCTATGGGTAAATAGCAGGACAGACTGAGTTCTATAGCCTTGGGCAGCAACGGGTCTAGGAGAAGGAAAAACTCTGAATTCAAAACCGGCCTGGAGAGGGTTAGGCTTTGTCAGGCTGTCTTGCCCAAGAAACACCACTTTTCCTGCGGGTTAGGGGATAAAAAAAAAAGCAAAAAAAGAAGAGGTGGAACCCACCGAGCAGAAACCATCGTCGTACCAAGTTCATTGTACAGAATATTTTCGACTCTCTCACGGGATATTTGATTATTTGATTCATACTCAATCGCCTGTCAGCCATCACCATGTAGTAAACACTGTCAATGTTTTCCTTGGTTGTGGCTGTTTCAGGCCTCCAGACCATGGGTCATTTTCAAGACAACTCCTGAATACAGCTACCCACTTTTGTACTGTTGATTAAGCGGGAGCATCATCCCTTAATGTAGCAACGATGTCATCATTAATGTCCTTGAGGCATAAGGCCATTTTTCTTCATAACACCACGATGCCAAATGTTCATTTTTAAGAGATATCGCTACTAGTTACATTTGAACTCTTCTTTGAACTGTCACAGGTCATTTAATAAGAAGAGCTGAAATTAATGCTTGCAAGTCAGCCTATGAATATTTCATATACAGTGATCCCTCGCTAATTCGCGGTTCTACTATTGCGGAATCACGACTTCCCGGATTTTTAAAATATATACATGGAAAATATATGGCGGAGTTTCTGGAAAATTCTAGAAAAATCGCGATATATGAACACCTAAAATTTTTCATTAAACCAATTAAAATATTAATAATAAATATTATTTCCTGGTCTAGGAACAGCAAAACAAGCGTAAAATAGCAATAGAAAGGGCAACGCCGTCTGAAGAGACGTAAAATACAATTATCGGCTGCACAGTAGAAGTCATCATCAGCTTCATCATCATCATTTCTACTGCGCAGCAAATTGATCACCATCATCATTCAAATTCTACTTCAATTTCTTTCGTGTTGAATACAGTAACAATCTTTATTTTTTTAATCTAAAGTGTTATTAATAGAGTACTGTAATGGGTGGATTGTTAACAGTACAGGGAGGGTTTTAAAAGTTCAAATACACATTAAATAAATACTGTAAATATGGCGTCCCTACTTCGCGGAAATTCAGTTATCAGAACCAATCTACCGCGATAAACGAGGGATCACTGTATATATTAATCAATTCATCCCAAGCAAGGTGATAATGCCACTAAGATCCAAAGGGTTACTGTGAGCGAAAGAAAATGACAAGACTTTAGAAGGAACGAGAAGCCCAATCCTAAACAGGAAACAAGGGATGAATCTTTACTCCTGTTCAAGAGCCCGGGGAGGAGTGTGATCAGGACGACAAACGAAATAAAGAGAGCGAAAGAGAGATAAATATATAGAGGTAGAAAGAGATGTACAAGCAATTTATCAGATCTTTGAACAAACGTTACATCGACAATTGTATATGCGTGTGCGTGTGCGTGTGCGTGTGTGTGTGTGTGCATACGCCAGAACTTTTTTTAGGTAATGTAGTAAAAATGACATATAATTGCGTGAGAGCTTTAGGAAAATGCTTAAATTGAATGCGGAATTTGAAAAAAATATTCCGATTAGATTCGGGTAATTTAATGATAAATTGAAAGACACGGGAAAAAAAAATCAACGCAAATCTGGAAAGGTTGGCGGGCAGGCATGGTTATCTTGGCAAGGAGGAGTGTGTGAAGTATGGCACTTCAGAGCCGAGATTCTCAGGCTGGAGGAGATGATTCAACATTTAACGCTCGACTCAGATTTCAGAGCCAATTAACAAATTCTCGAATGATTATAATTATTATAATATTAAAAGATATACTGAAGCTAACCTTGAATTGGCAGTGACTGAAGAAAGCAAATGCGTTTAAATTAAATGAAAAATTAAAAAAAATGGAATTGCTTGGTTAGGATTTGGGGATAATTAGCTTAGCACTTGATATTACGGTTCGCAAAATACTTATTTTATCTGTCCAACTATATAACATTTGCAAGAGAGCCATACATCGGGAAGTAGGCGTTCCATTTATATAAAGAGCAAAAGGAAAAAAAGTGACGCGTTTTATCCTGAAATGTCTTCCGACCAATAACTTGGATCGATTTTAAATGTGAATTAAGTTTAAGCGTCTACTGATTTTTTCTTTTCCTTTCAGAATTAGGCGATATTATTTTTCACACATAATTGCCATGACTTAAATGACGATCCAATAAAGAAATAAAGAAATTTTCACCAATAACACAGATTTATTTACTGCTGACTTTGATCCGTCTTAATGAAACACCCTTTATATATATATATATATATATATATATATATATATATATATATATATATATATATTATTGCTACTAACTGTGTCCCTGGATTTACTAACAGTATTATCCATTGTATTATTGTGTAAATACATTTAATTTCTTATATTTAATTCTTGCGTTTGTCATTCATTGGAGACTGAATTTCATCTCGGAATCCACAATACATATATATATATATATATATATATATATATATATATATATATGCAATTTATATATATATTAATTTATATATTATATATGCGCGGTAATTATTGGAAAGCGCTCAATATCAGTGATAGGGCTAACATATTTGGCTGTATTGACGTGAATTTGAGACCCTGGGTTTCACGTTATTTGCGATCGTCAGACAAATTCTGTCTGACGATCGCAAATAGCGTGCCTTGCTTCTTTTGGATATCTCAGTTAATCCAAGTTTTTGTTCTCTCCAAGTTTTTGTTCACCAGTGCCGTAGCCAGGTATTGAACTTACAACTCTTTGGGTCAAGTCATTGGATCCAAAGAACGCTTTTATCCACCAGGTCTTGGAGAGTTGGGTTAAAGGGAGATAACTGGGACACCCGGAAGAGGCATGGAACTAGAAAAATCTACCCCGGTGGACAAAATAAAGGGTTCAATTCGAAATTTCATCACATGGAGGCAAGAGCGTACAACGGCCGAAAATTCGTGAATATGACAATAAAGATAAGGACAACAGTCTGAACAATTTAAATAATGTAAATAATTCATTTAAATCATTGACCAATTCTGGTCTTTTTAACTATAACTGCAACCGCTAGTCAACCTCTTCCTCCCAGCTCAAGAATTCCTTATAGAGAGAAACTTATTCAAATACCTTTTGTTTATGTGTTCATGATATTAATCAACCATAGTACCATAAGTAAAAGTTGTTATTTTTATATTTGTTAATGAGTGTTGTTAAAGTTTATTGGCGACAACGGTGACTTTAGTCTTTCACAAGCACATCCAGGACAGAGAAGAATCAAGCCTGATCTTCGACAGTTCTTCACCGATATTCCTTTTCACAAGCATAGCCAGGAAAGAGATGAATCAAACCTGATCTTCGACAGTTCTTCACCGATATTCCTTTTCACAAGCATAGCCAGGACAGAGGTGAATCAAGCCTGATCTTCGACAGTTCTTCACCGATATTCCTTTTCACAAGCATAGCCAGGACAGAGATGAATCAAGCCTGATCTTCGACAGATCTTCACCGATATTCCTTTTCACAAGCATAGCCAGGACAGAGATGAATCAAGCCGGATCTTCGACAGATCTTCACCGATATTCCTTTTCACAAGCATAGCTAGGACAGAAGAATCAAGTCTGATCTTCGACAGTTCTTCTTTATTCTGGCAGATACTCAAACACTGCGTGGGGATGCATGATTGGTGCCTAGCGGGCTCGCCGGAGACGGACCAACAGAGACAGACCAAAGTGAAAGTGTCATAAGGTGAGAGCATGAAGCAACAGGACCACAATATCAAACTGGCTAACAGGTTCTAAGAACTGAGCTGCTCTCCGCGCTTATTTTTCTTTAAAATGATTTCTCGAACATTCAGGCCGGTAGACGAAAATGAATAAATACACTGTTTAATAAATAAACGGAGCGTCTACTCAAATATGATTATCCACTAAAAAATAACGTTTAAAACGATAAAAATACTTTATTGTTACTTACTTTTCGTAGAGTTTCTGGTAGAAGTGTACAGCTTGATGAATGTCAGCGTTCAGAAGGGTGGTCAGCTCAATTAGGCTTCTCATAATATCCCCTTCATTCTGAGAAACAAAGACAGATCACCGATAAAAACTTGTCAGTAACAAGAAGGAGACTATTGAAATCAAAGCTACAACAGTTAAAAACATAAAAACAACACAGAACGACGAAGAGTCTCGCATGACAATTCCATCTGATAAAAAAATGTATCGACAGTAGTTCTATAAAAAACTACAACACATATCAATTCGCCATTTAACCTCCTTCGAAGTAGCCCACTTCTGTAATCACGTACTTCATCCAGCGTCGTTTCCTTTGATAGAAGCCTTTCTGAAACACCTTCTTTGGGATAGCCAGTAGCTACCTTTTTGCATTTTCTTGGATCTCATTGACATTTTAAAATCTTATTCCTTTCAAGTAGGATTTGATTTTTGGAAAGAGGAAAAAGTCGAGATCCGGTGGTTGTCGAAACTGTGGAATATTGTTTTTGGCCCAAAACCGTTGCGCAATAGATGTTCACTGGTGGAACTTATGTGGTTGTGATGAGACGACCACACTCTACACACTTTCCCTTCAAAGCACTGATATAAAGAATGGAAATGAGATAGAAACGTTATAACTTAGTGTGCACGCGCGATAGAGTTCAAGGTCAATCTAGATTTAGGAGAGACAAGAAAAAGACAAATATTATTAAGACAGAAAATTGTGGAGAATCATGATCGCCAACATCCTGAGGGGACACGTTACATACGATTGGTATCGATTCTAGGAGGTAGCGGGTGGAAGTCTCCAGAGGAACGTATGGTATTGCGTTGGTTTAGCATTTTGCCACGTGCGGGCTAGCCTCTGTAAGGAATCTCGGTGCGGAAAGTGTGTCGATTCTTCAAAATGATTGCGGTCATCTGCCGACTTTGTGCCGTTTTGATTTTCTCTCCAAAGCTTAGGCAAAGGTAATCCATCACTGTCAGGATTCACACCCACGGGTTTTCTGGTTAGTAATTTGTTGTCTTGGGCCGGCCTCTGTATTCTGTAACACTACGTTTTGGGGAGATGGAGTGATATATTTGCAGGTGAGAAGTTTTACACATCCTAATGAAAGGTATACAAAAGATCTACCTGAATTAGCAAGAATTAATAGTAAGTTAGATTACACTAGTAAATGCGAATACTACTGAATACATGTTAAAACATTACAACATTGATCATTTTTTTTAATCATTTCACTCCAGGCAAGGCAATAAAGTTACTAAGACGCAAGGGGGTGGTTACTGAGTGTTAGAGAGTATGAGAAAAAAGAAAACTACCATTAAGTAGAATGGACAATAAAAGAATAAGAATTAAGAAGACAGAAAATAACAATTGACATTGCATTGAAATTTTTGAAGGTCAAAGATGACTGGGAAGCCTGAAGTCGGAAGAGAGTTCCACAAGCGAAAAATGCAATTGAAGGAATTGTTATCATTTTCTTTGCACTCCCAGGATTCCCTTGCACCTTAGTGGCATCATATGCTTACTTGCCCGTCCTGGGTATGACGATAAACTACGTCCGACAGCAAAGTCCTTGATCAGGAACCACCAATTAATTGCTGGGTTTCCCAGGTCCACCTTGACCAGGGGTAGTAGCACTTGTTAGAGTCCCAACTATGGGCAAATATTTAAGCCCCAAAGTGGAGTATGAAAGTATAAAAATGGGTTTTAAGACTGAAAATATTTTTTGGAACAGATTATTACCAGCAATACATTCTTACTAGCAACACATTTTTGAAAAAAAGTATTACCAGTTATACATTAAAAAAAAAAAAAATTACTGGCAATAGATTTTTGAAGGAAAAAATATTACAAACAATACATTTTTGTAAAAAAAATATTACCAGCAATAAAAGATCGGCGTTAAATAACCCATTGAGGTTGATATGCCGTAAAACAAAACAAACTTGAGATAAAAAGGTTTGTCGGATTGACAGAGCTTACAAAGAATTCAATATAAATGGTCTACAGCAGTACTAATATTTTAGATGTACAAATCGATTTTTGAGTAACTTTGAATACACTTCACATGTAAGAAGTTTGGTTAACTGCGTCTTGCCAAAAAATGTTTCCCGCCAGAATCCATCTTTATAAATCTACCATTCTTTTGTGCATTGAATATTGATGTCATATCTGGTCTGGTACTCCGGCTATATGACTATTAGGTTGGTGCAAAAATAATGTCGTTTTCTCACATAAAGTTGAACGTCAAAAACGACATTATTTTTGCGCCAACCTAATAGATTCTCTACAAAATTCAAAGAAAGGTCTGTAATTTTTAGCGGCTCTAATCTGGCAGCTCACATTCCCCACCGTCGTGTCATGGCTTCCCTCTGTCTTTTCTATAAATATTTTCATGGCACCTGTTCTAATGAGCTTTCCTCCTTGGTACATCGACCACGTGAATTTAAGCGTATTACTAGATTGGCACTTAGGTCTCGTTGTCCTACTGTTGAAATAGCTAGATGTAACCGCAAGTCCTATTCTAATGTTTCTTTTCTCGCACTTCTCGCCTCTGGAACCCACTTCCGGTTTCTTGTTTCTCTGCGAACTACAATCATCAAAAATTTAGATGCAACGTCAATTGCCATCTTCGGTCTTCCTAAACTTATTCTTTCTTCTAACTGAAGTCTTTTCGTTCTCTTTTAGCAGACGCGGAAAAGAACACGGAAACTATAAAACCTCCAACAGAAGGTAGCGAAGGAAAGCGAGAAGAAAGGACTAAGTATAAACTACAAGAAAATAAAATGCATTGTTATCAGCAAAATGATGAGTCTTAAATGCAAATTAAAAAATCGGGGATACTAAAATGAAACCAGTACAAATATTTAAATATCTGGGAAGTGTTCTAACAGAGGACGGAAATTGCGACACTGAGATTAGAAGACGTATTGGGATGGGCAAAGATGCATTCTAAAAGCTAAGCAGAGTATTAAGAGATAAGAAAGTACTGAACTATTACATGATATTTGTCCTCCTGTATGGCAGAGAATGCTGGACAATCTCCTCACTGATGAAGAAGACACTTGAAGCAACAGAAATGTGGTTCTATAGAAAGATTCTCAGCAATGTGAGCAATGATGAAGTTTTAGAGAAAAAAAGGAAACTTATACTTAATATCAGAAAGAGTCACTTGAAATTTCTGGGGTACATAATGAAGAAGAGGGTTTGGAAAACCTGATATCCACGGGACAGATGGAAGGAAAGAAAGACAGAGGAAATCGGTGCGTAACATTCTTGATAAGCTCGGATGGTAGAAGAGAGTTTGAGAGAAATAACAAAAAGACAAATTTTATTAAAGACAAGGGGCGGGAAGATGTGGAGGACCATGTTCGCTTACGTCCTGAAAGGACACGGCACATAAAAGAAGAATACCTTTTGTCTTAGTGATATTTTCGCCTTCCTTGGAGTGAAATGATTTAAAAGAAATATTTCCATACCTTAGATTTGGATTTAACCCGTTTTGATATACGCTCGTACCACTCCGATGTGCCTTTCTGTAAAGATAAAAAAAATACATATATATATATATATATATACAGAGAGAGAGAGAGAGAGAGAGAGAGAGAGAGAGAGAGGTGGGGGAGAGAGAGGGAGAGAGAGAGAGGGAGGTGGAGAGAGAGGTGGTGGAGAGAGAGGTGGGGGAAAGAGAGGGAGAGAGAGAGGTGGGGAAAGAGAGGGAAAGAGAGAGAGGGAGGTGGAGAGAGAGGTGGGGGAGAGAGAGGTGGGGGAAAGAGAGGGAGAGAGAGAGGTGGGGGAGAGAGAGGGAGAGAGAGAGGCGGGGAGAGAGAGGGAGAGAGAGAGGGGAGAGAGAGAGGTGGGGAGAGAGAGGTGGGAGAGAGAGAGAGGTGAGAGAGAGAGAGAGAGAGAGGGGAGAGATGTGCGCGTGTAGCCTGTTAGTTTCTGACAGATGGCATTAACATAAGAAGTTTTGGCTTTGTCCGCACGTCACGAGACCAATGAAAAGAAATGGAGGAAAAAAAACAGGAAGTAGGTAACCGAAACGAAATCAGATTTTCAGATTTCTTTGCGACCACATCAAAAATTTATTCTCAAACCATAGCAAGTTATATAAGAGAAGTAAACAAAGATTTCAATTCCTCCAATGATTGTTATGTTCCAACCGATCCAGTGTTGTCGGTTTTTGTTAAGCGAAGTAAACACAAAGATCGTTGTGAATTTGCAATTTATTTATTTATTGAATGGCAAAATGCGAAAGAAGCGTTTTGTTCTCTAAAAGAACTTCATCCGACGGAACTTTTCTGTTAATTCGCCCCAAATCATGTAAAGTTACTTATCGCAAATATTAATTCACCCCAAGAAATTATAAATTTTAAATCAAAGTTTGTATGTTTTTTATAAAATTTTTGGTACTCTTGAAATTATGAGTTTTAAATCAAATTACCCAGGTGTGGAGAGAGAGGTGGGGAGAGAGAGGGAGAGAGAGAGAGGGAGGTGGAGAAAGAGGGAGAGAGAGAGGGAGGGAGAGGTGGGGGAGAGAGAGGGAGAGAGAGAGGGGGAGAGAGGGGGAGAGAGAGGGAGAGAGAGAGAGGGGAGAGAGAGGGAAAGAGAGAGAGAGAGATGTGTGCGTGTGTGTGTAGCCTGTTAGTTTAAAAAAGCTTTATTCAACTAAGAATACAATGTTCGCGTATAGTGTCCTTTTATAGTCCCAGTAAACAGAAGAGGAGAGTAACAAAACAAGGGGTGAACACACTTGATTATTCATAGCAGTTTGTTTTTTTTTATTAATTTTTTGGCACTTTTTTGCAATTATAAATATCAAATCAAAATTTGTTTAGCTTGCCTCAGAACAATTCTAACCCTAAGCAAAAATCAGCGAATTATTCACATTTCCTAAGTGTGGATGGTATGTGAGGTACTTACAAGGAATTTTTATAATAAAAAAAAATCTGCTTTTGGCTTGTTTATCGAGGTAAGCGCAAGCGTCGACCCCACACTTTGAAAAATAATGCACGAGTCACCCACATTTAGGTTGATCGCAAAGGTTAATCCAACCGGAGTGCAATGGGAAGGCTTCGCTCTGGGAGAATTTGATGTGAATTTTAGTAAATGTAAATTATTTTATTTCGGGGTGAATTAGAAACGATCCCAATCGATGGTATTTATCAATCCACCGACGGGGATCGAATGTGGCACAAGGCCTTTTTTAATGTGGGTATCTCCGAGCCCGTAGGCCCAGCCAAAAATAAATGACCATCATACCCACCGAGGCGGGTCAATTCCGTCAACCTCCCCCAACGAAACCCTACCCTTCGGCGGAGCTTCGTCAGGGTTCCTCCCTGCAAGCAGAGAGTTCGACAGACACCCGACCCGGCAGCTCACAAAGCGCAGATACTACACTTTGATCCTAGCCACCGGGCCGAGCGGGTATGATTTTTATCGATAACGATCCCAATCGATTAAGTCATGTTCTTATTAATGGAATTATATGTACTAGCAATACCGGTAAAAATGTAATGGCTTTCTTATTTGAATTTTCTGGTGAATCATAATTCTTAATTTACTGATTGAATAAGCTTCTTGCGAATTCCATGTCTATATAATAGCCATGAAAATTCTTTAAGTGCTTCGTTAAATACTAACAACTTCAACACTCATGACTATAAATGCAGGTCTTTATTTAAAGATGTAAGCGTGTACAAATGAATTAAAAATTGACAAGCTTTTTTCATTTCATTGTAGCAGACGTAAAACACAGACGAAGCAGACGAGAGTGTTATCGTCACCTGTATCTTACCTTTCTTCCATCATCGGATTCCTATTATTATAATAATTATTATAATAACTAGTAGAAATATCCATGTACGTTATGTACATTCCTATTTGAATTTTCGGATTAATAAATTTTCTAAGCTCAAGTCTGAATAAGATACTTGTGTGTTCCACGACCCTAAAATACCAGTGGAAATTGCTCCATTGCATCATTAAATATTTGAGCTTAACAACTTTAACAATATATTAAAGAAGAATCAAAAATATGAATACAGTTTATTATTTAAAGACGTAAGTGGGGATAAATTAAAATAATACAAGGTTTTGCATTTCACTGAAGCAGGCGTTAAACACATGAGAGTATTATCACCACTATATTCTTTCTTTCTTTCTTTCTTTCTTTCTTTCTTTCTTTCTTTCTTTCTTTCATTCTTTCTTTCTGTAATCGCAAACAGCGCTTTTAATATATCTTTGCTTTCGTCTATCCTCGAAATCAAACAGAAACGGTCTATTTTTTATGTGAGGTAATGGCAGAGCGTAACTTATGCCCTAAGGAACGAAGCAACATACAGTGCTATGGTACGATGTAGTGGCAGGTGTGAATATAAATGTAAATGTCGATTAAATTATACCCTGAGGGGGGAACGCTGAAGAAGTCCTTTTAGAAAACGAAACGAGTTGCATAATTTTTCTTTTCCATTTTATCATTCAATTTCTCCAGATTTTTCTAATAAATATCATATATCATAAATATCATATTCTCTAAAGGATTAGTTGATAAAAAAACGTTAATTTTATTGGATACCAGTATTTGAAATAAAGACCCCGTAATGTGGTCGGCAATATATATATACTGTGTTTTTTTTAAAAAAACACAGTATATATATATTGCCGACCACATTAACAGAACATGGTGCTTCATAATGGTTGAGACTAAAGTACATGAAAAAACAAAAACAAAAAAACAACAAAAAAACAACAAAAAAACAAACAACAAAAGTGAATTCCAGACAGTTTGGTTATGATTTCGATCCTAACATATTAGGTTGGTGCAAAAATAATGACGTAATAATGTCGTTTTTTGACGTATTTTTTAACGTCAAAAAACGACATTACTACGTCATTATTTTGCACCAACCTAATACTACTTCTTATTCGTAAATTAGAAAAATATAATAAAAATTGGTTGAAATTAATAAAACACACACACACACACACACACATACACACACACACACACACACACACACACACACATATATATATATATATATATATATATATATATATATATATATATATTAATAATGTATATATATTTTCCCTCACCTGATTATTACATTGTACATGAAACTTGTGCTATCGGCTAGGAAAAATGTATATTTATCATTAATATAAATTATAGCTCCGGTATTATACATCGAGCTCTGTATTGTTAACACCAGCACTCAATATGCAATATATATATATATATATATATATATATATATATATATATATATATATATATATATATATATAAAAGCAAATATATGGATATAGATCCGACAGTATGAAGAAAAATATACGGAAAAAACAAACAAAAATCCTTATATGCAATTATGCTGTTTTAATGTTAATATAATGTCAACGTCGGACGTTTCGGTCTAATAAACCATCTTCAGGACATATTCATAAAATATAATTAACATTATCAGCGTTTTAGGAATACGTTTTGACAGCGTCGCCCACTTGATGACAACGTGACCATGTTTAAACGGAACGCTGATCATATAAAACTTTCAGTTATCTGTTTGGATAAATCTTGTTCTTATGTCCATCGTCTTTGTCATGTTGAATTGATAATGTTAATTATATTTTATGAATATGTCCTGAAGATGGTTTATTAGACCGAAACGTCCGACGTTGACATTATATTAACATTAAAACAGCATAATTGCATATAAGGATTTTTGTTTGTTTTTTCCGTATATTTTTCTTCATATATATATATATATACACACACATAGAATCAATCAGCAATATTAATGCCATTATTGCCGATATCACATCGATAGTATAATATGCATTAAAACAACAGGCAACAGTTTTATAAATGAGGATCACATCATTCTATGGATTGACAGTATTTTAATGCATACATTATATACTACTAGCGATGGATATCGCCAATAATAGCATTAATATTGCTGATTGATTCTATGAGTGATTATTTCTTTGTATATAAATATATATTGCCTAATGTTTTATGTATATATATATATATATATATATATATATATATGTATGTATATATATATATGTGTATATATATATATGTATATATATATGTATATATGTATATATATATGTATATATATATATGTATATATATATTTGTATATGTATATATGTATGTATACATATATGTATATATATATATAAATTCATGAATCATTCATACTATAAATAAGATACATCAACCTGTATATGAATGATATGATCCCCGTTTATAAATTCCAGTTGCATAAGGTCTTTTTAATTTTTTACAAGCTTTCGTCTGTTCCTACAGACATAATCAGGTATGGAAGTAGATTTTGTTCTTGTTTTTACTTCTCAGTAATAAGAGGACAACGAAAATAGAGATGTAATCCGAAACAATGCTATGAGAAATGTGTTATTAAATATGTTATTGTATGTATATATATATGTATATATACATGTATATATATATGTATATATATATATATATATATATATATATATATATATATATATATATATATACTACAGTTCAAAAGTTTGAAGGGACCACAGAATTAACATTCGGTGAACTTGACAGAAGTAAAACTATATTCGGAAAAAACTGTAAAAGAACTCTTTGAATCATTGAAAAAAGAATGGAATCAATTGTCAAACTTATACTTTGAGAGACTTTTGCAACGAATGCCAAAAATTTGTGCTGCAGTAATCAAGGCTAAAGGAGGATATTTTGACGAGAGCAAAATTTAATCATAAAATTATTTTTTTCCTAATAATTTCTAATAGAAAAACATTTCTCACATTATTTAACCATGTATAATAATTTTCTCTTATTTAAAGTCCAAAACAATTACTTTTCAGGCCATTTAAAAAAATTAACAGGTTGTCCCTCATGAGCTCATGTAACAGCGTTTCCCCTTACGAGGGATGGTTAACTAATTTGAACCTTTTAAAACCCTTTATTCTAAAATCTACATTCAACATCATCATTTGATAAGACACCAGAAGAGTTGAAACAAAATGGCTCTTTTTGTAGTGATTTTATAACATATTTATGTTATAATTTTGAAATAAATAATTATATTCACTCTACTCTGTATTAAGCACTCTTTTAAGAATAGTAATTGTTGATTATTGGAATTTATTCCGTATACACCAATCATATACTTGGGTATATATATATATATATATATATATATATATATATATATATATAATGTATAAGATGTTAGGCATTAAATGCTTATAATCCATCTCAGAATATTTACTCAGACCCACCTTAATTGATGACACTATCTGGGAATATAGATCTTTGGCAAAGGGGCACAACTGTTTGAAAGCGGCCATACCGTAGATCTTGGAGAGGCATCTGAAAAATAAAAAAATAAACAAACAATTAAAAACACAAAACCATAAATATGTCTCCTGGCCATCACCAGAACAACTACAGGGAGTGAATAACTGTCTCTTTGGTAGCAAGTTCCTCACACCAAAACAAGGACAAAAAATTGCTTCTCGATGAGATCTTAAAAAGGTTACAAACACAACAAGGAGAAGGCTTATACCTAACATCAGAAAGAAGCAGCTGAAGTTTCTGGGACACATAACGAGGAAGGAGGGCCTGGTGAATCTGATACTCACGAGGAAATTAGAGGGAATGAGAGACAAGGGGAAGCAGCGCGTGACATACCTGACGAACTTGAGTCGGTGGATGACAGAACGTGGTCTGGGGGTAGGAAGCAGAGAGAAGGAACTTGCTGAGAGCTGCAAGGGATAGAGGGAGGTGGAGAGCCATGATCGCCTACGTCCTGAAAGGACATTGCACATAAAAAGAAAAAAAGGAATGGTTTCAGTAGACCTTGTTTAACTGTCTGTTCCCTGACTGAAAATGCGATCAGAATTCGATTCTTGTCGGACTTTTATGCCCCCTAAGCGGCCATCTGAAATAGCCTCTGACTGCCAAACACATTTCCGGCATTCCTGCGTGGAACTCTTCAGCACTGACAGGAGAAGGTGTAGAAGACGGGTCAATGGCGACTTAAAACAAGTTGTCTCCGATTTCGAGCAGACCGAGCTTACGAGCCGGTAGTCCGTCTAAATGAAGAAAAACAAAGATTCAGAAACTTTGTTATCTTGTAGATATAACCATAGATGGTGAAAGGGTTCAGGCTCAATCTCGAGAAAATACCCAGAGTCAGAGTCCGTCAAAAAGTTTGTGGCTGTATTCAGTAAAATCCTGATAACTCCTGCGACGGCGTTGGAACCATGTCCATCCACATTTGCCAAAAAACCCCCAAATCTAGACTCCACCGATAACACTTCTAACAACATCACAAAATTCATAATTCTACCCCACAACACCCTTTCTATAAAACTTATAAATGAATTAGTTATCCTTAAATCTAGAATCTTTACCAACACGTTCGAAATAATTAGCGATATAATTAGGAAGAAAAATAAATTCAACATCAATTCAGATGTCAGTATTTATCAAATAAAATTATTACAGTGTAAAAGCAATTACGTCGGAGAGACGTCACGAAATTTAAAAGCACGTATCTCCGAATATAAAAGAGATTTGCGTTTAGTCCATTATTCGAACTTTCTTGTAATACATAGGAACAAATCTGGTCATAATTTTGATTTTACAAATGTCGCCCTAATTAAAAAAAAACATAATACTTTACGTCGAAAGTACTTCGATGGCCTGTTAATAGCAATATTACCAAGTATAAACACGTCAAAAACATTATATTACATCAACAACCTTTACTGAATCTATTCTTAAAGAATCTAACGTAATCCATAATGTACATAGAAACTTCCACAGTCAATATTCGAAAACCCAACAATGTCCAATAGACATACATAATTACGAATCTACATTATTACCTGAATCCCACATAGATAAACTAGAATTATCATACACTTACATATGTAAAGCAATATTTACGGTTTTTCCTTTAGGCTTGGAATCCGTTAATTTCTTGGAAATTCGAAGAGACGCGTCGTTTCTCCTTGAATTGTACTAACGTTTGTTTAAGAAGTCGAATGCACATGAAACCGGATTAACCATTGAAAATCAGTCAACATAAAAGTAAAAGCACCAACAATTATTTTTTTTTATCTGTCTATATTTCTGAGATAAGTTATTATGTACACTATTTACATTATTTGGACTATTGTCCTCATCTTTGTCGCCATATTTATTACAACGTTTCGGCCGTTGTACGCTCCGGTGGTTGGAATGTCTGAACCCTTTATTTCGCTCACTGGGGTAGACTGTTCTAGTTCCACGTGCCATGTTTAATGGATGTCAGTTATCAGTTATCTCCTGTTAATTCCCCTCTCCAAGTTATCCACTGCCATAACCTGGTATTGAACTCACACATTTTGGGTCCTGTCACTGGATCTAACCAACATTATTTTTTCTCCATATCTCATTCTTTGATGAAAAACTTAAATAAAAGAGAAATGTTAGATTGATAAACCTTTCCTATTTGTTCTTTATCCTCGCTTTCCGTTCCATATTTGACCCCAATATATATATATATATAATTATTTATTTAAAAATATGATTCCAATACGCTACATAAGAGTTCTCATGTTTCAAAACAAGAGCCGAAAACCTTAATATAATTATTTCAATTAAATTGAATTAAAGTAAGCTCTGTTCCATATTCAAGCGAAATTTTTTTTGGAATAACTTATTTCTGAAATTTACTTTTTTTAATAGCATATTCATTATTGAAATCAAAATTTCCATGGTAACGGCTAGCGCAATTGTTTAAATAGAGTGGGGTGTAGGGTGTTAATAATTTGTATCAGTATAAAGTTACATTCATAGGTAAGGTTGGGGTGTCTAAATTTAAAACGGAATATGATTTCGTCTGGTTTACGTGCCTATGGAGATTTGTTTATTTTTTTATTTTATTTTTTCTGAAGGTTTTGTGTATATATATATATATATATATATATATATATATATATATATATATATATATATAAAACTGCCGTAACATTTGTTTGTGATGACTTCATAAAGGGTTATCTTTTTTGTAGGGTATTTAAACTATTTATTAGAACTATGGATTTAAAAAAATAATTTTATTGTTTGTTTGTTTATATGCTAATTATTCAATGCAAAGATTTGATGATGTCGGTTAAACCGTTAACTCATGTCTATTGTTTAATAGATTTTTATTATTTAGAAACTTAATAATGTGTAGTTTTTCATGTAGGCATAAAGGTCATGGGTCATCCCAAGTTTTACAAGTTCTAATTTTGTTTTGTTTTTTTTTGTTTTGTTTTTTTGGTTGTAAAATGGAAAATTATAAACAAAACTAGAACTTGTAAAACTTGGGATGACCCATGCCCTTTATGCCTACATGAAAAACTACACATTATTAAGTTTCTAAATAATAAAAATCTATTAAATCTATTTGTCTGGCTCACTAGGTTTATCTAGGTCTGCTCTACGGTTGTATTGAGCTCTTTTTAGTTAGTTATAAAAATCTATTAAATCTATTTGTCTGGCTCACTAGGTTTATCTAGGTCTGCTCTACGGTTGTATTGAGCTCTTTTTAGTTAGTTATAAAAATCTATTAAATCTATTTGTCTGGCTCACTAGGTTTATCTAGGTCTGCTCTACGGTTGTATTGAGCTCTTTTTAGTTAGTTGTTTACTCGTGTATTTTCTTTGGTTTTTAAACCTGTATCTGTGCGATTTTATTTCGACAGACTTTCATGTTTCTAGCTCTTTCTTTTTTTAAAACCTTTTTTTCCTTTGAGATTGATTTGATTATTGGCAAATCCAATATATATATATATATATATATATATATATATATATATATGAAAATAGATATTAATGTCAACACCCAACGCATGATCCCAACTCAAATTTGCCTTTACTCTGCGGGCCTTTGTATTGTGTTAAATTTAGTAAAAATTTACAAGTCGATTTTTTTTTAATTTTTTTTACTTACTAATTTATTTTTGTGAGAATCTCTCCGAAAGTAATGCTCATTTTGTTATGTTAACTAACTATCCTGAAGGCAGATTTGGGTGCTATGGTCGGACAGGTTAAACGGCTCATAATTTCTTTCGCCTTGAAACAAGTTGCAATTGAGCGATATTACGACAAAAATGGCGTGACTTGCGTAAGAAGCAAATGTGGTTCATTGTTTGCTGAACGATTACGGAAACCAAATAGTTGATGTGAGCACAGTTAGTCGACGGGTAGTGTGTTTCAGTAGTGGCAACACTGACATATGAGACAAGCTGCATTCAGGCCTCTATATATATAACTTTTCGCGGACATTTTCTTCACCATGTCACAGCATCTGGGGAGGGGGAGTAAAATAGTTTAGTGCGGGTGGAGGAACTTGCTCTATCTAATCTATTAGGTTGGTGCAAAAATAATGACGTAATAATGTCGTTTTTTGACGTTACGTCAAAAAACGACATTATTACGTCATTATTTTTGCACCAACCTAATATTATCCTGCTTGTTCTTACACATTCCACGGACGTCGCCATTAACTTTTAGTTCACTTATACTTCTCACGAAAGAAATACGTGTCGAAAAAGGTTCGTATTGAATTTCTCAAAATAGTGGGAAAGTATTAGGTGCCTGGAAATGCAGGCTATAAATACTACTACTGCTACTACTACGATAACTACCACGAATGAGTCCTGAAAGATCTTGATCGGATTCACATTTTAAAATTATTTAAACGACTATATATCAGAATAATGATTTTGTCGAGTAGTTCGGACCGAGAAATTTTCAGCAATCTTTTGTGCTTGAAAAATATTGCTATAATAATAAAGAGGCGTAAGGATTTGTCTTCATTGTCTTCAGCAGCGGTTCCAGATAATTTTGGCCATTCATGGTTTTTATAGGGACCAGGAAATATAAGCCTGCAGTTTCAAACTCATCTGGCTGTTCCATATTTTTTTTATCGTATTTCTTTCCTAGATGTTTTCTGATTTAATGTTGACGCACAACAAGCAGCTGCAATTGACGATTCCTCAAAACTATAAAGTTTCCCCATTTGTTACTCTTTGCATTGTTGATACTTTTTTGGCGGATGCCAAGCGCATTTTTCCTTCATTTTTGTAGTCAATCTCAGCCGTTCTGGTTATAAAGATAGACTACATCCACGTTCTGGGTAAAACGATAAACTACACCCGACAGCAAGGTCTTTGATCAGGAAGTTTTGAGGAGCAGCGAACCACCTCTTAATTGCTGATATTCCCAGGTCAACCTTGACCCACGTTGGTAGCATCTGTCAGGGTCTCAGCTATGGGAAAATAGTTACCTCCCACAAAAAAGGGGGATCAAAACACTATGAAAGTATAAAGATAGGTTTTAATACCAGCAATATATTTTTGAAAAAAAATTACCAGCAATATATTTTTGAAAAAGAAAAATTACCAACAATACATTTTAAAAAATATTATGAGCAATAAAAATCTTGTCGGTATTAAATAACCCATTGAGCTGTTGATATGCCCTAAAACAAAATAGACCAATAATAAATCAATATCGGTTTTCGTGCAGGATCTTTATTGAAATTCATCGACCAATCTACGAGAAACAGTCCTACCACTATCTCGTTTGCGTAAGGAGCAGAGCAGCTCGAACATGAACTAACCAGAGACTGCGTAAACTATAGATTTGATGATAAAAAATAGGAGTAGATAGGTTAGCCTATTGTCCGGTTCACACTCCTTCATCGTCTTTTGAACTGAAGTTTCATATATAGGTCTGTGTTTCCGGTTCCTTATCCTAAAGCCTTCTCATTTTCTTTCTATATGCATCTTAGTGGCATTATCGCCTTGAAATGATTTAAAAAATAAAAAAACAAATCGTCTCTAGGAGTTCTTTTTTTCTCGAAAATTCCCTTTTCTTTTAGATCAGAATAAGAGCGATCTCCTTGGTACTTGACAATATCACTGTGAACCCATCGTCATGTAATGTTACTAAGCGACATTTTTTTTGTATCTGTCTATATTTCTGAGGAGAGGTATTATGTAAAGATGATAGTATAAAGTATTATGCAAACTATTTATATTATTCGGACTATTGTCCTCCTCTTTGTCGCCATATTTATCACAACGTTTCGGCCTTTGTACGTTCCGGCCTTTTTCAGGTGGTTGGTATTTCGAACTGATCCCTTTATTTCGCTCACTGGAGTAGACTGTTCTAGTTCCACGTGTCATGTTTAATGGATGTCAGTTATCTCCTGTTAATTCCCCTCTGAAAAGTTCTCTATGTAAAGATAATAGTATAAAGTATTATGTAAACTATTTATATTATTCAGACTATTGTCCTCATCTTTGTCGCTGGCTTTCTTTCTTTCGCTCACTGGGGGAGACAGTTCTCGGTCAACATGCGGTGTTTACTCGATGTCAGTTATCGTGGCCTTAACTTGGTATTGAACTCACACTCTTTTGGTACTGTCACTGGATCTAACCAGCGCCTTTATCCACTGTACCATGTGTCCTTGAGGGTATATATGGATGAATTTCTGGGTTTTTTAAACCGAATGTCTTCAGCAACCATTTTTACCAGTGCTCATATTGCAATTTTTGCTGTTATCATTCCATGTTTTTATCAGAGCTCATATTGCAATTTTTATTGTTATTATCGCTTTTCTTTGGTACTCCTTATTACTGGTTCCCATATTGTAATCATTGTTTTACCTGTTTGTAACGTATAACATAAACTGAATAGAATTTTTTATAATAACTTCACAGCTTTCAAACTAACCAAGCCTCTGTTTTACAGTATTTACAACCTAATGGTAACAATATATCCTGTAATGCTGATTTTTTTCCAGGTTGTCTTAAACTTTTAGCCCAAACTCCATGTCTTCCATTTTTTTTTTTTACTCAAGTGTAAAACCGGAAATCTGCTTAACCGTCTGACTCTAGTATAACCTGGAATCTTTTCTCCATTTTTGTCTCTTGTGTAAACTGGACCTATGCTTTTCTTTTTAATTATAAACACGAACCGATATCTACCTGTTGCATCTAATGTTAACCAGATAAATGGTCTGACTTGGACATTTTCTCATCATTTTGTACATCGGGCCCATGTCTATCTTTTTTATTTGAATGTAAGCCGGCTGTATACTTTTTGACTATAGTATAAAACCAAATTTAACTTTTTGAATTGAGTGTAAACCGAATCTGCGTTTACATTTGTGACCCTAGTGTAAAGAGAACCTATACCTACCTTTTTACTCGAGAGTAAACTGAATCTATATCTACCTTTTTGACTCGTGTGTAAACCGAATCTATGTCAACATTTTTGACTCGACTGTAAACCGACCTATATCAATTTTTCTGTTAAATATTCATTATGTTGTTTCCTAAGCCTCAAATTCGGCATTAAATACCTCAACGTGAGTTGATATATTAAATTACCCAACCCAAGCAGAACTGTATTAATTCATCATTTGCTGGATCTGTCATTTAATAAATAGTTAGACGAAAAATTATATTTGTTTACTAATCAATATTCAATAACTCACAGAAATGATAACGTTGCATTTATTTTTTAATCATAATTCTATAAAAAATACACCAGGGATTCATATATTTTTGTTGATGCAATTACGTAAGCTGGATGGAAGCTATTATCTAAATATCGAAATTTGAGTCCTGATTTGTTTTAACGCCTGAAATCATTATTCTACATCCACAGAACAATTAAGGATTGTTTCTCATGGATTGCAGATAATCTAGGCGAGAGAACAATGACTGATATTGCCTTGGTGCTTGCTTCATTTGATTTCACGCAAATAAATGTAGCGACACACTCAATAAAGTTTTGTTTGCTGACGACACCAAGAGACGAAATCTACCGATAAAATGACAGTGGCAGCGTTTGATTAACACCAAGCCAATCTGATTGGTTGTCTGTAAGTTTTGATTTTTTTTAATCGTTCCGATGTCGATGTGACACTCCAGTGTATACCCAGAGCTCATATTCCAGCTTATGCTTCTGCGGCTAGTGTAACGGTTAGCTTTTTGGAAAGATAAATCGGCGACCGAATTCGAATTCCAGTCGTGTTCGTTACATTCTCTTCCGCACAAATATAATTGGGAAAAGTATGAATCCATCTATTCTTCCCCAACTATGGGTTAAATAACATGACAGGATGGACATCCCAGCAGCGGTTAGCAACCAGTCTAAGAGAAGGAAAACCGTATGTAACCCAGTCCCAGCGTATACTATAGATTGATTATGGAGTTCCCAATTAAGTCCACAACTCTGGTCTCGACTCGGGTATAACTTAAGCTTGATCAGTTTATATCCTTCGATTCTGTTACAATTAATCCCGTGGAATTACAGTAAATGCTGATTTAAAGAACCACTCGTGGGCCATAATGTGAAACCCCGTTAAAAATTGTAGAAAAATTCAATAGATTTAAGTAATATCACTAAAAAGTTCAATTCTGTTCCGAGATCAGCTCATGCAAAAATCGACTCATTTTTGTGGAAAACATAGGTTCCAAATGCAAATTTATTAACCAATCAACAACGTTATCTCAAACAGCTTTGGAAAAAGCCTTCAAATTCCAGACAATCGCATATTGTCTGCTACGAAATTTAAAAGCTCACTCTAGAAAATGATTAACAATATTTTCCTTCCGAAAAATAGATATTTAAAAATTGAGATAAATAATTGCTAACCAAAAACTTCTGAGTTTAGTAAATCTAACTTTTACCATCCTTGATCCTATACTCTCTTATAAATATCGTCGCGTAAATTCACAAAATCTGTTTTCAGTTTGACAAGTGTTGTTGTGGGATGCTGATTACTCACAAATTTTTGTATATTCAAATACTCAACTTTAGAATATAGACAGATCCTGAAGAAGACTACAGCATTCAATGACTGAAACGTCGTGAATATGGTGATAAAGATGAGGACAAGAGTCCGAACAATGTAAAGAGTGTAAATAGTTTGTTTTATGTTTGCTATTCTACGTATATAAGAAATTAATAATTTAGTACTTTAGTATTTCGAATTAGGTACCGATTTAGGTAGCGAATAACTTAACTCCAGCCGACTGATTGTACAAGCAATACAAAACTGAGCAAGCTCCCAAGACACTTCTATGTTTTCGCTAGCATTATAAAACAAAGATATTACCATGAACTTTTATTATCAACCTAATAACTTAATAAGACATTAGTGAATTTCCATTTGTCAAGATATGCACTCAATCGACTGTACTGATTTCAGCTACGTAAGTTGAATATCCTCATTTAAAGAAATTTCTGTAATAAAATAAACAAAAAGACAGCAACCCAGACAGGAAAGAAAGAACTCAACTCGGTTTCAAAGGCCAGTTCTGAAAACTCTGATAGTATAGTACCCATCAAAACTGATATAATTATTTACGTATGAAGCTTTGGTCATTTTCTAAGCCTTGGTTATGAGTATAAATTAATTTTATGCTAATGTTCACCAAATA
Source organism: Acanthosepion lycidas (assembly GCA_963932145.1). Taxonomy (NCBI): domain Eukaryota; kingdom Metazoa; phylum Mollusca; class Cephalopoda; order Sepiida; family Sepiidae; genus Acanthosepion; species Acanthosepion lycidas. Next base: position 10,854,155 of record OZ010606.1, read on the forward strand.
CAATGCCCCAAAGCCATTCAAAGTCGAAGATTATTGTGTGGGGTTTATTTTAAAGTAAGAAAAGGCAAAAAGTGAGTTTATGCAGGAAAGATAACATTTAACCCTAGAGTACAAGAATTCAAGATTGTAGTGATTGGGCAAACATTCTACCGGGGAGTCTATTCCACAAAGCAGTAGTTCTTGGGAAGAAGCTGTCCGAATGGAACTTGCTTCTTAGAATTGGAATACGAAAGGAAAAGATAATGTTTAACCCTAGACGTGAAGAGGTCAAGGTTGTAGTGATCGGGAAAAAACATCCTGCCGGAGTCACTTCCATAAAGCAGAGGTTCTTGGGCAAAAGCTGTCTGAATTGAACTTGCTTCTTACAATTGAAATATGAAAGTAATAGATAACGGTTAACCCTAGACTTGAAGAAGTCAAGATTGTCGTGATTGGGCAAACATTCTGCCAGGATTCTGTTCCACAAAGCAGCAATTTAGGAGGTATACTGGGTGTAACGGGAAAATTGTCCAAATCCTATAACAGCAAAATTGTCCAATTGTTAGATTAAACTTTGAACCCTTGTATCTTGGAAATGAGTAAAGATATCTTAATGGAAGTCCCCGATGTTTTTATAAAACTATTGGATTCTACTTTGAACAATAAGAATGTATTTAGCTCAAAGTTCAAATGATAATCCCTCTTGCTGTTGTAACCTCCTGATTCAGTTTTCCTCTATACTGTTCTCTCTTTTTTAAACTTCTTCGCCATTCTCTTGATGGTTCTAGAATTCACTTTGAAGATAGAAGAGTATGAATGTTGGTACCATTATTGAAAGCCGGAATGATCTTTTTCCTCCCACCATTTCTCAGTTAGGAAGACATAATGGGGCTGACACAAAACGATTTAAACTTGTTCTCTTTCTAGCTGAATAACTCACAGGTTTTTTCTGTGATTTTACGACAAATGTTATCAAGATGGCTAAACGTCTTATCTGAAAACTTGGAAAAAAGAAACTCAATTACGTTAGCGGTTTTTTTAGAGATTAAACATTTTGTGGGATTATCCCATGATGTTACATGAATTGGACAATTTTGCTGTTACACCCAGTATTATATAACAATTCAATAGCTTTTTTTTTGTTGCTAGCGAAATTTTCCTGTTTCGTAATAATCTGCTTAGCTTTTGAAAGGCAACTTTCGCTATTCCAATACGCCTTTGATTATACCAATACATCTTCAGATTTCAGTGTCACACTTTCCGTCGTCTATTAAAACACTTCCCAGATATTTAAATTGTAGTACTTGTTCGATTTTTGTATTTCCAATTTGTAACTAGCATGTTTGGGCTGTTCCAATACAGAATGTGTGTTTGTTAACAAAAGGAACAGTCCAACACAAAGATTTCTAATTAAAAATAAATGAAATAAAAGAAATATTGATTAGACTTTACCATTTTTTTGTATTTTGGTTTCAAATGTGACCGCAAATTGTTCTCGCATTTGAAAGCTTTGTCTTACCTGAGCATACATTCCAACGTGTGAATGACATCTTTGTTGCTTGGGAGAAACACGTCTCTTTGCTTTCGGATCAGATTTAGACAGTAATCAATGAAAATGCTGAACGACTCGGCGAGAGATTCTTCCTAAAAAACAAGAGAAAAAAACGGAAAAAGTGAAAAACGACAGGTGAGACAAAAAAAAAAAAAAAAGAAAAATGAAATGAATGAAATCTTATTTGGCGAATACTTAACAATGTGGCTGCAGCAATAAAATGCCTTTTTATCATCGTTCTAATATTAATATTTTCAACTTCACTAATATTTCGAATATATCGAAATATTCATATAATTTATATTTCTTATTGCGACCGTTTTTTTGTCTTCTTTTCATCAAGTCGGCGTTTCATCTGTCATCCATTCTTTTTTCTTTGTCTATTCTCCTTTCGGTTGAGCTCGATTGCTGATATATATATATATATATATATATATATATATATATATATATATATATATATATATATATATTAAAAACATTTCACCGTAAGCAAGGTGGGAGTGCCACTAGCACGCAAGGGGGTTACAGAGAGTGAAAGTGAGTGAAAAGACTTCATATAGGGAGGATTGAGGAAAGGACAAAAGATGAACGGGATTCAGGAAGATAGAAGATGGCGATTGTCGTTACATTTAAATTTTGTTAATCATTTCACCCCAGGCAAGGCGGGAATGCCACTAGTACGCAGGAGGTTAGAGGGAGTGAAAGTGTTTTTGTTTGATTATTAGATTTGTGAACAATACCATACTATTTGAAAGTTATAACGGCCATAGGAAATTTACTGAATATCTAAAACATTGAAACAATTTAACCTCGAGCAACGACCACACAGGAAGGTTATATCGATGGAAATCCTTTATTAAGAACAATGAAACACTTGCAAAGGACATACCGTACAAAAGATGAGAGCTTATTATACCAACGAATGATGCATGCAAGCGGGGACACAGGCAGACATTTCTAGACAGGGGTTGCGGGTATACAGGTGTTGCGGGTATACAGGGGTTGCGGTTATACATGTACACCCAGACAACTCCTAGTACCGGGTACCTTCTTCGAACTAACGTATTTTTTAACCTGATTATATACATACAGATGCGGGCGCACATACAGATGCGGGCGCAACCATAATAACCTCATCCACAGGTAAAAAAAAAAAGATTAAAAATAATGGAAGCCTTAATAATAGAAAAGAAAAAGCCAACACTTAATAATATTAACTACGAACACGTCCACAATGTGCTGACTGTGTTCAGAAAATAAGACATCTAAACACTAAAACATACACCCAACGCTCACACCCAATTATATTGAAAAAAAAAAAAATCCTTGATAATGGCTAAAAGTATAATCGAAAGCGCTCGAAATTATAGAACATTTGAGCAGTTTCTACACACTGTGTACAAAAAAAGAAAAAAAAAACTTGTTCGAACACAAGAAACATTAAATAAAAAGCTTAATAGTAGTACTTCATCTTTCGTTTTTAATGAAACATGCATAACTGAAGGATTGCTGCCTAAATCCACAATATATATATATATATATATATATATATATATATATATATATATATTTAATATGCAAATATAAAGTTTATCACTTAGCTGATTGGTGTTACCTTCAGAATCCTAATTCCACTGTTTCATAGACTGATCCTCCTCCCGCAATCACTCTGTCCACTCTTCAGAGAGTATCAGCCACTGACTGTTTATATTACTCGTCTTTTTTATATATAGGCTGTTCATAGGCGCAACTGTGATTTTTTTCTCATTTCTTTCATAGTGTGTGTTTGTAATATTATGTTTTTTTATATCTTATTCAAACGTGACAAGCTAACTAAAATTTTTACTCAAAGTAATCCGTCTGTGCTTTGACAGCACTGATTATCCTGCCAGTGTCTGTTCCTGGGAGCACCGACGCCTTCACGAGGAGAAGAATGGCATAGTCGCCGCCTACTGGCGTGAATAATGATCTGATTAAAATGAAATAAAACTATGTATTCATTCTATCTTTTATTTTTCTAATTTCTTCTCTGTCAGTCAGGAGTGAACTGCTTCAATAAAATATTGTTTACATGCCGATATTTTCTAACAAGCTTCCGGTCTTTTATTGTGAAGGCGTTCTTGCTCGGGGAATGATATAATTTGTGATCAGGTCCGGTCCAATGCTCTCGTACTTCCCGAATCTCTGATACGGGGCCCATAGTACTGATATAAAATACAAATTTTATTGTAACCTAATTATTGAAAATAATGGGTCATATGCAATATAGATGAATGGTTCAACTAGAAAAGTTGAAATTAAATACGATATATCTAAATACAAATTAAAACCTCTCATGATAGATCATTTAATCTTAAATCAATATTTTGTGGCAATTTCAACATCAACTTGAGATTTTTCTTTAATTTTGGAAGATCCTAAACACATGAAATGGCAGCATGATGGTGCTCTGGATCTTAATGCCCCTCCCTCGGTTGACTGTCTGAGTTTTCAGTACCTTGAGTCGGCCCTGCGTACTATACAGCTAAGGAAATGAACGTTTGCATTAACTCAATGATCCCGAATACAGTCGAGTACTTTTTTTTTAATATTCTTTATATATAATCGATACTCCAGATCTACAAATCAACAATTCGCCCTTGCATGGAGTATCGCTGCCATATATGGTCTGGAGCCCCTTCTGTTTACCTCGGGGTTCTTGATAGGCTCCAGAGGCGGATATGCAATATAATCTGCATCTCGCCTACAGTCACTCTCTCACAGACGCGCCGTCGCCTCTCTCTGTCTTTTTTTACAAATACTTTCATGGTAATTGCTCCGAGGAGCTGCATTCGCTGGTTCCCAGACTTCATGAGTTCAAGCGCCCTATGAGGCTGGCATCCCGCTCTTACCCTTTCACTGTCGAAACTCCTAATGTAGCCGTCTCTTCTACTCCAATAGCTTCATGTCTCGCACCTCTTCCAGTTTCCCTGAGAGCTATAATCTCCAACTATTCAAATATAATGTCAATCGACATCTCCAGTTGCCGTGATCTATCCACTATCCTTCTCCTCATCCTTTCTTCTATCACTCCTATCTGATCTTGCTCCAAATCTTCTGTAACCCCTTGCGTCCTAGTGGCTTCTCGCCTTGCTTGGGGTGAAACGCTTAATATATATATATACATATATATATATATGGTTGGATAGATGTGAGCTTGTGACCCTGGGTTTCACGTGACGATCGTTAAAGCGTGAAACCCAGGGTCACAAGCTCACATCTTCAGGACATATCCATAAAATATAATTAACATTATCAATTCAACATGACAAAGACGATGGATAAGTCTTGTTCTTATGTCCATCGTCTTTGTCATGTTGAATTGATAATGTTAATTATATTTTATGAATATGTCCTGAAGATGGTTTATTAGACCGAAACGTCCGACGTTGACATTATATTAACATTAAAACAGCATAATTGCATATAAAGATTTTTGTTTGTTTTTTCCGTATATTTTTCTTCATACTGTCGGATCTATATCCATATATTTGCTTACATACATATATATATATTAAACTATATTAACTAAAAACTTGTTTATCTTGCGTCAGCGGTTGAACTAACTTTTCACTTATAACAAATTATCTCCTTTTTTTTTGCGGTGAAAGACACATTGATTTAGAATTCTAGCAAAAATCAAATAATTGTCGGATTTACAAATGAGGGAAATTATAGTTGAAATTTTTTTGTTAGAAAATCTTGGATTATTTTTTTACATGTATTTCAACCTATTACTTAATTCTATGAAAACTTGAGAAATTCAACGTTTTAATTTTTTTTTATATTAGTTAAAAACAATTCTTGGAAGAATTTAAAAAAAACAAATTTGTTTTGCAAAATCGGACCTTGTTTTATTAAAATTCTGTCCCGAATTAAAAAATAATAAAACAGAATAAAACTACATTATCTACATTATTCGGACTATTGCCCGAAAGGACACATGGCACAGTGGATAAAGGCGTTGGTTAGGTCCAGTGATAGGACCCAAAGTGTGAGTTCAATACCTGGTTAAGGCAGTGGAGAACTTTCAGAGGGAAATTAGCAGGAGATAACTAACATCCACCAAACGTGGAACTAGAACGGTCTACCCCAGTGAGCGAAATAAAGGGTTCAGTTCGAAATTCCAACCTGAAGAAGGAGCGTACAACGGCCGAAACGTTGTGATAAATATGGCAACAAAGATGAGGACAATAGTTCGAATAATGTACATAATACCTCATCTCAGAAATATAGACATACTCGGAATAAAACTAAGACATTATTTATTTAGTCTTTAATTGCTTTTATGAATAATATATATTAAAAACAATATTATCTAAAGAAAAAAAAATTGATGAAAAATTAATTTTTACATTTGTTTTCATTTTTTACCATTTTAAATTGAGTAATTTATAAAAGTTTTTAAATTTTTAAAAATTCAGTTTCAATATGAAAACTCTTTGCAAATATTGTTATTAAGTAAAACTACTTTTACTAATCATATATTGTAAAGTCTTGCACTACATTTAAACGTTTCAACAATGAAAGGGTGGGACTGAGATGTCAGCCTCGTAGGTCGCTTAAATTCATGCAGTCTAGGAACCAAAGAAAGCAACTTGCCGGAACAGTTGCCGTGAAAATATTTATAGAAGAGACAGAGAAAAGCCACGGCACACCTGTGAAAAAGCGACTGTAGACGAGATGCCAGATCAGGACCTATTACATTACATATCCGTTTCTTGATTTTTGTCGAAGACTTCGAAACTTAGAGTGGGGGCACCAGACCATATATGACTGTAATATTCCATGTAAGGACAGATATCTACAGGATTAGGACTGTTCTCGTTCCACTGCTCATGTCTAGTGTTACCTCCTCGTTCTTTTTTTATTTAGTAGCGTTCAGTTATTGCTTGCTTGTTTCTCCAGTAAAAGGTTTTGAGGGGCAATTAGCTAATCGGTAAAGGTGTTGCGTTTTCAATTTGATGAGCTATATGTCTGTGATTTCAATCTCTAGATTGTGTGGGGTGTAATTACAGTCCGTAGAAACAGGAGAGCAATAACTAAATTAAAAAAGGGGTTAGACGGAGTTATTGGTAATAAATAGGTTATATGTTTTGAACTTTTCATAGCAAATAGGCATCTTGTATGATATAAAATATATAATATGCCTAAATGGGAATAATAACTGATACAACCTCTTTCATGCGATCACGTACCGTTACTCATAGCAAAACTTTAGGATGATGCAAATTCAGGTGTGTAAAAATATTAAGACGTAGTCAACGAAATCATGCTTACCACATTTAAAACACTCGGTTGTTAATGAGTGAGACGGCCGAAAGTATGTGTGTGTGTGTTTGTGCATATATATATATATATATATATATATATATATATATATATATAAATAACATAAAAAGCAACATTTATAAATTTAATATATTTCGCTTTTTTTATTTAAGCTTCATCAGAATATGAAATATGGAGAAAAAGATTAGGTGTTTTAATTTTTGTCTTGTTTGTTTTTCATTGATTAAGCAGATAGCAAACAACAGCGAGCAAGGCAGTGAAGCCACTAAAACACAAGGGGTTACAGGGTGTGGAAGAATTAGGAACAGAAACGTTAATAATGAGCAGAAAGAGAACAGAGTAATCGAGAGGACAGTATACATCAATTGCCATTGCGTTGAAATTTTTACAGATCAAACTTGGCTGGAGACCATGGTGCCGGGATGGAGTTCCACAAGCAAGAAAAGCTAGAAAAGAAACTGTTAGCATACATTTGGGTATAATCGAAATTAATTGCAAAATCCAGCGAAAGTCACCCATAAAATGAAAATAATTATTTGTACAGAAAGTAAGGACCTACGTACATCAAACTGCGTTTAAAGTGAGTGGCAGTAGAAGAATTATCGTTGAACTTTTAAAAAGGTAAGCTTAAATATTAATGCGATACTTAAATGCAGCGATCAATTTTGAGTTCTTCTCTAGTTTATTGTTGCCTATCACATACAGCAGGAGTATATCTCTCAAAAAGAAATTTCCGCAAGCAGAAGACCAGATTGAAATCAAAAGATCCAAGGCTGAAGCAAGGAAAAGAACGTCCGGTGCAAATGAAAACCCAGATCAAACGGCATTTATATAAATATTAATGCAATGCTTAAATGCAGCGATCAATTTTGAGTTCTTCTCTAGTTTATTGTTGCCTCCTCTCTATCTATTGTGATGAAGGCTCAATCAAAAGTCCTTCGCAGGAGCTAGCTGAAATGTCGCTCGATAATATCTATCTGTCTATTACAACATATATATTGTATTTTATTTATATAGATATCTATATTATAACGTTTCTGTTTATGATTTGTTGGTGTCGGCAGCTGGATTATAAAGTTTTGGGAAATCTATTGTATAAAGGAGAAAATTGTCCTTGAGATGATATAAGTATCTGTAACAGAATATGGCGTACATAACCTCTTAAGGACTAGAATTTCCATTTCTGAATTTCTCAAGTGGTCCTAAATGGGGTTGGATTGTCACGTGGCCGATAAGTCTCAAATGGAACAATGGACAAATTAATGCTTATTATCCTTGACAGGACGAAGGAATAGAAAGCCTATATATTCCAAGAAGAGCCATTGCTATGACGAGAGAAAAGAACGTGGGAAGTGTTGGAAGCGTCACGTGTATAGCAGATCCCAAAGAGTCTTTGCCACACCAATCTAATATTTTAAATTCAAAATGTCAGGCGAAAAAAAAAAATTCATTATTATTTTTGCTTCGATGTTCGAGTTTACACAGTACAGGTGGTTTTCGTTTAGTTTGGGTTTGATTTGTTTTACGGCATATCAACACCTCAATGGGTCATTTAATGCCGACAAGATTTTTATTGCTGGTAATATTTTTTTCAAAAATGTATTGATGGTAATATTTTCCCCAAAAATGTATTGCTGGTAATAATTATTTTCTTCAAAAATTCATTGCTGGTAATAATTTTTACAAAAACCATTGATGGTATTATAACCTATCAATTGTCATAGTGTTTTGACCCCAGCTTGGGGGTTAACTATTTACCCATAGCTGGGGCCCTAACAGGTGTTACCATCCCGGGTCAGGGTGGACCTGGGAATACCAGCAATTAAAAGATAGTTTCACGCTCCTCAAAACCTCCTGATCAGAGGCCTTGCTGTTGGATGTAGTTTATCGTCTTACCCAGGACACTTTTCGTTTGGTGTGGCGGTTGTTGTGAGTATAACGACCAAGAAGAAAATACTGGTCCGAATATCAATGGATTGAGGATTCGCAGAGCCGAGTTCGAATTCCAGTCGAGTTCCTTTATTTCCTTTACGTGCTAATAACCTTGGGAAAGGCATGAATCCATCACTTATCACCCAGCTATGGATTAATCGTAGGGCAGATTGGGTCCTATTGCCTTCCTGAATTCCGAATTCAAAACGTGTGCCTAGATTATAAAACAAAAATTTAGGTATTTTATTACTAAGCTAATTTACGCTATTTACATTATTTTGTCGCCATATTTATTACAACGTTTCGGCCGTTGTACGCTCCGGCATTCTTCAGGTGGTTGGAATGTCGAACTGAACCCTTTATTTCGCTCACTGTGGTAGACTGTTCTAGTTCTACGTGCCATGTTTAATGGGTGTCAGTTATCAGTTATCTCCTGTTAATTCCCTCTCTCCAAGTTCACTGTCTTAACCGAGTATTGACCTCACACTCTTTGGGTTCTGCCACTGGATCTAACCAACACCTTTATCCTCTGTTCCATGTGTCCTTGAGGACATCTGTGTTTGAATTTCTGGATATTATAAACCTAATGTGTTCACCAACCATTTTTTACCAGTGCTCATATTGCAATTTTTGTTGTTATCGCTTTTCTCTGGCACTCCTTGTCACTGGTTCCCATATTGTATTCATTTCTATGCTTGGTCGGCTCAGGAGATTTTTGTGGCCTAGTATATGTGCTGATTCTTTAAGTTTACGAATTTTCCAATGGTGTTCTTTGTCTATGATCTCAACCTGATCCCACAGAGGGCGGTGATCTCCCTTTTCTCTACATATGTGGTCAACCACGCCTGATTTTTCCACTTCCCCTCGTGTTACAGCTTTCTGGTGTTCTTGAAGCCTTACCTTAATAAAGGTTTCAGTTCGACATTCCAACCACCTGAAGAAGGCCGGAGCGTACAACCGCGAAACGTTGTGATAAATATGGCAACAAAGATGAGGACAATAGTCCGAATAATGTAAATAGTGTAAGTAATGCCTCATCTCAAAAATATAGAAAGGTACTAAGTTAATTTGCCCAATATATGCTTTGCTACTTAGACCAGAATTTAAGCCATTCTACCTTCCGGCCTTATCTACAATCCGATTCCGCCATCTATTTACTCAAGCTTACTAAGTATGCTATGCGTTGTGTTTGTCTGTTTCTCTTTTCCTCTGTCTGTCCCGTGAGTATTAGATTTTCCGAGCATTCTTTCCTCGTTATATACCCTAGAATCCTCAATTGTCTCTTCCTGAAGTTTCCTTTTTATTTCCATTTTCTCCAAAGCTTAGTCGTTACTCATATGTTTGGTCCACGCTATCTTCAGCAAGTACAGATCAAAGAGATTTCAATATATGTCTTTTCCGCTTAGTAAAACGTCGGACCTTCTCTCTTTACCAGTCACCACCCTCTCTCTCTTTCATATGACCCTCCTCTATCTATCTCTTACGTGGCCCTACTCTCTTTCTCATGTGCCCCTTCTCTCTCCCTCTCTTATGTGGCCTCCTCTCTCTCTCATGATTCCCATCTCTCTCTTATGCGGCTCATCTCTCTCTGAGACAAAGTAGTCAGATATTGATAGCGATTGTTTATAAAAGATATTTGATATGTCGGCAATATTTGTTCTTTGGGAATCAGCATAATTAAAGGTCTATTGCCTCAGTTTTGCTCTCAAGATAAAGTGTTTATATTTTGAGTTTTTATTTTACAAAGTTTTCACTCATTATTCGTAATGAAAGAATATTTTTCATGGTTTATTAAATATATATTCGAATTCGACGTCTTAGGGTCAAGCAGATCAGTTCCTAGGAAACTGACAGCCCGACAACAGCACATGAGATTTGATTATAGTGGTGAAGGTTTCGTGCAGGACCAGCCACACTTTTTGAAGGGCCAAATACAGAGACCTGGTGCACTACTTGCCACAAGGTCCCCAAACGAACCTCCGCAGGTTTTGAATTCAGAGTTGTCCTTCTCCTAGACCAGTTGCCATCCAAGGCTATAGAACCCAGTCAGTCCTGCTATTTACCCATTGTATGAGGAGGCACGGTGGAGTAATGGATAACAGCTTGGACTGAGGATTCGGAGAGCCGAGTTCGAATTCTAGTCGAATCTATTACATTCACTTTCGTGCTAATACCCTTGGGAAAGGTTTGAATCCTCTTCTTCTCCCTCCGGCTTATATATATATTCATATATATATATATATATATATATAGCGAATAGAAAAGTATGATATATTAATAATCACCTTAGAATGTATTACCAGGCGTGTCTTGTTAGCACTTTTCCCAGAAAATAAGTTTTGAAACGGAAAAAAGGAGACAAAAACACGCAATTTCTAAACATCTGGTAAATTTCTGTTCTTTAATATCGTGAAAAATGAAATAATTTTAGTTTAATATATGTACGACATAAAGATTTTAATAGATAATATAGTACAATTTAAAAAAACACATAGGAAGGGCTATTGTAAGGGGGTCTTAAATACTCAGTGTTGTAATTTATGGCCTACTTTTAGCTTCAGAAACACGGTGTGAAACTTAAAACTTGGCATGAATTACATATCAAGGATATAATTTATTCCCTGTTTTTTGGCTTCAGAAACACAGGGTCGTATTATGATATGTCCCAGAAAGGGATATATTTGTTCGAAGTAGCAAAGTGGTTTTGAACTACTGTAACCGAGTAGGACAATCTAGCAGGTAACCGTAATGGACTGGTCCTCGTCGTAGTTGTAAGCAATAGGCGTAGGCAATAGGCGGAGACAATAGGTGTAGCCAATAGGCGTCGTCAGTAGGCGTCGTCCATGTACCACCACATCAGTCTGTATTTATGTCGAAGACAATAAGCGTAGCCAATAGGCGTCGGGAATGTACCTTCACATCAGTCTGTATTTATGGCTGACACCAGCCAATCATATTACTGTGAGGGGAAACCCAGGTGTATGCATATTCATTACATCATATTATATACTAAGATGTAATTTATTCCCTGTTTTTAGCTTCAGAAACACAGGGTCGTATTATACAAATAGTGAAGTTTTCTTTTTTTTTTTTTTTTTTTAAATCGATTTCAAAGCAATGCAGTAAAACCAATTAAATAGAAGGGGTCAATCGATGCAGAAATATTAGGAAGATAATTGAAAAGAATAATAAGGAGTACAGCAAATAGCGATTGACATTGCATTTAATTTTTTGCAAATTAAAGTTGGCTGGAAAGCATGGAACCGGAAGAGATTTACACAATCGAGAAGTGCGAGAAAAGAAACTGTTAGCATAGAATTTACTCTAGCCAGCTCTGATCTGCATTGATGAGATCTCGACACCAGTCTTTTACTGCGCTTAGATTAAAAAAACTAGGTACCATAGCGAAAAGTTCATCTGAACAATTACCATGAAAATATTTATGGAAAAAACACCTGGTTACGAACTCCAAGAATAACAATTATCAATTAAAATAATTAAATTTAATTGTCAATCTGTTGCTATACGATCGTTCTAAGCACGGGTTATCGTAATTGCACGCGGTAAACGAACAGCCAGAAAAAAATCGTTTCTTACAGATCAATTGATCGTTCGTTATGCCTGGAGGTAGAATTTGACATTTCGTATTGCACACAAAAGCCTGCTGGCTATTTTTAATTTGAAAATTTATGACTTAATAGCCTATAGGGAATAATATTTTTTAGGGTCTGAAAATTTGAATCGCCTCTGATCATCTAAAATTTTAGCCGCGGGCCAGAATTGTTTCCTATGCCATATTTACAGATGCAACATTTCAAAAGAATTTGATATGAAGTTAACAAACACGTATTGACATTCGAATTCTAGGGAATCTGTCCAAAGAGATCGGAATCGACCGCTGGACCTGAATGGGACAATCCAGTGCTCGATAAATGTCTGGTCGGTCAAAAGTGGCTCGATAAATGCTTGGTGATTAAAAGGGAGTAGGTAACTACCTGGGATTCAAATGACGTTGATGAACAGTGAGGGGGGCAAAACGGCACTGATGAATGTTTGGGGTACCAAAAAGAAGTCGATGGATGCCTGTAGATCAAAAAGGGGTAGAAATTCCTGGGGATCAAAACGGCGCCGATAAATGTATGGGGTTCAAAAGTGGGTGCTTAAATGGCTGTGATGTCAAAAGTGGGTTGAAAATAACAGGTGTGTTAAAAGTCAAAGGCATGGGGGTTCAAAAGGCGATCAATTAAGAGAATTTTGTAGTGATTTGAATATGTGAAAATACGAAGATAAGAGGCTAGGTGAGTACAGAGGGTGTAGTAGGATATCTGTTACGTTGGAGCAATTCCTGTCTGGTCTACAAATAGACGTGTGGTCTGGTGTTGTCCTGACACCTTTCCGAGCAGCCAATTCCGGGCATTTTTCATAGACTGCTGCCTTTAATCTGTGTAATTGGGAGCAGTACTTGCCTGAACTGAACGTATAATTTTGCGGAATTCGCTCGTAATACTTTTCCAGTTTAAACACAGCCTCATCATCTTTGAATGTCGACAGACTTTTCGTTTTCCTTAGGAACATTTTCTCCACCTCATTGTTGTAAACAATCCATTTTTCATCGTCTGTAATGATTCTATTAAAAATTGATCATTTCTGTTGTGTTTGAGCAGAGAATCGCAAATGGAGTTGAGGGCTATTCATCTTTTCATGTTAAATCGTAAGGCACCCAAAATACAGTAAGTCAGGTGAGTACAGTGGATGCTGTGTTTGCTAAGAGATGTGAGGTCAGTCATTGTCCTGATTGTAACAGAACTTGTCTGAATTCAACGTCTGATTTTGTGGGAAAGAAACGTTTAAATGAACAAGCATCTAAACAATAACAAGATGCTGGAAAAATGGTTTACCCTCACAAAAGTCAGATCCGACCAACAAATAGAATATTGTTGCTATATATGGGTAGGAGCTACCCACCCTCTCTTTCTAGCCTCGACAAATTTCAAAAACCTTTACATGACTTTGAAGGCGATTACCTATATTCTATAATATATCCTATTTTCACAAAGACAAAACATTGCAAACATCTAGCTACTCCATCGCTATTTGCATGGAAACTTTTCTGACGCGCCACTTTTTGTTCCATCAGTTCAGATATTTAGAGCTAAGACACACCAGGCCATGTACACAGCAAACTATTAGCTCTATTGGCAAAAAGGACATTTAATTTTGGGCAATCTTTTCCTAAAAGCAGTTTTCTGGGACATAATTATGAGAAGATTCTCCCTCGACCACTAAAATCTTCAAGTTTAGGCTCAACCGTTATCTATCTTACATATATGAATCATTTCACCGCAGGCAAGGCGACAATGCCACTAGTATGCAGGGGGTTACAGGGAGTGAAAGTGAGAGAAAAGACTTCATATAGGGAGGAATGAAGAAAGGACAAAAGATGAACGGAATTCAAGAAGATAGAAGATGGCGATTGACGTTTCATTTAAATTTTGTTAATCATTTCACCCGAGGCAAGGCGACAAAGCCACTAGTACGCAAGGGGGTTACAGGGAGTGAAAGTGAGAGAAAAGACTTCATATAGGGAGGATTGAGGAAAGGACAAAAGATGAACGGAATTCAAGAAGATAGAAGATGGCGATTGACGTTTCTTTTAAATTTTGTTAATCATTTCACCCGAGGCAAGGCGAGAATGCCACTAGTACGCAAGGGGGTTACAGGGAGTGAAAGTGAGAGAAAAGACTTCATATAGGGAGGATTGAGGAAAGGACAAAAGATGAACGGAAGTCAAGAAGATAGAAGATGGCGATTGACGTTTCATTTAAATTTTGTTAATCATTTCACCCGAGGCAAGGCGAGAATGCCACTAGTACGCAAGGGGGTTACAGGGAGTGAAAGAGAGAGAAAAGACTTCATATAGGGAGGATTGAGGAAAGGACAAAAGATGAACGGAATTCAAGAAGATAGAAGATGGCGATTGACGTTTCATTTAAATTTTGTTAATCATTTCACCCGAGGCAAGGCGACAATGCCACTAGTACGCAAGGGGGTTACAGGGAGTGAAAGTGAGAGAAAAGACTTCATATAGGGAGGATTGAGGAAAGGAGAAAAGATGAACGGAATTCAAGAACATAGAAGATGGCCATTGACGTTTCATTTAAATTTTGTTAATCATTTCACCCGAGGCAAGGCGACAATGCCACTAGTACGCAAGGGGGTTACAGGGAGTGAAAGTGAGAGAAAAGACTTCATATAGGGAGGATTGAGGAAAGGACAAAAGATGAACGGAATTCAAGAAGATAGAAGATGGCGATTGACGTTTCTTTTAAATTTTGTTAATCATTTCACCCGAGGCAAGGCGAGAATGCCACTAGTACGCAAGGGGGTTACAGGGAGTGAAAGTGAGAGAAAAGACTTCATATAGGGAGGATTGAGGAAAGGACAAAAGATGAACGGAATTCAAGAAGATAGAAGATGGCGATTGACGTTTCATTTAAATTTTGTTAATCATTTCACCCGAGGCAAGGCGAGAATGCCACTAGTACGCAAGGGGGTTACAGGGAGTGAAAGTGAGAGAAAAGACTTCATATAGGGAGGATTGAGGAAAGGACAAAAGATGAACGGAATTCAAGAAGATAGAAGATGGCGATTGACGTTTCATTTAAATTTTGTTAATCATTTCACCCGAGGCAAGGCGAGAATGCCACTAGTACGCAAGGGGGTTACAGGGAGTGAAAGTGAGAGAAAAGACTTCATATAGGGAGGATTGAGGAAAGGACAAAAGATGAACGGAATTCAAGAACATAGAAGATGGCCATTGACGTTTCTTTTAAATTTTGTTAATCATTTCACCCGAGGCAAGGCGAGAATGCCACTAGTACGCATGGGGGTTACAGGGAGTGAAAGAGAGAGAAAAGACTTCATATAGGGAGGATTGAGGAAAGGACAAAAGATGAACGGAATTCAAGAAGATAGAAGATGGCGATTGACATTTCATTTAAATTTTGTTAATCATTTCACCCGAGGCAAGGCGAGAATGCCACTAGTACGCAAGGGGGTTACAGGGAGTGAAAATGAGAGAAAAGACTTCATATAGGGAGGATTGAAAAAAGGACAAAAGATGAACGGAATTCAAGAAGATAGAAGATGGCGATTGACGTTTCATTTAAATTTTGTTAATCATTTCACCCGAGGCAAGGCGAGAATGCCACTAGTACGCAAGGGGGTTACAGGGAGTGAAAGTGAGAGAAAAGACTTCATATAGGGAGGATTGAGGAAAGGACAAAAGATGAACGGAATTCAATAAGATAGAAGATGGCGATTGACGTTTCTTTTAAATTTTGTTAATCATTTCACCCGAGGCAAGGCAAGAATGCCACTAGTACTCAAGGGGGTTACATGGAGTGAAAGTGAGAGAAAAGACTTCATATAGGGAGGATTGAGGAAAGGACAAAAGATGAACGGAATTCAAGAAGATAGAAGATGGCGATTGACGTTTCATTTAAATTTTGTTAATCATTTCACCCGAGGCAAGGCGAGAATGCCACTAGTACGCAAGGGGGTTACAGGGAGTGAAAGTGAGAGAAAAGACTTCATATAGGGAGGATTGAGGAAAGGACAAAAGATAAACGGAATTCAAGAAGATAGAAGATGGCGATTGACGTTTCTTTTAAATTTTGTTAATCATTTCACCCGAGGCAAGGCGAGAATGCCACTAGTACGCAAGGGGTTTACAGGGAGTGAAAGAGAGAGAAAAGACTTCATATAGGGAGGATTGAGGAAAGGACAAAAGATGAACGGAATTCAAGAAGATAGAAGATGGTGATTGACGTTTCATTTAAATTTTGTTAATCATTTCATCCGAGGCAAGGCGAGAATGCCACTAGTACGCAAGGGGGTTACAGGGAGTGAAAGTGAGAGAAAAGACTTCATATAGGGAGGATTGAGGAAAGGACAAAAGATGAACGGAATTTAAGAAGATAGAAGATGGCGATTAACGTTTCATTTAAATTTTGTTAATCATTTCACCCGAGGCAAGGCGAGAATGCCACTAGTACGCAAGGGGGTTACGGGGAGTGAAAGTGAGAGAAAAGACTTCATATAGGGAGGATTGAGGAAAGGACAAAAGATGAACGGAATTCAAGAAGCTAGAAGATGGCGATTGACGTTTCTTTTAAATTTTGTTAATCATTTCACCCGAGGCAAGGCGAGAATGCCACTAGTACGCAAGGGGGTTACAGGGGGTGAAAGTGAGAGAAAAGACTTCATATAGGGAGGATTGAGGAAAGGACAAAAGATGAACGGAATTCAAGAAGATAGAAGATGGCGATTGACGTTTCATTTAAATTTTGTTAATCATTTCACCCGAGGCAAGGCGAGAATGCCACTAGTACGCAAGGGGGTTACAGGGAGTGAAAGTGAGAGAAAAGACTTCATATAGGGAGGATTGAGGAAAGGACAAAAGATGAACGGAATTCAAGAAGATAGAAGATGGCGATTGACGTTTCATTTAAATTTTGTTAATCATTTCACCCGAGGCAAGGCGACAATGCCACTAGTACGCAAGGGGGTTACAGGGAGTGAAAGAGAGAAAAGACTCGGTATAGTGAGGATTGAGGAAAGGACAAAAGATGAACGGGATTCAAGAAGATAGAAGATGGCGATTGACGTTTCTTTTAAATTTTGTTAATCATTTCACCCGAGGCAAGGCGACAATGCCACTAGTACGCATGGGGGTTACAGGGAGTGAAAGAGAGAGAAAAGACTTCATATAGGGAGGATTGAGGAAAGGACAAAAGATGAACGGAATTCAAGAAGATAGAAGATGGCGATTGACATTTCATTTAAATTTTGTTAATCATTTCACCCGAGGCAAGGCGAGAATGCCACTAGTACGCAAGGGGGTTACAGGGAGTGAAAGTGAGAGAAAAGACTTCATATAGGGAGGATTGAAAAAAGGACAAAAGATGAACGGAATTCAAGAAGATAGAAGATGGCGATTGACGTTTCATTTAAATTTTGTTAATCATTTCACCCGAGGCAAGGTGAGAATGCCACTAGTACGCAAGGGGGTTACAGGGAGTGAAAGTGAGAGAAAAGACTTCATATAGGGAGGATTGAGGAAAGGACAAAAGATGAACGGAATTCAATAAGATAGAAGATGGCGATTGACGTTTCTTTTAAATTTTGTTAATCATTTCACCCGAGGCAAGGCAAGAATGCCACTAGTACTCAAGGGGGTTACATGGAGTGAAAGTGAGAGAAAAGACTTCATATAGGGAGGATTGAGGAAAGGACAAAAGATGAACGGAATTCAAGAAGATAGAAGATGGCGATTGACGTTTCATTTAAATTTTGTTAATCATTTCACCCGAGGCAAGGCGAGAATGCCACTAGTACGCAAGGGGTTTACAGGGAGTGAAAGAGAGAGAAAAGACTTCATATAGGGAGGATTGAGGAAAGGACAAAAGATGAACGGAATTCAAGAAGATAGAAGATGGTGATTGACGTTTCATTTAAATTTTGTTAATCATTTCATCCGAGGCAAGGCGAGAATGCCACTAGTACGCAAGGGGGTTACAGGGAGTGAAAGTGAGAGAAAAGACTTCATATAGGGAGGATTGAGGAAAGGACAAAAGATGAACGGAATTTAAGAAGATAGAAGATGGCGATTAACGTTTCATTTAAATTTTGTTAATCATTTCACCCGAGGCAAGGCGAGAATGCCACTAGTACGCAAGGGGGTTACAGGGAGTGAAAGTGAGAGAAAAGACTTCATATAGGGAGGATTGAGGAAAGGACAAAAGATGAACGGAATTTAAGAAGATAGAAGATGGCGATTAACGTTTCATTTAAATTTTGTTAATCATTTCACCCGAGGCAAGGCGAGAATGCCACTAGTACGCAAGGGGGTTACAGGGAGTGAAAGTGAGAGAAAAGACTTCATATAGGGAGGATTGAGGAAAGGACAAAAGATGAACGGAATTCAAGAAGCTAGAAGATGGCGATTGACGTTTCTTTTAAATTTTGTTAATCATTTCACCCGAGGCAAGGCGAGAATGCCACTAGTACGCAAGGGGGTTACAGGGAGTGAAAGTGAGAGAAAAGACTTCATATAGGGAGGATTGAGGAAAGGACAAAAGATGAACGGAATTCAAGAAGATAGAAGATGGCGATTGACGTTTCATTTAAATTTTGTTAATCATTTCACCCGAGGCAAGGCGAGAATGCCACTAGTACGCAAGGGGGTTACAGGGAGTGAAAGTGAGAGAAAAGACTTCATATAGGGAGGATTGAGGAAAGGACAAAAGATGAACGGAATTCAAGAAGATAGAAGATGGCGATTGACGTTTCATTTAAATTTTGTTAATCATTTCACCCGAGGCAAGGCGACAATGCCACTAGTACGCAAGGGGGTTACAGGGAGTGAAAGTGAGAGAAAAGACTTCATATAGGGAGGATTGAGGAAAGGACAAAAGATGAACGGAATTCAAGAACATAGAAGATGGCCATTGACGTTTCATTTAAATTTTTGTTAATCATTTCACCCGAGGCAAGGCGAGAATGCCACTAGTACGCAAGGGGGTTACAGGGAGTGAAAGTGAGAGAAAAGACTTCATATAGGGAGGATTGAGGAAAGGACAAAAGATGAACGAGATTCAAGAAGATAGAAGATGGCGATTGACGTTGTATTTAAATTTTGTTAATCATTTCACCCCAAGCAAGGCGAGAATGCCACTAGTACGCAAGGGGGTTACAGGGAGTGAAAGAGAGAAAAGACTCGGTATAGTGAGGATTGAGGAAAGGACAAAAGATGAACGGGATTCAAGAAGATAGAAGATGGCGATTGACGTTACATTTAAATTTTGTTAATCATTTCAATCCAGGCAATGTGGGAATGCCGCTAGTACGCAGGGGGTTACAGGGAGTGAAAGTGAGAGAAAAGACTTCATATAGGGAGGATTGAGGAAAGGACAGAAGATGAACGGGATTCAAGAAGACAGGAGATGGCGATTGACGCTGCATTTAAATTTTTGAAGAATGAATTTATCAAGGAAGCAAGTGAACGAAAGCAAGTTCCACAGGCGGGATGCATGAGAAATGAAAATGTTGGAGTAGAAGTGGCAGTTACATTTAACTATTTCAACAGTAAAAGAGTGGGACCTAAATGCCAATCTAGTAGCATGCTTAAAACCATGTAATCGGGGCACCAGAGAAAAAAGCTCGTCAGAGCAGTTGCCATGAAAATATTTGTAGAAAAGACAGAGGGAATCCGTGTCACGTCGGTGAGAAAGTGAATGAAGTCGAGATGCAAATCAGGATCAATTACATTGCAGATCCTTGTTTGGATTTTGTCAAGAACTTCAAGGGGCGCCAGACCAGATATGGCAACAGTATTCAATGCACGAATATATCCTAGATTTGGAAATGTGCAAAATGGACTCTGACGTGAAAAGGTTTCTGGCACAGCACAGTGACCCAAATTTCCTCTTAGTAGATACAGCTATTGATTCGCTGTAGTCGCTCAACTTGAAGACAGTTGAAAACGTGAGGCCAAGTAGGCTCAGTGTGTTGCCCTCCAGGAGTCTAAAATCACCCACGCTCATGGCAGGCAGAAAAGTTTCTCTATCCACATACTCTACAATTCGTATATTCATAACCGATACGGGGCTTCACTCGGGTCTTTTCTTCATTGCAATATTCTAATAAGCTTTCCCCCGTGGTACTTTCACTGCATGAAGTTAAGCGTATTACTAGATTGGCAGTTAGGTCTCATCGATTTATTGTTGAAATAGCTCGATGTACGAGTATGTAATAGTTTCTTCTCTCGTACTTATCTTCTGTTGAACTCTCTTTCGTTTTCTTTTCCGAGTTACGATCTTTAAAAATTTAAATGTAGAATTAGTCGCCATCTTCTCTCTTCCCGAATCCTGTTCTTTTATTGTACTTTCTCTTCACTATCGTATTCTCATTTTCTTCCACTCTCGGTAACCCCTTACATTTTAATGGCATTATTTACTTGCTTGGGCTGAAATGATTAAAAATAAATGACTATAATGAAAAAATACTCAACATATTCAATGTCAGCAAATTTAAAATCCAAGCTAAAATTGAATATTTATGCAAGCCTAACTGATCTCCGGGATTTGAGAGTGGACAGTTGCTTTGTGTGTTGTGCAAGATAAGCGATGTTTTCTTATACGCTTCAAATAACTTGCAGTGAATATTTCTAGAATGCTTTCTGTTATAATGAATAATTGTTCGGGCTATTAACCTAATTTAATATTATCCACTCTGAAAGCAAATCCTGCTTTTATTAAACTGTCACAAACACGCTACGTTCAGACTAATGGATATTGTTATATTCTTTACCAAAAGGAATTATAGTTCAGGTCGTTTCCTTTGTAATGGTTCCACAGAGTTCTTTGGCGTTATTGTTCACCTAATGCAAGTCCCAAGAACTACTAAACTCACAGGCTACTGAATAGGTTTGTTTTATGAATATTTGAATAGTAGTGTATAGGTATATATAAACCACCATAGAGAAATTTTTCTGTCCGTCATCAGCAAAACTGAATTTAATGAATTTAAGCGTGCTAATAGATTGGTATCTAGGTTCCACGCTTTCACTGTTGAAATAGCTAAATGCAACTGTGCCTTCCAACAGTTTCTTTTCTCGTACTTCCCGCCTGTGGAGCTCCCTTCCGTTTACTTGCTTCACTAATAAATACAATTTTCTTGAATCCCGTTCATCTTTTGTCCTTTCCTCAATCCTCCCTATACCCAGTCTTTTCGCTCACTTTCACTCACTCTAACATCCTGCGTACTAGTGTCATTCGCGCCTTGCCTGGGGTGAAATGATTAACAAACTTTAAATGCAACGTCAATCGCCATCTTTTATCTTCTTGAATCCCGTTCATCTTTTGTCCTTTCCTCAATCCTCCCTATACCCAGTCTTTTCTCTCACTTTCACTCCCTGTAATCCCCTGCGTACTAGTGTCATTCGCGCCTTGCCTGGGGTGAAATGATTAACAAACTTTAAATGCAACGTCAATCGCCATCTTTTATCTTCTTGAATCCCTTTCATCTTTTGTCCTTTCCTCAATCCTCCCTATACTCATTATTTTCTCTCAATTTAATTCCCTGTAACCCCCCTGCGTACTAGTGGCATTCCCGCCTTGCACGGGTTGAAATGATTAACAAAATTTAAATGCAATGTCAGTCGCCATATTCTGTTTTCTTGAATCCCGTTCTTGGGAAAGTAACTAAATCCGATATGCCAATTCAGAAGAGACAACCTTACAAAACCTCACATATAATAATCAAGGGCGTTGCAGTTTGGGGAGTTAGGTGGCCAGATATAAGAGTTGATGTTGTAGCAGAAATTGTATGACAGCCATCCAACCACTGGATTCAACCACTGGGCCATCTGTTCTTGAGAAACATTGTGAATATGGCAACAGAGATGAGGACAACCATCTGAACAATGTAAATATTGTAAATAATTACAATACCTCATCTCAGGGATATAGACAGATCCTGAAGAAGCCCGAAGCGTACAACGGCCGAAACGTCATGAATATGGCAACGAAGATGAGGACAACAGTCTGAACAATGTAAATAGTGTAAATAATAACAATATCTCATTTCAGAAATATAGACAGATCCTTAAGAATGCCGGAGCGTACAACGGTCGTAACATCGTAAATATGGCGACGAAGATGAGGACAATAGTCCGGACAATGTAAATAGTGTAAATCATTACAATACCAGAAATCTTAATCTCAGAAATATAGACAGAGGTTTAAAGAAATCTATCAAAATATACAGAAGATATGGGAATTTTCTGCTGATTTTGGCTTACCTCAGTCGGGGATAATTGACCCGGCTCCCAAAGTGAATCCAGGTTTTCCAGTTGTAAGTACATTAAAGCATAATCAAAGGAATGCTCAATGTGTTTCCGGCAAAACGCTGACCAGTAACTGAAAACAAAAAACGAAGAAGAATTAATGACACAAACAATTATGTCCCATGAGTTTTCACGGTTGAAGGATTGCGCTCAGAGATGCTATAATCGTCAAATTCATGGACCAATATTTTAATCCAGGGATCGGCAAACTTTTGCTGAATATGCCGACTTAGTGTGCCAACAGCATACGCAGTTTTATATAAGTCAAGGTCAATATACCTGTTCTACAATACATTTTAGATAATAATATATAGTAATATATAGTATATATACTTTAGTATATACAGTAGAATACCTCATATCCGGAATTACCTCATATCCGGAGTGCCTCATATCCAGAATCCCGCATATCCGGACCTGATTTTGATGTGTATATTTGAATTATTTGGGTGATACGTAACTGATTTCACATTTCTGTTTTTCAGGAAAATTACCTTGGATTTTTCTTATGATTATTTCACCCTAATGGCTTCAATTGGTGCAAAAGATGATGAGAATAAGAGGAAAAGAACAACTTTGGAATTATCGCAAAAAGTTCAAATTTTAAAACAGACTAGGCTCTGTTAAAAGTTCATTGTAACTAATGGCTGAGTTCAACATAGGAAAATCAACATTGCATGATATAAAAATCTTCCAAAAAAAAAACTATTCTCCAGAATTCACATTGTCCCAATGAACAAGGAAATAAAAAAAAACACGTTTGTGATGAAATCTGGACTGAAATCGAAAAAGCTATTGAAACGGTTGTCAGTTTTATGGAAAGAAAGCCAGCATTCAACTATGACGATTGCAATAACGCACGCAGAGTTCAAAAGTGTCTTTCGTTTAAAAAAAATTTAAGAACAAAAGCAAAACGAAATGCGAAAAAAGTTGAGAATGACATTAGAAGAGAAAGAATCATCATGCAACAACGATTAAAAAATCCTCGTTACATTATTTGTTTTGCAGACGTGGCATACTTAATTTAATGAATTTTCATTAACATTACATAATTTATTTCTTTTTCATTAAAATCAATTCCGTTATATTTCACTCACCATTAACATATTTTGTTTACTATAAAACATTGAAAATAAATGTTAAAACTGATTTAAGTTCTTTTATTTTAATCTAAATATAACCTCACATATCCGGACTTAGTAATCAATTCCTCATATCCGGAAGGCCTTCTTAGTCTGGTTGTTCTACTGTATTTTATATAGTAATGTATATTAATATATAGTATATATAATTTATATTAAAATTCAAACACCTAAATATATTTTTGCTTTGTAGTAGTTATTGCTTCGGACTTCGTGATGTCATTTGCGGCTGGGTGCCACTGGAAATTGCTTAGATTGCCAACCCCTGCTTTAATCCATTAGGCTAGTATCCCGTGGGGCAATTCTGCATTGAGAACTGTTGAGCGCTGTTACGCTTGACTGCACTCACCAAGGCGCGTCTCTTTTCTACTACGTCTGATTCTACTGTTGAGTCTTGCTATCATTTCTCGTTCTTTTTTTTTATTATTATTAACGGATCACGTGTATTTATTTCTATGCTACGCCTACTATCAGGGACCACATAACCTAGCATTTGTGTCGGACGTTCCTCCAACGTCAAGGTTACTCGTATCGACAAGTATCAGATGAAGGCTGAAGAGTACAACGACCGGTACGGATTCTGGCGTTGTTAGCCAACGCATGAGTATTCTATCGACACATTACCGATGAGTCTTCTCGTGAGAGTAGAGTCCAATTCTAGAGCCGCAAGCTCTATTGCAGATGCTGCATTGATAAAGTGGGTTCTGAGCGAAACGGTTGGTCTTCCTCTTGGCATGATTCTTAATGTGGAGACTGGTACGCCAAAACAAAAAGAAATGAGGAGACTGGTAGGCCAAAACGAAACGAAATGAGGAGACTGGTAGGCCAAAACGAAACGAAATGAGGAGACTGGTAGGCCAAAACGAAACGAAATGAGGAGACTGGTGGGCCAAAACGAAACGAAATGAGGAGACTGGTAGGCCAAAACGAAACGAAATGAGGAGATTAGTAGGCCAAAACGAAACGAAATGAGGAGATTGGTAGGCCAAAACGAAACGAAATGAGGAGATTGGTAGGCCAAAACGAAACGAAATGAGACTGGTAGGCCAAAACGAAACGAAATGAGGAGATTGGTAGGCCAAAACGAAACGAAATGAGGAGACTGGTAGGCCAAAACGAAACGAAATGAGGAGACTGGTAGGCCAAAACGAAACGAAATGAGGAGACTGGTAGGCTAAAACGAAACGAAATGAGGAGACTGGTAGGCCAAAACGAAACGAAATGAGGAGACTGGTAGGCCCAAACGAAATGAAATGAGGATATTGGTAGGCCCAAACGAAACGAAATGAGGAGATTGGTAGGCTAAATTCGGTTCGAAATTCTAACGTATATAACCTGAGGAAGGTTTGAGCATACAACGGCCGAAACATCGTGAATATGACCATAAAGACAAGGACAATCGTCAGAATAATGTAAATAGAACACTGTTTTCATTGTTCGGACGGTTGACCTCATCTTTAACGAAATATTGAAACGACAATCATAAATATGAATGCTGGTCGTCATTTTAAGAAGTAAGGGGGTACAAATGAAAAGATTTGAAATCGAGAACTTTTTCCATTCCATTGAAAAGCCGTTAAACATTTCCATCTTTCCCTTTTTTCTTTAATTCATTTTCTCACTGAAACCAAATAGTGTCTTTTCCCCTCTTTCTACGCGATCAAAACGCAACACTTCATTGTTTATGAGATAATGGCAGGGCGTAACGGTCGTGTGAACTAACGACGAGACCGATAAGCACATTATATGATGGTTGGTGTATAGATATATAAGATTAAAGCTCAATTTAGGAGGCGTTATTCTGTTTGTGTAACGCTTAGTAGATCGGAATAAGAAGTCAGCGTGGCAAGTTTAAAATTCGAAAATTACACTCACTTTCGCATAAATACCCTTGGGAAATTGTCCCCTTAACTATGGATTAAATAGCAGGGAAGATTGGACTGTCTAGCTGTGATTATGAAACAGCCTGGTAGAATGAGAACACCGAATTCAAATGGAAGGTAGAGCAGTGATTATGAGAGATGATAGGGGAAAGTATTACTCAGACCTACAAATGATAAAAAGGGATCTGCAATGTAATCGATCCTGACCTGGCATCTCGACTTCAGACACTTTCTCACTGTCGTGGCATGGTTTCCGTCTGTCTTCTACATATATTTTCACGGCTTTTCCCTTGATGCCGCGATTACATAAATGTAAGCATACTAATAGATTGGCATCTAGGTCCCACCCACTTACTGTTGGAATAGATACTTCTACTTCAACAGTTTCGTTTCTCGGCCTTCCCGACAGTGAAGCTCCCTTCCGTTTACTTGCTTCCCTGAAAACTGCAATCTTCAAAAATTTAAATGCAACATCAATCGCCATCTTCATTAATCCTGTTTATCTTTTGCCCTTTCCTCAATACTCCCTATACTCAGTGCTAATAGATTGGTATCTAGGTTCCACGCTTTCACTGTTGAAATAGCTAAATGCAACAGTTTCTTTTCTCGTACTTCCCGCCTGTGGAGCTCCCTTCCGTTTACTTGCTTCCCTGATAAATACAATCTTCTTAAATTCCGTTCATCTTTTGTCATCTCCTCAATCCTCCCTATATTTACTCTTTTCTCTCACTTTCACTCACTGTAACCCCCTGCGAACTAGTGGCATTCCCGCCTTGCATGAGGTGAAATGATTAAGAAAATTTAAATGCAGTGTCAATCGCCAACTTCTATCTTCTTGAATCCCATTCATCTTTTGTCCTTTCCTCAATCCTCCCTATACTCAATTATTTCTCTCACTTTCACTCCCTGTAACCCCCTGCGTACTAGTGGCATTCCCGCCTTGCTTGGGGTGAAATGATTAACAGAATTTAAATGCAACGTCAATCGCCATCTTCCATCTTCTTGAATCCCGTTTATCTTTTGTTCTTTCCTCAATCCTCCCTATACTCCGTCTTTTCTCTCACTTTCACTCCATGTAAACTTTTGTGTACTAGTGGCATTCTCGCCTTGTGTGGGGTGAAATTAATGCAATTTGAATGCAACGTCAATTGCCATCTTCTTTAATCCTGTTTATTTTTTTTCCCTTTCCTCAATCCTCCCTATACTCAGTCTTTTCTCTCACGTTCATTCTCTGTAACCCGTATTGGTAACATTCACGCCTTGCTTGGGGTGAAATGATTAAAAAGAAAGAGAGCTGTAGTCTTGATCACCCACTTGCTTATGGACAACGCACATAAAAAGAAGAGTGTGGGTTAAAGGATAAATTTGAATTCATTGAACTCAAAAGCCAGGCACGTAAATGTAAAATATTCGTAAGCAAGTCAAATGGTGCGGCGTAAGAATCGATTAAAATTATCCCAGTTCAGAAAACTGAGTTTAAAAAAATAAAAACAAATTCATTCAGGAAAAATGACAGACTTTCGGTAAACGTTTAGAAAACTGTATGGCACATCACTTGTCATATAATCATATTATTCTGCCTATTCATTCGTTAGTTAACACATTCGCTATGGTCTGCCATTACCTCGGATAAATAATGAACTATTTTGTTTTGATTGCGAGGGAAGATGAAAAAAATTAAAAAGACATACCAGAGACGATATTAGGCGCAAGGAAGAAAAAGAAAAAGAAAGCAGAGAAGAAGCAGAGGAAGCGATAACGCTCTAATATATTTAACGTCTGTATCAGTCAAATCGAAAACCTTGTCAATTTAAAATCTTTTCATTTGAATGATCATAAGCGTGAGTTGCATTTATGTTTTGATTGTTATTGTAATATTTTGTTAAGCTCAAATATTTAACCGTGTGATAGAGGGATTTTCCATGTTTATTTTATAGTTGTGGATCTCACAAGAAGCTTATTCCGTCATTAAATTAAAATTATGATTCAAAAAATTGCATTTGGAAAACCGTGGAATTCTCGCGGGTACTGCTCGTTATGACACGTACGCACACACGTCCAGGCGCGATTTTCCCCTCGCAATTGCGTAGAAAAGTTCAAGAGAAACGAAAGAAATGATGTCAGCCATTTTAATTGTTGATTGCAATCATTCGAAAGAGAGAAAAAAAGAAATTTAAAAATGTCATAAATATATTTTCGCATCATGGATTTTTATTAGAAGATAATATTACTACTACTATTACTACGAGTGTAAGCAAAACCAATGAAATATTCTTCAATAAATCAGTTCTTCGGCATAGCTTAAACGAATTTGATTTCTTTTATTATTTGAACGCTTTCAGTAATATACAGAATGTTCGAAAACATTTGATATTGTTTTGTAGCCTTATAACATAGTCAATTCTCGCTCAAATAATCTCGAATTCTAACAAAATGTGTAAAAACTAAGTTGACTGTGCGGACAGGAAGATGGATTAGGCGTGTCAGTGATAATGACAATGTGCTGCTGAAATGGCCTCCATGTTCACCTGACTTGACACCTCGTGATTTTTCCAATGGGACTATGTGAAAGAAGAGGTTTATATCTCCCCTCTTCTTACAAGCCTAGCGGAACTTAACCAGAAAATCACTGAGGTGCTGGAGAATGTTTCGCAAGACATGCTACAGCGTGTTTGACAGCTGCTGGACTACCGACTAGACGTGTGTCGTGTCAAAGATTATACGAATAATGAACATTTTTGAACCTTTGTGAAATCGGTTATAAAATCTACATCCCTGTGACTAACTTGTTCGAATTTTGATAAATAAATATATTATTGAACAGGAAGCCTATTTAATTTCGTTTGCCTGGGACATCTCGTCAGATATTCACATTGATGGGATTTGGAGAACCTGTATAAACATTTACTACCTTTGCTGCAGTGGACGTACTAATAAGTTTTTCGAAAATTTACATTACCTGCTGATGATGTATATATACGATTACATGATGTACTTTACATCTTTATGAAAATTAATTGCCTGCTGTTGACGTATATATACATGTGTATGATGTACGTGCAGTCTATACAAAATCCATGACCATCATCCTTCAACCTCCCCATAGTTGGTTGAAACTCCAGTAACAAACCCTTTCCACACTGTCCAGTCCTGTATTGCTGTCCATAGATCCCCAATGCCCAATCACAAGTCACGAGCTATGGTGTATTAGAAAGTCGTTTTTCATGAGAAGGTACTTCCAGAAGGATGCCATACAAGTAAGGGTGAGACTATTGCACAGATCCCCAATGTCCAAGCCTGAGTCCAGAGATTTAGTGCCAGGCAACGTCAGTTTTCATAAGAAGACATTTCCAGAAGAATGCCATAGGAGCAAGTGTGCGACTATAGATCGGATCCCCAATGTCCAACACTGAGTCCCGAGTTTTGGTGCCAGAAAAAGCCAATTTTCATGATAATACATTTCCAGAAGGATGCCATAGGAGTAAGGTTAAGACGATTGCCAGGATCCCCAATGTCCAACCCTGAGTCCCGAGCTTTCGTGCTAGGCAAAGTCAGTTTGTTTGAGAAGACATTTCCAGAAAGCTGCCATAGGTGTATGAGTGAGACTATTGACCAGATTCCCAATGTCCAACCCTGAGTCCCGAGCTTTTGTGCCAGGCAATGTCAGTTTTCATGAGAAGACATTTCCAGAAGGATGCCATAGTAGTAAGTGTGAGACTATTGCCCAGATCCCCAATGTCCAACCCTGACTCCCGAGATTTGGTGCCAGGGTAAATCAGTTTTCATGAGAAGACATTTCCAGGAGGATGGCATAGGAGTAAGTGTGAGACCATTGCCCGGATTCCCAATGTCCAACCCTGAGTCCCGAGCTTTGGTGCCAGGGAAAGTCAATTTTCATGAGAAGACATTTCCAGAAGGATGCCACAGGAGTAAGTGTGAGACCATTGCCCGGATTCCAAATGTCCAACCCTGAGTCCCGAGCTTTGGTGCCAGGGAAAGTCAGTTTTCATGAGAAGACACGTCTAGAAGGATGCCATAAGAGTAAGTGTGAGTCGATTTCCCCTGTCCGCTCGGTGTCAGTGGACGGCAAACTGCAATCGTTTTTGTTTGAGTTTAAGTGATATTGGTCTCAGTTCTCCGTAAATTCTGTTAAGCATTGTATTATATCTCAAACTGATGATCTGGATTTTTCTAAGTAGATTTGTACATGTTCCATCTTCACAAATCTTAAATTGCTTATTGTTGATGCATATACCTTCTTAAGACATGTCTTTAAGAAACATTCATTATCTGTTTTTTTACATTTAGATACCGTTTTAAAACACCGTGAGATATCGTGTTCTAGCATTTGTGTTATAAACTAAATGGTGATTAGTACTCTTTCCAAACTAGGGTAGCCATATTGTTTTCTAAATTATTTTTATTATATTTTGTTGAGCTTTTTTTTTTACTGTGTCGGTTTCTTCATTTTCAGATGTTGCGCTTCTGCGCCTTAACGTGACTTTTCGTTTAGTCAGTTCTATATTTTGATTTTATTTTTTGTTGAAATATATTTAGCATTGAATATATTTAGAATGTTTACGAACAAGCGTAATATATCCATATTAATTAAAAAAAAAAAAAAAAAAAATTGAGCATCACGTAGACACGCGGAAATACGATATCTGAAAATGAAGAATACGAAAAACTAAAAGATTTGATATTGTTTAATGGTGGTTGAAGGCACAAAAGACATTGCACAATTTATATATAAATATGTACAGAAAACCAAAAACTGATTGGAAATATAAAAAAAAATAGAAAAATAAATAATGACCTTTCGTTACTCTTGAACAAAACATTTACACACACACACACGCGCGCCTGCGCGCCTGCGCGCCCGCGCGCAGAAACACAAAATGTGTCAGATTAATAAATAAAATCATCCATTACTTCTTTAGAAAATATATACCGTGTGTAACAGCAAAATTGCCCAAATCGTGTAACAGCAAAATTGTTCATTTGTTAGATTAAACTCTGAACCGTAGTATCTTAGTAATGGTTAATGGTATCTTACCGGAATTCTCCGAGGTTTTTATAACACTATTGGACTCTACTTTGAGCAATAAGAATCTATAATTACTCTCTAAGCTTAACAGAAGAATCGTGATGAAATGGCTCATAAACGAAAATGACATGTTCATCATTAATTAATCATAGCTGAGGATGGGTAGCTCATGTAGGATTGAAATAATATTCAAATATATATATATATATATATATATATATATATATATATATATATATATATATATATTATACCAGGATCATTTTCCTACTTATTCAAGGTGGTCTTCGTTAACGTGGTATTCGTTCTAACTTTCAGTCTTAGAGCAAGGAGCTGCCTCAAAGGTTTCACGTACAATTTCATTTTCAAGTCTTTTTTCACTGCTCTTTGGACTGTCAGAGTTGAGTGTATGCTTCAATTTCGAGAGAAAATAAAGACAAAAATTGTCTAACATTTGGATATGTTTTAATTATGCTGTTCCTTGATCTAAGCTTTCGGCACACTTGAGCCATTTTCAGAGTTGGTTATATGGACGTCTAAACAAAGATATTCACCATCAATGATGTCATACTGTTATGTTTACATAGAAGTTTGCTATGCGACGATAACGGTCCCTGAACTAAAGCCACTATACGAAACTTAGAACGGCTCATGATCAAATATAATAGACATTCGTTGTCTGTTTATTTATGACAATATATGTTTGAATATATATATATATATATATATATATATATATATATAAGTGAACATTGAAGTCAGCACTCCGATTGCATGAAACAGCCTGTCGCATCTGCGTGTTGACTTCAATGTTCACATTTATATTTATATTTACATATGCTCTGTCTCTGATATTGAGCACTTTATCCCATAAATATAGCACGCCTGAAAATTATATTTCTTCATATATATATATATATATATATATATATATAGTATAAAATGACAATTGGAAAAAATCTTAGATTTTGGCAACGCGTTTCGTCTTCCGACTTTTTCAAGGCAAAATTGAAATGTTTTTGTTGTTATAGTTACATTAAAAAATCCAAATTTAAAAAGATAGACGCTTCTGTCTAAGCCTTTTTTTTCTGGTTAATGTAAATTACCTTTATAGTAAGGGATTTTTTTTTCATGTCGACAATATAGTTAAATTCCCAGATCAATTCTGTGGACAAAACAGACTGTATATACCAATCTGTCTTGTCCACAGAATTGATCTGGGAATTTAACTATACATATATATACATACATACGTACATATATATATATATATATATATATATATCTATTGGATAAACTAAACTACTTTTCTTGTTCGTTCGTTCCCCCATTAATTATCTCGTATGTTTTGCCCTGCCAATATCTCATAAATGATGGATTATTCCATTTTGAAAAGACATAAAAGGCATATTTGATACACTGTTTTGTTTCTGTGAAATAAAGAAAGAAACAGAAAGATTCTTGCCTCGCTCTCCCAGAGATGAGGTGGTAAGGCACCCATTACTCTATCGTTACTTCCATGGAAAGTACTCGGACGAACTACATTCCTTGTTTCCAGTCCTAATCTTCATAGCTAGGACCGACCATGCTACCCACATTCCATCGGTCATCCTTTGGTTAGAAGTAACTTCAACTCGGACAGATTCTTCCCGTGAACCACTGCTCAGTGGAGCCGAGTCCCAAGAGGATGTTTCCCTAATCAGTACAATCTTAACCTGTTCAAGCCTAGTTCTTCCTCGAGTGGCACTCTGGCCTTGTATAGGGTGAAACTTACTGTAAAAAAAAAAAGGTAAAAGAAAATGATAGAGAAGACAATACCGATATCGTGTCTAACGTTTGCTTCACTGACGTGGAAAAAATTATAAGTTTTAAATCATTTCATTTGTATTCTCTTACTTCTTTAAATAATGACCTGTATTCATATTTACAACTATTTTTGCAACATTTTTTATACAGTGTAAGCCGGATATAAGAGAGTTGTTGGGACCGGAGAAGAAGTCTCTAATATCCGGGTTTCTATTATGTCCGGGTTTCTCTTATATCCGGGTTTGGTCTATTTTGTTTAGGTAAGTATGGCTCTAATTTGGGACCAGATAAAATCTCTCTTATATCCGGGTTTCTCTTATATCCGGGTTACACTGTACTAATATTCACCCCATAAAAAGTTCGAGCGTTATTGTGTGACGTTGTTTTTTTTATTGATTGATTCATTAATTTTCTACGGTTTATCAACCTTTTGCAGGTTATTTAAAGCCAAAAAATATTTTAAGGTCGTAAGAATTTGGGGTGGTGGAGGAAATAATGGTTTAGTGATAAAAGTCTTACTCATGAACCCATAGCAGAGGGAGGGAAATTGAATTCATATCTTTCCCAAAAGGTATTTGCGTGTAAGTGAATATAACGAACCGAACAGGAATTGAACTTGACTCTCTGATTAACACTTCTGAGCCATTATCCATTACACCACCCGCACATACTAGCTTACAGCACCTGGCATTCCCATTTGGTTACTCATCTAGGTACTGACAAGGCTCGACCTTTCTTAACGTCGCTGATGTGTGGTGGTGTATGAGTGTAAGGAAAGACAAGAAGTGAAGTCTATGAGGCTAAGCAAGAAAGGTAATCCAAGACTTGAAGAGATCAAGATTGCAGCGATTAGGTAACATCATAGCGAGAGTCTGTTCAATAAAGCAGCATCTCTTGGGAAGAAGCTGTCCGAGTTGAACTTCTTTCTTAGTAATAAAATACGAAGTGAGTGCGCGGTTGAATCACTCTTATGTACGTGGTAAAAGTCAGGGTTGATGGAATACAAGAATGTAGCTCATCAGAGCACTTGCTTTGGAAATAGCTATAGACTAGCGTGATGTTTGCAACGTTACGCGCTAAGGCTGTTCGGCTTATCTATTTAACGTTGTATTAGGTTGGTGTAAAAATAATGACGTAATAATGTCGTTTTTTGACGTTAAAAATACGTAAAAAAACGACATTATTACGTCATTATTTTTGCACCAACCTAATAATAGAAGAATTTACACAAGTATTTTGTAGTTGTGGAACCGTTTGTTTGTTTGACGGCATATCAACACTTTATGGGTCATTTCATGCCGAAATTTAATTTCCTTGTGAGCTTTAAAGTGTTAAAAATACGATATATTATTCTACTTTCACAATTGAATACATGGTAGATGGTACTCAGCTTTTGTGCATATACATGGCTGTGTGGACATAATTCCTAGAGGCAGTGATATGTGTGGTTTAATGTTGTAGTTATGTTTTAGGATGGCTTGGTTTGTTTGTGTTTTGTTTTACAGCATACCAACCTGACAACAATATTTTAATTGCTCTTAATATATTTTTTTCCCTCAAAAATGTATTGATTGTTATTTATTGCTGATAATAATTTTTCCAAAAATGTACTGCTGGAATTTAGAACCTATTTTTACACTTTCATAATGTTTTGATCCCTGTTTGGGCGTTAACTATTTGCTTATAACTAGGACCCTAACAAGTGCTACCACCCAGAATCAGGATGGGCCTGGGAACATCAATAATTAAGAGTTGGTTCCACGCTCTTCAAAACCTCTAATGTCAGGATCAGAGGCCTTGCTGCCAGATGTAGTTTATCGTCATGCCCAGGACTGGTATATCTTAGAAGATATTTTTATTTATACTAGAATTATATAATAATGTACGAGATCTGCGTGCAGCTGTTCAGAAAACCGTCCAATCCACGTGCGCGAGTGGTCGGAAGATGAGAACATTCCCCCTGAAGATGTGGGTAGGAGACGTGCGTCTGCCAAGCTTGTGCCAAAACTGCTTTCAGTTGACCAAAAAGAAAATCGGGTTTCAGTTGCGCAGGATCTCCTTGATTGTGTCGAGGAAGGCGAAGACCTTTTGAGAACGGCCATAATATATTTTGAACTCTATTGTATGCCTTCAACCATGGATAAAATGTATTGGTGTTACTGGTCATGTTTTGGGTTTCCGTATTGGCTGATAGCTAGGATCCTAACAGGTACTATCACCTCGCGTCAGGGTGGACCTGGGAACGATAGCAATTAAAAGATGGTTTCACACTCCTCGAAACCTCCTGATCCGATGCCTTATAGTCATACCCAGGAAACCTCATTTATTATCTCTCTACAAATGTCGGCGTATTCTGAAACACCAGCCGACAGGGCAATATATTTTGGAATACAGTTTGATTTCTTTAAGAAAATTGTAGATTATTATATGGATTAATGTCATGAAAGGGTTCTTTCATGTTGGTTGGTTGGTTGATTTTATTTTGGCGGCATATCAACACCTCTATGAGTTATTGTTATATACTGTATCTATGAATACTAATGGGTTTGTCCCAATCCTCATAAATACGTTGGATACTGTTGTAAGTCGGGGTAATATGCTGTCTACGCTGGCAGCGTGAACTGTCACCGTGGGAAGCTCTTGCCGCGTCGAACTCTCTGCCTTTGGGCAGAGAGGAACCCGGATGAGGCTATGCCAAAGGTCAGAGGTAGACAGATATGCGATTCCGCGTATGCGGGGTCTCGGGGCAATTTTTGCCCGAGCTCATGGGCTGGGATTTCCCTACATTAAATTTAGCCTTGTACCGCATCCTACCTCGTGGGAAGGCAGATAAATATTGTTATATGCTGTCTCAGTAGTCCAACACTAGCAGTGGTTTACCTACTTCACACCGCTGGCGAGTATTGTTTATTGTTGATGTTTTAAAGATTACCATTTCATTTCCAACTTCCGTTTTAGTTATTCCTCATTCAGTAACCTTTTCAAGATTACAACATTTATTAATGCCGAAATATAATTATTTTGAACGTAACTGCATGCCTTATATTCTTGGTAATTTTGCTATAAATATATATTGCTGGTCATTTTAATATAAATATGCATTCTTATGCTTCCATAGAGCTTTGTTTTTGTTTGGGGGTTCACTATTTGCCGATAACTAGGACCCTAACAAGTGCTACAACCGCTGGTCAGGGTGGACCTGAAAACAACATCAATTAAGACGTGGTTCCATGTTTCTCAAAACCTACCATCTCCCGATCAAAAGACTTGCTACCTGATGTAGTTTATCGTCATGCCCAAGATGAAGTCGTGAAACTCTCAGTGAGTTTATTCATTATTCGTTATGACACATCAGATTATTTCTAGGGGTATTTCTAGTATAAATGTTGATTGATTTGTTTTTACAGCTTATCAACTCTTTGCATGTTATTTAAAGCCCGAAAACATTTTAGATTGTCACAATTTTTTAGGGGATGATTTTACTGATACATGTCTTACAAATTAACCCATAGCAGGGGACAGAAGAGGTGGATTCATACCTTTTTCAATGATATTTGCGTGTAATTAAAAATAACGAAGCGAACTGGAAATGAAACTCGGATATCGGAGCTTCACTTCCGAGCCGTTATCCATTACACCACCCACACATGCAAAGAGGTCACCCATTTTGCTACTGAACAGGTGTTAAATAATATTTTAGCTGTTATTTTTTAGAGAATTGTATTTCTGCTCTGACTTCCTCATTTTGATCTTTGAGGTCACATACAGGAAAACAAAGGAAGTCGATTGTGATTAGCTAAAGCTAGCGTGGGAATGATAGATATAGAAAGGGGAGTTAAGTCTTACACGTAATACAATACAGACGAGGTACTTTTGTGTCTGGGGACTTGCTCCCTAGTTGGGGAGGGAGAGCGACCACTCTGGTTAGTTTGAAAATGTACAC
>OZ010606.1:10895681-11073181 GCA_963932145.1 Acanthosepion lycidas
TGTACATGAGATGGAAAGATTATATACAATCAATTGCTAGGTCGGCTGATAGGTAAGTTGGTTAACTGTGTCGTGCTTGACAATTTTTCTCCCCGTAATCTATTTTACATATATGAGTCTACCATTCATCTGTGCTTTGAATATTAAACATCTGGTCTGGTACTCCTCCTATATATTTAGACATTTTTGATAAAACCGAAAGAAAAATCTGCAATATTATTGGGCATGACCTGGCATCTCGTCTTCAGTCACTTTCCCACCGCCGTAATGTAGCTTTCCTGTGCCTTTTCTATAAGTACTTTCATGGTAATTGTTCAGCTGAATTTTATTCTAGTTTACATAGACTTTATGAATTTAAGCACAATATTAGACTGGCAACATATTCTCATTAATTTACAGTTGAATTGGCGTATGTTTTATGCTAACAGTTTCTTCTCTCGCACTTCTCGCTTGTGGAATTCTCTTCCGGCTTCTTGCTTCCAAGCCAACTTTGATCGTCGGAAATGTAAATGCAATATCAGTCGTTACCTACTGACTTCTTGATTCCTCTTCTTTTCTTGTTCTCGCTCCTTAATAATGTTTCTCTTCTTATTCATTCCCATCATGGGTAAGACGATAAACTACGTCCGCGTCCTGGGTAAGACGATAAACTACGTCCGCGTCCTGGGTAAGACGATAAACTACGTCCGTATCCTGGGTAAGACGATAAACTACGCCCAACAGCAAGGACTCTGATCAGGAGGTTTTGAGGAGCGTGGAACCACCACTTAGTTACTGGTGTTCCCAGGTCCACCCTGACTCGGGGTGGTAGCACCTGCTAGGGTCCCAGCTATAGGCAAATAGTTAACACCCAAGCTTGTGTAAAAATAGGTTTTAATACCAGAAATACTTTGTATTAAAAAAAAATATGACCAGCAATAAGTTTTGAAGGAAAAATTAATATCAGCAATACATAAAAAAAGAAATACCATTAATACAAAGAGCTATACATTCTTTGAAAAAAATAATTGGAGGATGGAACTGAGAATACAAAATAGTGTGAAAAAAATATTACCAAGTGAGTTATTTAAAAAAAAAAAAACTTTTTACGAAAATAAAACCATCTAAGATTGTAAATTTCCTAAAAGAAGTTAGATTGTACTAAAAAAATCGAGTGATTGAAAAAATGGTTCAAATATAAATGTATATATACACACCTTTTTTTACCAAAGTATCGCTATGAATCTTTTTCAAAAATTTTGTTGGCATTAAATGACCCACTGAGGTTGATATGCCATAAAACCAACCAACCAACTTTATTCTTTCATCCTTAGTAACCCCTTGTGTATCAGGAACTTTATCGCCTTGTTTGCGGGGGATGGGTGGGGTGAAATGATTAAAAAAAAAAGAAAAGAAATATATAGCGTTCGTAATAATACGCACTGTTGTCGTCTAATAATTATGGAACTATCTAAAGAAGTGAAGATAATCTGTTTAATTAGATTTTCTTAAAACTGTACCGAAATATTTAAACAAGTGAAAAATACAACGTCTAATTCATTTTTATTATTAGTTAAGAAAAATTAGAAAATTATTCAACCGTTTCTGTCATGGAGGTTCTAAGTAACCATCACCAGAGTGGGAATTTCAGCTGTACTTGGAATGATGAGAAAAGGAACTTAAGGAAATAGATCACTTGATAAAAATGTTGTTTATACAGAAATTTTGAAGAGCTAAGAAGACGTCTATGACAAATGACTTTCCTCTGTTCGTATAACGCCAGCAACTTTGATGACGTGAATGTTTTGAACGAAGCCTGCCCTCTTTCACTTTTGTGTTTGTCTTCGCCGTTTGCTCAAACGACAAGCATTCATCACAGTTTCGAGGACAGCATTCAAATATATTCCATAGTTTTATAAATTCTCTAGTTGCTTGTGAATCGCTGTCTGTGGCTTTTCTTTGTAACTAATTTTATTTAATTTTACACCGTCCGGCAAAATGTATGTGAATGAAAGTCTCGCCGAAAACATTTCCTGTTTTTACAAATACAGTTCGTATAATGTCGGTCTAAATTGTTGCGATAAAAGCAAGTGAAATGAAGAACTCAATATTAATAATAAAAAAAAGATTTATAACAATTTGTATTTGACTTACCAAATGGCTTGCTGCAAGTCCGTTATGTCCCCTTGGATGGCATGCTGATGCAAAATGGTCATGGCAGCTTGCGGTAGTTTTCCAGCCCATTTTGAGACATCATCCTAGTGTAACGAATGAGATTTAAACGTGAAAGATGCCTTCTTCATGACAAAAAAAAAAAAAAAGAAAAAGAAGAAGCAAATTATTTTCACATTAAAAATAAATCTGATAGGTTGGATAATCTCAAATTGGCAGCCGATCTCAAAAATGACCTACAATCTGTTATAAATTAGTGTAAGACATGACCTGTTAATTTTAACGCCCACAAAACGGAACACTTCACTTTTAATCTAACCTTTATTTATTTTTTTTTTAGCTTCAATCAGCATGGCTGAGCCTAACCTCCAGGACCGTGACTCATTGCGCCTTCTCGGACTAACGTTTTCTACTGAAATGAGCTAGAAAGATTTTATGGAATCAGTTGCTACGTTTCCTGTAAGAAAGTTGGTTCACTGTGACGTGCTAGACAATTTCTCTCGCCAGAATCTATCGCATACATATATAAATCTCTCATTTATCAAAGCATTGAATATTTCTGTCATATCTGGTCTGGTGCTTCTACTATATTTTTAGAGATACTTGATAAAATATAAAGAAGAATCTGCAATGTTATCGGTCCTGGAATGGCAGCTCGGCTTCATTCACTTTCTCACTAATGTAACGTAGCTTCCCTGTGCCTTTTCTATAAATATTTTCATGGTAATTTTTACTGACGAGCGTTTCTTTTTTTGGTAACTAGACTTTAGGAATTTAAGTGCAATACAAGATTGGTGACATGGTCCCCTTATTTTACAGTTGAGATTGCTAAACGTAAACGTAATTTCTACGCTAACAGTTTTTTCTCTCGCACTTTTCGCTTGTGGAACTCTCTTCGAGTTCCATACTTTCAAAAATTGAAATGCAATGTGAATCGATATAAAATGTCTTAATTCCTGTTCTTTTATTGTTCTCTCTCTCGCTTTTTCTTCTTCTCACATTCTTTCACATTCACTAAACCATTGAGTCTTAGTGGCTTTATTGCCTTGGTTGGGATAGAATGATTTAAAATATATAACGACGCAGGTTGTTCAAAAAAGTTAATTGAAGAATATTAATGAAATTATATTTCTTACGATTTACTATTTTTACCGAAAATATTTCTGTCTATTTTTGGCCGCCCCCCAAATTTTCCTGGAAAATTACATATTTGAAAAAAGAAAAAAATTAACGCGATATCGAAGACATTTGAAAAGATGGTGAATCGTGTCATCTCGATAGATGTCGATAGTTGTAGACATAGGATCTCGCCTACGAATGCCCTTCCCAAATGGGCGAGTACGGTAGCAACATCACTCGTCGGACACGCCTAGAATGATCTCCAAATTCAATACTGGGCAATCTGATACATAGAATCTATGAATGTCTAAATATTCAGGAATCGGAGCAACATAGAAATCATCAAACAATGACGTTCTTCGGCGGACCCAACTCTTGCCACCTGAACACAACACACACCATTATTAACCTATCACCAGACTGAACATTGCCTTGTTGTCAACTACAGTCCATAGAGTCATTAGATGTGTATGAAGCCCGAATCCTAACGTGGCTCATTAGACTCATATTGCTTGTCCTCCAGGGTACAATAAGTACGTGAGCTTCATGTGATAAAATCCTGATCCTTCTATCACTCTTACCGCTTTTTGGCAAAATATTAGAGACTCCAATTAACTCTAAATTAATCAACCATCTCACTTCGCAGATAAGCAGTATGGCTTTCGCTTCTCTAGGTCAACTGCTGACGTGTTAACGACTGCTGAAAGAGTCTATCGAGAATGGTGAAGTTTGCGCTGTTGTTTTGAATATCTCGAAGGCATATGACGCAGTTTGGCATATTGGTCTTCTTCACAAGTTGAAAGTTTATGGTATTTTTAGATGAATTTTTTTAACTGATTCAGTCATTCTTATTAATTCGTGAAATTAAAGTTGTCTTGAATGGCCACTCTTCTAGATCTGTTTGCATAAATATAGGTGTTTCCTTGGAACTATGTATTTCCTAATTTATATAGATGCCTTTCCTGATGACATCAAATCTCAGCTCAGTATCTACGCAGATGTATGCTGGGAGGTCTCCTGTTCCCATATCTATGGTAAACTAAAGAACGCTGGATTGACTTGCTTCATATATATATATATATATATATATATATATATATATATATATATATATATATATATAACAAGTTTAGGATAAGGAGAGTGAATGTAGAATAGGCATAGTGTCGCCCAACACCGCAAACT
The DNA here is from genome assembly GCA_963932145.1 of Acanthosepion lycidas. Lineage (NCBI taxonomy): Eukaryota > Metazoa > Mollusca > Cephalopoda > Sepiida > Sepiidae > Acanthosepion > Acanthosepion lycidas. The sequence goes on from OZ010606.1 coordinate 10,900,137, forward strand.
GCTACAAAATCAAAGTGTTAACATAAAAACTCGACCCATGTACTTAAATCGCCTAGTCAGATCAAGAATTTCCTATGGATGTCATATATAATGTCAGACTGGTAATCCTGGGTATGATGATAAACTACATCCGACAGCAAGGCCTCTGCTCCGGAATTTGGAGGTTTGAAGATCGTGGAACCACTTAATTGCTGTTGTCCCCAGGTGAGGCGGAAGAGGATAGCAGGTGAGGCTGAAGAGGATAGCAGGTGAGGCGGAAGAGGATAGCTGGTGAGGCGGAAGAGGATAGCTGATGAGGCGGAAGAGGGTAGCAGGTGAAGCGGAAGCGGATAGCTGGTGATGCGGAAGAGGATATCAGGTAAGGCTGAAGAGGATAGCAGGTGAGGCGGAAGAGGATAGCTGGTGAGGCGGAAGAGGGTAGCTGGTGAGGCGGAACAGGATAGCAGGTGAAGCGGAAGAGGATAGCTGGTGAGGCGGAAGAGCATAGCAGATGAGGTGGAAGAGGATAGCTGGTGAGGCGGAAGAGGATAGCAGGTGAGGCGGAAGAGGATAGCAGGTGAGGCGGAATGATAGAAAGACATTCAAAGATTTAGAAACAGTTTTAAAAAAATCATATGCCAAAAATAAATATTATTTCAAAATTTAAAATATTATTATAGACTACTTGTAACTTCATACAGGAGTCCCAGTATAAATAGTTATAAATAATTATTGACCAATTTTATCATTGTGATATTTTTTGCATTATATTAAGTTTTAAGAACGTAGTAACTGGGGTCCACACATTAGAGGAGAGACTTATCAATGATAATGTTTCTTACTTTGAATCCGTGGTTATCTCCCTTTAGCTCTCATTCTCTCTCTTTGAGACTTCTATACCGTAAGGCTACTTACGCCTTTTCACCGGGACTTCAGTTTGTTTGAGGCGCGAACAAATTTTCATTCCGAATATGCGGCCCAGAGAAAAACAGTTTGGGAACCACTGCCATAGAAATTGATTTGCCGCTGAACAAAACCAATCAACTGAACGCCAGGCTTGTTTAGAAATATGTAAACTGTGTACAACCACTTTCTCTGATCGATGTTTAAAAATATCTTTGAGCGAGACCAGCATGTATGCAGGGCCGGCTCAAGGTACTGACAACTCGTGCAGTCGCCCGAGTCGCCATCAAGGCCGACGGCGCCATCATGCCGCCATCTCATATGTTTGGGATTTTCCAAAACTAAAGCTTATAAATCATATTTGCTGTCGTCCATGACTCAATACAGATTGAATTCTTTGGTTATTTTGACAATAGAAAATGATTTTGTAAAGAAGATAAGTGTAGAAAGTGCTGTTGCATAGCTCCCTCATGCCAATTCGATAAAAATGAATATTCTCTCTCGTCTTCTTCCGATCCGGGTAGCGAAATGTTTTGGGTCCAGAGATGAAAGGACTCCAACATAGATAATTTTAACTTGACTATTTTATTAATATATATATGTTGTAGCTATCCAGTAGAGTCGTCCCCCTCTCATTGGGGATCCGTTTCAGACACGAAAGTGAACACGTCTACATCGCTTGGCCGTCAAGAAAAACCGTTCTATATCTATCATTCTCACGCTAGCTCTTGCCAATCAAAATCGACTTTCCTATTTTGTCTTACACCAGACCCTGAAGATCAACCTCCAGAAGTTGGCACTGAGATACAATTCCAACTAAAAATAATAGACTGCTAAACTATTAACAGTACCAGGAAAAGATTTGCAGATCTAAAGGCCAGAAAAATTGTTTTTGGTAAGGTAATGAATATTTTTTTTAGGTTTTATTAACTTGTTTTTTAACGTCAAAAACGACATTATTACGTCATTATTTTTGCACCAACCTAATATATTGTTATAGAGTAGTTATTCTATATTTTCATTTTATTCTGTGAGAAAAATGTTAAAAATTAATACTTGTAAGGGTGCCAAGGTTCAGCTTTCCTGAGTTGCCAGCAACCCTCAGGCCGTCATTGCGTGTAGGTCTCAACAAGGATTATCCTCTATCAAGTCACAAAGAACGTTACGAAATAAAAGAAAGCTCTTGAGGACTTTCAACAGCAGCAACACGTAAAATGGATAGCACGTGTAACTCGAAGAGAATGTAATGACATAATCAAGACGTTGAAGTTCCCCACTACTTCAAACAAAAGCTTAGGAAGGATGAATCGATGGCCACTGACATCCGAGGATACCCGTCTACTAGGCCGGTTAGATAATCTCTGTTGCAGACGTATGCTAAGGCACATTTGTTTTTGTTCAACACCACCAGAGCCCACCTGTGATTTATACTGTAGCTATACTGAGCGGAGCTTAGTTATAGTTCATGGGAGAGAGCGCAGTTACTTAACATGATCAACAGTCTGAACAAAGCCAGGACGCCCAGACGTTCGGTCACGCTAGCACAAACATCAACGACTCTCAAAGGCTCCAAATTTCACTCACAAGGCTTGGGTCAATCCGTGGTATCGTTTGCAGGCACTTTTCAAAGGTACCGCACGCTGAGATCGCCTCCCCCAGACCGATAACATCACAGTCGCCTTCCCAACAAATCGACCATAGTTAGATTCGAACCCGGGTCTCATCAGAAACGTTTTAAACACCCGGCCATGTGCCCATGTTAGGAAGTAAATCCCCCCTCCCACCAATCAAAACTGGAAAGAGCAATAAATGTTACTAGGCATGAGAAACCTATTTTCCTATTGCAGAGGCTTGCTCAGGCGCATTTGTGTTTATTAAACACCCACAGAGCACATCTGTAGTTTATAGCAGACTTTAGTTACAGTTTCTGGGAGAGAGCGTTATCAACAATTTGAACAAAGTCCGCACACTCAAGCCCTCGGTCACGATGACTTGTGACTAACACAGCTATTTCACTCACAAAGCATGGTATGGTTTTCAGTCACTTTCCAAAGGTGTCACACGCTGGGATCGACCCCTCCCATCCGATAACACCAGGAACCTAACCCTAACCCTAACCCTAACCCCTCCCATCCGATAACACCAGGAACCTAACGCTAACCCTAACCCTAACCCCTCCCATCCGATAACATCAGGAAGTCTCCTTCCTGACAAATCGACCGTGGTAAGATACAAACCCGGGTTTTATGGTCAGAATTCGAACGTCCTAATCATTCGACCCAGCTAATATTAGCATTACCATGAAACGAGGATGAAACCTGTATCCCTTGTTTGCTATCGCAGAAAAATCTAATTGTTCGCGTTTATTAAGAACCCGCGGTCGGCCACTGCGGTGTGATCGGTACTGTTTTCCATAAGGATTTTATTGGTACGCACGTGACGCCATAGTTCGATAGTTATCAAATGCTCCGATCCGCCTAGTAAAAGTTTTAAAAATATTGATTGATTCGTTTTTTTACGGTTTATCACCTCTCTGCAGGTTATTTAAAGCCAGAAAATGTACAACGCATACGTACACACGCAAAATTTGAATATAATTGGAATTCACATCTAGAGATTGAGGACTTATTTTCCTTACTTTTCTGGCAACAACCGTTGGGTAATAGGAAAACAGTATTAGCCAAAATATGTGGACCCATTGAAGTCATATTAACAACAACAGTAACAAAAACGACAATAATAATACACTGACGTGCCAAAAGTCATGAGTTAGCAGTATGTAAATCCAGTAAATGGCCAGACACATATCTGATTTGCAAATATTATTATCGGCGCTGAAAATTAAAACCTGCGAGCCGAGTTCAAATTTCGGTCGAATCAATTTACTTCACATCGCATTAATAATTTTGGAAAAGGTATCAATTCACTTTTCTCCAGGTATGGGTTAAGCAGAATGACCTAATGAGCTCTCTTGCTTTGAGTGCAGGAGAAGGAAAACTGTGAATGCAAAAGCAGTTTGAAGAGGGATGGGATTCGTCAGGTTATCTTGCCCAGGTTACATTACTGCTGGTAAGCTGCTGTCTGTGGTGCCCCTGTGGCTCCCAAGACAACGTGAATAATTGGTCGAACGGGACATGACAGTGGGTACTAGACATTGAAATAGTGTCATGTGTCTACTAAGAAATCCTAATGGAAGACTCTATAGCACATTGTAGCAGTGGTCGACCACGTGTCCTTAATGATCGTGACCATACGCGTAGGACTATATTTTTCTGCGACACTAGCTCAAATCACATCCACGTTCAATGCTGGAGGTACTAGACCGGTATATATCTAGTAAGCCAGTTCCACGTTTTTCTTTTTAGCTTTTAATGACCACGGGAACAGAAGGCCCACCTGGGTGCTCCTGTTGAAACTCTGCCATTTGACACACTGCTTTACCTGGCCCTTTGGCGTCGCTAATTAGACCCCGGAGGACTGGTAATATGTGACATGATATAATGAGTCACGTTTGCAGTCGTTTGGGGCAGATGTTAGAGTTCGAGTATAGTGTAGAATCTGCAATTTTATCAGTGATGACCTGGTATATCTATTTCAGTCAATTTCCTACCGCCGTAATGCATCTTTTCTATTAATATTTTCATGGTAATTTTCTGATTTCCACTTTGGTACCCCGAATTTATGAATTTAGGCACAGTACTAGATTGGCAACTAAGTTTGTTCATTTTCGTTGAAATTTCTAGATATAACCTTAAGGTCTATGCTGACAGTTTCTTCCCTCGCAACTTCTCGGTCGTGGAATTCTCGTCTGGATTCACTCTTCGACAATGTTTATTGATTTCAAAAGCGTTGATTAGAATTTTAATAAAACTAAAATATAAAGGTGAATATATACATTTTCTTTGTTCTCAAGAATTTAAAACAAAAATAGTAAACACTTTTTATTTATGCTAAAGAACCGTGGATTATAAATCTGACTGCTCTTTCATTATATATATATATATATATATATATATATATATATATATATATATATATATATAACAACACATCTTTAAGATTTAAAATTATGCCAATATATCAAACAGACAATTATTATTACCTACAAATACTATTATATTATATTATATTTTTATTATAAGAGATTATAATATATATATATATATATATATATATATATATATATATATATATATATATATATCACAACACATCTTTAAGATTTAAAATTATGCCAATATATCAAACAGACAATTATTCTTACCTACAAATATTATTATATTATATTATATTTTTATTATAAGAGATTATAATATATATATATATATATATATATATATATATATATATATATAGATAGATAGATAGATAGATAGATAGCGGGTGAAACAGCAACATTGTCCAAATCATGTAGCAGCATAATTGACCATTACACAAAATATTAAATATCTAAAAAACACACTAAGATAATCGACTTTCTTTTTTTCCAGGTTTTCAATCGTTTGACCCCAATTATCGTAAGTATTACTGGAAAACCGTTCGAATTATTCAGCTCGAAAGAGAATAGGTCACGGCCATTTTGTGTCAACTCTACTATGTCTTCTCAACTGAGAAATGGTAAGAGGAAAAAGATAATTCAGGCCTGCAGTTATGATACCAACATTCATACTTCAGTTTCCCTCTTTAAAAGCCATTCAAGAAACATCCAGGTGAATAAGTTTAAAAATGAGAGAACAGTAAAGAGGAAAACTGGATCAGGAGGTCACAACAGGAACAGCGATCATCATTTAAACATAGAGCTAAAGAGATGAATTAGAAAAGATCAATTCTACCCATAAGACGTTTGGCAAGTGAAAGAGGAGTTTCAGCTTTGACAGGGAGCAATGAAAAAAGCTTGAAAGTGAAATCGCACGTGAAAAATGTGAAACAACTTGTTACGCCAGAACAGAAAATTAGAACGTTAGAGAGGGCGAAGATCATCTTTAATAGGCGGAAAAAAATCCTGACATATTATATATATATATATATATATATATATATATATATATATTTGAACTTTATTTCAATCCTCCATGCTCTTCCGGGCATTAGCTATGATTAATTAATGATGTCATTTTCGTTTATGATTGATTCATCACGATTCTTCTGTTAAGCTTAAAGAGTAATTATATATTCTTATTGCTTAAATCAACTTTAAGCAATAAGAATATATAATTACTATAGTGTTATAAAACCTCAGAAAATTCCAATAAGATATCTTTAATCATTTCTAAGATACAACGGTTCAAAGCTTAATCGAAAAATTGGACAATTTTGCTATTACACGATTTGGACAAATTTGCTATTACACACGACATATATATATATATATATATATATATATATATATATATATATATATATATATATATATATATATATATATCGATTAAAAATTTAAAATTACGTCATTCGGAAAATAGCAATTTCGATCCACAAATGTTCATGTGGGCCTTATCAATTTAGAGATGTTAGGACATGAGATAAAATCTTAAAATTTGAACATTGAAAGAGTAAAAGAAGGAGACGAGGAAGATAGAAAACGAGAAAGAAAAAGAAAGAAGAAAACATAAAAAAGAAAGAGAATGGCAGCAGCAGAAGAAAATGTCTAGACATAAGTTTACATAGATTTCATATATCATAGGGAAAATATAGACATTAAAAGAATAAAAGACGAGGAAGAGGAAGAGGACAAGACATTAAAGGAAGGGGACAAGACATTAAAGGAATAAAGGAAGAGGAAGAGGAAAAGACATTAAAAGGATAAAGGAAGAGGACAAAACATTAAAGGAAGAGGAAGAGGACAAGACATTAAAGGAATAAAGGAAGAGGACAAGACATTAAAGGAATAAAAGAAGAGGAAGAGGACAAGATATTAAAGGAAGAGGAAGAGGAAAAGGACAAGACATTAAATGAATAAAGGAAGAGGACAAGAAATTAAAGGAAGAGGAAGAGGAAGAGAAGAAGACATTAAAAGAAAAAAGGAAGAGGTCATAACTTTAAAGGAAAAGGAAGAGGACAAGACATTAAAGGAATAAAGGAAGAGGACAAGATATTAAATGAAGAGGACGAGGAGAAGAGGGAGAGGACAAGACATTAAAGGAATAAAGGAAGAGGAAGAGGACAAGACTTTAAAGAAAGTGGAAGAGGACAGGACATTAAAGGATTGTAGGAAAAGGACCACATATTAAAGGAATAAAGGAAGAGGACAAGACATTAATGGAAAAAGAAGAGGACAATACAATAAAAGAAGAGGAAGAGGACAAGACATTAAAGGAAGAGGAAGAGGAAGAGGAGAAGACATCAAAGGAATAGGGCGAGGACAAGATATTAAAGGAAGAGGAATAGGAAGAGGACAAGATATTAAAGGAATAAAGTAAGACGACAAGACATTAAAGGAATAAAGGAAGATGAAGAGGACAAGATATTAAAGGACGAGGAAGAGGACAAGACATTAACAGAATAAAGGAAGAGGACAAGACATTAAAGGAACAAAGGAAGAGGAAGAGGACAAGACATTAAAGATTTAAAGGAAGAGGAAGAGGACAAGATATTAAAGGAATAAAGGAAGAAGAAGAGAACAAAATATTAAATGAATAAACGAAAAGGAAGAGGACAAGATATTAAAGGAATAAAGAGAGGACAAGACATTAAAGGAATAAAGAAAGAGGAAGAGGACAAAACATTAAAGGAAGAGGAAGAGGAAGAGGACAAGACATTAAATGAATAAAGGAAGAGGACAAAATATTAAAGGAAGCGGGAGAGGAGAAGACATTAAAGGAAAAAAAGGAAGAGGACATAACTTTAAAGGAAGAGGATGAGGACAAGACATTAAAGGTATAAATGAAGAGGACAAGATATTAAATGAAGAGGACGAGGAGAAGACATTAAAGGAAGAGGAAGAGGAGAAGCCATTAAAGGAAAAAAGGAAGAGGACAAGACATTAAAGGAAGAAGAAGAGGATAAGATATTAAAGGAATAAAGGAAGAGGAAAAGACACTAAAGGAAGAGGAAGAGGATAAGACATTAAAGGAATAAATGAAGAGGAAGACGACAAGACATTAAAGGAATAAGGGAAGAGGACAAGACAATAAATGAATATAGGAAGAGGACAAGACATTAAAGGAAGAGGAAGAGGGAGAGGACAAGACATTAAAGGAATAAAGGAAGAGGAAGAGGACAAGACATTAAAGGATTGTAGGAAAAGGAACAGATATTAAAGGAATAAAGGAAGAGGACAAGACATTAATGGAAAAAGAAGAGGACAATACAATAAAAGAAGAGGAAGAGGACAAGTCATTAAAGGAATAAAGGAAGAGGACAAGACATTAAAGGAAGAGGAAAAGGACAAGACATTAAAGAAAGAGGAAGAGGGGAAGGCATTAAAGGAATAAAGGAAGTGGAAGAAGACAATACATTAAAGGAAGAGGAAGAAGTCTTAACTTTAAAGGAAAAGGACAAGACATTAAAGGAAGAGGAAGAAGACAAGACATTGAAAGAAGAGGAAGAGGAGAAGACATTAAAGGAAGAGGACAAGACATTAAAGAAAATGGAACAGGACAAGTCTTGAAAGGAAGAGGACAAGATATTAAGGGAATAAAGGAAGAGGATAAGTCATTAAAGGAATAAATGATGAGGAAGAGGACAAGACATTAAAGGAATAAAGGAAGCAGAAGAGGAAAATACATTAAAGAATGAAAGGAAAAGGATGAAGACAAGACATTAAAGGATTAAAGGAAGAGGACAAGACATTAAAGGAATAAAGGAAGAGGACAAGACTTTAAAGAAGAGGAAGAGGACAAGATATTGAAGGAATGAAGGAAGAGGACAAGACATTATAGAAACAAAAAAGAGGACAAGACATTAAAGAAAATAGAAGAGTCAAGACATTAAAGGAATAAATGAAGAGGACAAATCATTCAAGGAATAAAGGAAGCAGAAGAGGAAAAGATATTAATGGAGTAAAGGAAGACGACAAGTCATTAAAGGATTAAAGGAAAAGGTCAATACATTAAAGGATGAGCAAGTGGACAAGGCATAAAAGGAATAAAGGAAGAGGACAATACATTAAAAGAAATAAAGGAAGAGGAAGAGGGCAAGACACTAAAGGATTAAAGGAAGAGGACAAGACATTAAAGGAAGAGGACAAGACATTGAAGGAATAAAGGAAGACGACAAGACATTAAAGAAAAAGGAAGCAGACAAGATATTAAAGGAAGGGGAAGAGGACAAGACATTAAAGGTATAAAGGAAGAGGAAAAGACATTAAAGGAGGAGGACAAGACATTAAAGGAATAAAGGAGAGGACAAGACATTAAAGGAAGAGGAAGAGATCAAGACATTAAAGGAAGAGGACAAGACATTAAAGGAAATGGAACAGGATAATACATTAAAGGAAGAGAAAGAGTAGAAGTGTTTAAAGGAAGAGGACAAGATATTAAAGGAATAAAGGAAGACATCAAGTCATTAAAGGAATAAATGATGAGGAAGAGGACAAGATATTAAAGGAATAAAGGAAGACATCAAGTCATTAAAGGAATAAATGATGAGGAAGAGGACAAGATATTAAAGGAATAAAGGAAGCAGAAGAGGAAAAGACATTAAAGAATTAAAGAATAAGGAAGAAGACAAGACATTAAAGGATTAAAGGAAGGGGATAAGACATTAAAGGAATAAAGGGAGGGGACAAGACATTAAAGGATTAAAGGAAGAGGAAGAGAACAAGATATTGAAGGAATAAAGGAAGAGGAGAAGACATTAATGAAAAACAGGAAGACATTAAAAAAATAAAAGAAGAGGACAAGACATTAAAGGAAGATGAAGAGGACAAGACATTAAAGAAAAATGGAAGAGGAAAACACATTAAAGGAAGAAGAAGAGGACAAGATATTAAAGGAAGAGGAAGAGGACAAGGCATTAAAGAAAAAAGGAGCAGAAGAGGAAAAGACATTAAAGGAATAAAGGAAGAGGAAGAGGACAAGACATTAAAGGAATAAAGGAAGAGGACAAAACATTAAAGGAATAAAGGAAGGGGTGAAGACAGTATAGGAAGAGGAAGAGGACAAGACATTAAAGGAATGAAGGGGTCAAGACAGTAAAGGAAAAGGAAGAGGACAAGACATTAAAGGAATAAAGGAAGAGGAAGAGGAAAAGACATTAAAGGAAGAGGAAGAGGACAAGATATTGAAGGTATAAAGGAAGGGGACAAGACATTAAAGGAATAAAGGGAGGAGACAAGACAGTAAAGGAAAAGGAAGAGGACAAGACATTAAAGGAATAAAGGAAGAGGAAGAGGAAAAGACATTAAAGGAAGAGGAAGAGGACAAGATATTGAAGGTATAAAGGAAGGGGACAAGACATTAAAGGAATAAAGGGAGGGGACAAGACAGTAAAGGAAAAGGAAGAGGACAAGACATTAAAGGAATAAAGGAAGAGGAAGAGGAAAAGACATTAAAGGAAGAGGAAGAGGACAAGATATTGAAGGTATAAAGGAAGGGGACAAGACATTAAAGGAATAAAGGGAGGGGACAAGACATTAAAGGATTAAAGGAAGAGTATGAGGAGAAGATATTGAATGAATAAAGGTGAAGAAGACATTAATGAAAAAAAGGAAGAGGAAAAGTCATTAAAGGAAGAGGAAGAGGACAAGACATTAAAGAAAGAGGAAGAGGACAAGATATTAAAGGAAGAGGAAGAGGTCAAGACATTAAATGAAGAGGAAGAGTACAAGACATTAAAGAAAAAAGGAAGAGGACAAGACATTAAAGGAAGAGGAAGAGGACAAGATATTAAAGGAATAAAGGAAGAGGACAAGACATTAAAGGTAGAGGGAGAGGACAAGGCATTAAAGAAAAAAAAGGAACAGAAGAGGACAAGACATTAAAGGATTAAAGGAAGAGTAAGAGGACAAGACATTAAAAAAATAAAGGAAGAGGACAAGACATTAAAGGAAGAGGAAGAGGACTAGACATTAATGAAAAAAGGAAGAGGAGAAGACATTAAAGCAAGTGGAAGAGGACAAGACATTAAAGGAAGAGGAAGAGGTCAAGACATTAAAGGAAGAGGAAGAGGTCAAGACATTAAAGAATTAAAGGAAGAGGAAGAGGTCAAGACATTAAAGGATTAAAGGAAGATGAAGAGGACAAGACATTAAAAAAATAACGGAAGAGTACAAAACATTAAAGGAACAGGAATAGGTCAAGACGTTGAAGGAATAAAGGAAGAGGACAAGACATTAAAGGTATAAAGGAAGAGGAAAAGACATTAAAGAAAAGGGAAGAGGACAAGACATTAAAGGAAGAGATCAAGACATTAAAGGAAGAGGACAAGACATTAAAGGAAATGGAACAGGATAATACATTAAAGGAAGAGAAAGAGTAGAAGTGTTTAAAGGAAGAGGAAGAGGACAAGATATTAAAGGAATAAAGGAAGAGAACAAGTCATTATAGGAATAAATGATGAGGAAGAGGACAAGACATTAAAGGAATAAAGGAAGCAGAAGTGGAAAAGACATTAAAGAATGAAAGGATGAGGAAGAAGACAAGACATTAAAGGATTAAAGGAAGGGGACAAGACATTAAAGGAATAAAGGGAGGGGACAAGACATTAAATTGTTAAAGGAAGAGGTCAATTCATCAAATGATGAAAGGATAAGGAAGAGGACAAGACATTAAAAAATAAAGGAAGAGGACAAGACATTAAAAAAGGGGAAGAGGACAAGACATTAAAGAAAGAGGAAGAGGACAAGACATTAAAGAAAAAGGAAGAGATCAAGACATTAAATGAATAAAGGAAGAGGACAAATCATTAAAGGAATAATGGAAGTCGAAGAGGAAAAGACATTAAAGGAATAAGGGAAGAGGTCAAGACATTAAAGGAATAAATGAAGAGGACAAGACATTAAAGGAATAAAGGAAGAGGTCAAGACATTAAAGGAATACATGAAGAGGACAAGACATTAAAGGAAGAGGAAGAGGACAAGACATTAAAGGAATAAAGGAAGAGGACAATATATTAAAGGAATAAAGAAAGAGGAAGAGGGCAAGACATTAAAGGATTAAAGGAAGAGGACAGGACATTAAAGGAAGAGGAAGAGGAAGAGGAGAAAACATTAAATGAAGAGGACGAGGACAAGACATTAACGGATTAAAGGAAGGGGAAGAGGACAAGACATTAAACGAAAATCACAAGACATTAAAGGAATAAAGGAGAGGACAAGACATTAAAGGATTAAAGGAAGAGGACAAGACATTAAAGGAATAAAGGGAGGGGACAAGACAGTAAAGGAAAAGGAAGAGGACAAGACATTAAAGGAATAAAGGAAGAGGAAGAGGAAAAGACATTAAAGGAAGAGGAAGAGGACAAGATATTGAAGGTATAAAGGAAGGGGACAAGACATTAAAGGAATAAAGGGAGGGGACAAGACATTAAAGGATTAAAGGAAGAGTATGAGGAGAAGATATTGAATGAATAAAGGTGAAGAAGACATTAATGAAAAAAAGGAAGAGGAAAAGTCATTAAAGGAAGAGGAAGAGGACAAGACATTAAAGAAAGAGGAAGAGGACAAGATATTAAAGGAAGAGGAAGAGGTCAAGACATTAAATGAAGAGGAAGAGTACAAGACATTAAAGAAAAAAGGAAGAGGACAAGACATTAAAGGAAGAGGAAGAGGACAAGATATTAAAGGAATAAAGGAAGAGGACAAGACATTAAAGGTAGAGGGAGAGGACAAGGCATTAAAGAAAAAAAAGGAACAGAAGAGGACAAGACATTAAAGGATTAAAGGAAGAGTAAGAGGACAAGACATTAAAAAAATAAAGGAAGAGGACAAGACATTAAAGGAAGAGGAAGAGGACTAGACATTAATGAAAAAAGGAAGAGGAGAAGACATTAAAGCAAGTGGAAGAGGACAAGACATTAAAGGAAGAGGAAGAGGTCAAGACATTAAAGGAAGAGGAAGAGGTCAAGACATTAAAGAATTAAAGGAAGAGGAAGAGGTCAAGACATTAAAGGATTAAAGGAAGATGAAGAGGACAAGACATTAAAAAAATAACGGAAGAGTACAAAACATTAAAGGAACAGGAATAGGTCAAGACGTTGAAGGAATAAAGGAAGAGGACAAGACATTAAAGGTATAAAGGAAGAGGAAAAGACATTAAAGAAAAGGGAAGAGGACAAGACATTAAAGGAAGAGATCAAGACATTAAAGGAAGAGGACAAGACATTAAAGGAAATGGAACAGGATAATACATTAAAGGAAGAGAAAGAGTAGAAGTGTTTAAAGGAAGAGGAAGAGGACAAGATATTAAAGGAATAAAGGAAGAGAACAAGTCATTATAGGAATAAATGATGAGGAAGAGGACAAGACATTAAAGGAATAAAGGAAGCAGAAGTGGAAAAGACATTAAAGAATGAAAGGATGAGGAAGAAGACAAGACATTAAAGGATTAAAGGAAGGGGACAAGACATTAAAGGAATAAAGGGAGGGGACAAGACATTAAATTGTTAAAGGAAGAGGTCAATTCATCAAATGATGAAAGGATAAGGAAGAGGACAAGACATTAAAAAATAAAGGAAGAGGACAAGACATTAAAAAAGGGGAAGAGGACAAGACATTAAAGAAAGAGGAAGAGGACAAGACATTAAAGAAAAAGGAAGAGATCAAGACATTAAATGAATAAAGGAAGAGGACAAATCATTAAAGGAATAATGGAAGTCGAAGAGGAAAAGACATTAAAGGAATAAGGGAAGAGGTCAAGACATTAAAGGAATAAATGAAGAGGACAAGACATTAAAGGAATAAAGGAAGAGGTCAAGACATTAAAGGAATACATGAAGAGGACAAGACATTAAAGGAAGAGGAAGAGGACAAGACATTAAAGGAATAAAGGAAGAGGACAATATATTAAAGGAATAAAGAAAGAGGAAGAGGGCAAGACATTAAAGGATTAAAGGAAGAGGACAGGACATTAAAGGAAGAGGAAGAGGAAGAGGAGAAAACATTAAATGAAGAGGACGAGGACAAGACATTAACGGATTAAAGGAAGGGGAAGAGGACAAGACATTAAACGAAAATCACAAGACATTAAAGGAATAAAGGAGAGGACAAGACATTAAAGGATTAAAGGAAGAGGACAAGACATTAAAGGAATAAAGGAGGGGACAAGACATTAAAGGATGAGGAAGAGGACAATACATTAAAGGAATAAATGAAGAGGAAGAGGGGAAGACATTAAAGAATTAAAGGAAGAGGACAAGACATTAAAGGAAGAGGAAGACGAGAAGACATTAAAGGAATAAACGAAGGGGACAAGACATTAAAGGAAGAGGAAGAGGACAGGACATTAAAGGAAGAGGAAAAGGATAAGACATTAAAGAAGATGCAGAGGACAAGACATTAAAGAAAAAAAGGAAGAGGACAAGACATTAACGGAATAAAGGAGGAGGATGAGGACAAGATATTAAAGAATTAAAAGAAGAGGAAGAGGTTAAGACATTAAAAGATTAAAGGAAGGGGAAGAGGACAAGACATCAAAGGAATAATGGAAGAGGAAGAGGACAAGACATTAAAGGAAGAGGACAATACGTTAAAGGAATAAAGGAAGGGGACAGGACATTAAAGGAATAAAGGCAGGGAACAAGCCATTAAAGTTAGAGGAAGAAGACAAGACATTAAATGAAGAGGGAAAAGACAAGACATTAAAGGAATAAAGGAAGAGGACAAGACATTAAATGAATAAAGGAAGAGGAAGACAAACAAATATAAAAAGAAAAGGAAAAATGCAGGACGAAGGATAAAATATGATAAAATATTATAAGGTCTTCGACTTGTCTTCTCGTCTGCAGTATAACCACTGATAAAATTATCTTAGGACTCCAATTTTTAATTATAAAAAAATCTTTTCTTGAAAGGAAACTTCTGTAGTGAAAATGGCTGAGGCACCTTCAACAAAAAATATCTTGAATTCTTTTAGTAATCTGATATGCTTTATGATGAGCCATATCTCCTACTTGTTAGAAAAGGTGCCCACGCTCGCCTTAGTGGATAATAATAATAATAATAACAAATGTTCTTATAGAAAAGGATATTTACGTTGAAATTCCGCACTCTGTATTCGATGAAAATGCATATAAGATCCTCATGCTGTTTCATATCAGTCCAAT
This sequence comes from Acanthosepion lycidas, assembly GCA_963932145.1. NCBI lineage: Eukaryota > Metazoa > Mollusca > Cephalopoda > Sepiida > Sepiidae > Acanthosepion > Acanthosepion lycidas. The sequence continues at coordinate 10,915,221 of OZ010606.1, forward strand.
TGTCATCTTCAGGAATGCCTCTGTCTTCACGCGTTGTCAAGCACAACTTCAGTTGAATTTCACCCTGGATGTTGGATTTTGACGAACGTCCTTCCAGTTTGTACCATTTTTCGATACCGGAGGAGGGGATGTCCTGAAAATTATAGGAAATAAATAGAAATTATTTGCAAGTATAAGATATATGTACAAAAAAGCAACAACAAAAACAAAGAAACACATAATTCAATAAAAGTAACGTAACGGACTTAATGAAATAAATACATGCGCCACCATCCCAGCTTCTCTCCTTGGTTCTACTCATTTTATGATTTTTATTAACGATCTACCCAGGAACATTATCAAATCACTAGAAAAGGCACAGGGAAGCTATGTTATAACGGTGGAAAATTGACTAAAATGAGATGCCAGGTCAGGACCGATAACATTGCAGATTCTTGTTTGGATTTTATTAAGAATCTTTAAATACATAGCAGAATCACCAGACCAGATTTGTCAGCAATATTCAAAGAATAAATGAACGGCAGACTTATAAATGTTTAAGACAGATTTTGGCGAGAAAAAAAGGTTTAGCACAGCACAGTTTTCTAGAAGCTTACCTAAGAATTGATTAAATATAATCTTTCTTACAAAAATATTGTATGATTTTTTTTCGGCTGTGAATTCAGTCTCCCAAAATATACGAAAATAATCTGAGATAACCAAAAAGTCAAGGTCCCAAAGATGAAAATTCATCAAAACAATTGCCCTGAGAATATTTATAGAAAAAGCAGTTGGTAGTTGGATGAGCTGAGATGCCAGGTCAGGATCAATAATATTGCAGATTCTTCTTTGGATTTTATCAAGAATCTCTAAATATATAGCAGAATACCAGACCAGATGTAGCAGAAATATTCAATGCATGTACGATGACAGATTTATAAATGTGCAGGATAGATTTCTAGCTCGAGACAGTAAATCAACTTTTGTAGGTGAAGACTTAGCAATTGATTCAATATATTATTATAAATTACTAGTAAGCTTCGCAAAGTAAGATATTCAGTAGTAGAAATCTTTGAAACAAAAATTTTAAATGAACATTTCATGAATAAATTGACTTGTTATGGAAAGTTTTACAAATAGATGCCAACATGTTTAAGTTCAAGTAAAACACTAATTCCAAACACTTTTCTGTACTATATAAGACAATATTCCTAAAGAGAACTATTTTTTATGTGAAAAACAAAACAGTATAATACAGATATTAAGATTTTAGTATGTAAATTACTATAAAGTAGAATTGGTTCTTTTTATTCTCAGAATTCGTGGGAGAATTGAGCTCCAATGTTGCATTTATTCAGTAAGAGCGATGGAGTTGCTTGGACACAAATACATACAATGTGCTTTATATATAATATTAATGCTTATTAATATTTCCCCAATATTCTTCAAGTTAATTTTAAAAATTACATACAAGCATAAAAAGTCTTTGTACAAAAGTCACATGAGTCAAGACCCGTTTTGATTACTTCAACCATCGCTTTTATCCACTGGGCCATGTGTCCAAAGAGTTGTGAGTTCAATACCTAACCACAGCAGAGGTGTACAAAACTTGGAGAGTTTAGTTATTACTGAAACTAAGATATCCAGAAAAGGCATGGCACGTGGAACTAGAAAAACCTACACCTCCCCAGTACTAAATAAATGGTTCGGTTCGAAATTCCAACTTATATCACCTGAAGAAGACCGGAGCGTACAACGGACGAAATAAAGACAAGGACAACAGTCCGAACAAAGTAAAGAGTGTAAATCGTTACAATTACCTCATCCGAGGATTATAGACAGATATATTTTATTATATATATAGCTGGCCGCTCACATTCGAGGATACCCCTCTACTAGGGTGGCAAGCCAATCCCTATTGCAGACGCTTGCTCAGGCGCAATTATATTTATTAAACAAGTCCATCTATGGTTTATACTGCAACTATGCTGAGCAGACCTTAGTTACAGTTTCTGGAAAAGAGTGCGTTATCTAGCGTATCAATAATTTGAACAAGGCCAGCAGGCTCAAGCCCTCGGCCACGCTATCGACAGCCCCTAAGGGTTCCATCTACCCAATGTCACTCATAACGCTTGGGTCAACCCGTGGTATGGTTTTCAGGCAATTTCCAAAAGTGTCACATGCTGGGATCGACCCCTCCAGTCCAATAACAGCAGGAAATCTCTTTCCTGGCAAATCGACTATGGTGAGATTTGAACCCGGATCTCATTGTCAGAACGTGAACGTCCTAACCACTCGGCCACGTGATATATTTTATCACATATTGTTAAATTATAAATATATGAGTGCGTGGCCGAGTGGTTAGGACGTTCGCTTTCTGGTATTGATACCCGGGTTCGAATATCACCAGGGTCGATTTGCTATCAAATTTACCTGCCATACATGGCTCAGATTAACTTAATCTTCGTGAATGAAATTGAATAAACGGAACCATTCGGTGGGAAACACCGTCTGCTGCGAGGAAGTAGAAAGATTATATTGAATCAGTTGCTCGCTTTGCTGAGAGGAAAGTTGGTTCATTGTGTCTGGCTAGAAAATTCTTCTTTCCAGAAACTTTCTTATTAGTTTCTAAGTCTACCAACCGTACATTTTTTGAATATTGCTGTCACATCTGGTATAGTGCATCTGCTATGTATTTAGAGATTCTCGACAAAAATCCAAAGAAGAATCTGCAATTTTATTAGTCCTGACATGGCATCTCGGCTAATAATTGTTCTGATGAGCTTTCCTCTTTTGTACCTGGATTTTATGAATTTAAACGCAATACTAGATTGGCGGCAAGTTCGCATCATATTATAGTTTAAATATCTATATGTATCCTTAAGTTCTATGCAAACAGTTTCTTCTATCGCACTTCTCGCTTGTGGACTTCTTTTTGTTTCCCTGTAAACTTTGATCTGCAATAATTTAAATGAAATGTCAATCGTTATCTTCTGTATTCTTAATTCTTGTTCTTTTATTGCCCGCTCTCCTTAATGGTAGTTTTTCTCATATTCTTTAACACTCAGTAACCCGTTGCTTCCTAGTGGCTTTATTGCCTTTCATCTTCAAAAATTTAAATGCAATGTCAATCGTTATCTTTTGTCATCTTAATTCTTGTTCTTCTCTCCTTAATAGTATTTTTTTCTTATATTCTCTAGCACTCAGTAACACCTAGCATCTCAGTGGCTCTATTGTCTTACTTGAGGTGAAGTGGTTTAAAAAATTGTTAAACACTGTCTTTTCTTTTTCTTTTCTGAAATCATGCTCTTCTATAAGTGTTGTAATAATAATAATAAATAATAATAATAATGAAGAAGAAGACGACGACGACGAAGAAGAAGAAGAAATAAGGGAAGCATTTGAAAAGGGAAAGAAAGAGAGTGACAAAGTCAAACATTTGAAAAAAGGACATGTTTTTGTAACTCATGTCTTTCTGATTGTGTGGGTGGACGTCAACCGAAGAAAATCGCATTGACAGTAGTAAAAAGTGCCGGGAATCATTTCCGAAAAAAAAAACTCTTCAAGTAAGAGCGTAGGCGATAAAGCAGTGACATGCGCAGTGCGTTAGCTGTTGACTCTCGGTGGACATCGTTAAAAATGAAATCTCATTTGTTATTAATATCAGAGCACTAATCAATATCGGCGTATAAAGTGACCGGATGTAGCGTTTACCAGTGTGGTGTTTTATCTCTATTCAGTGTTCCATTCTTCATAGCAACATGGACGAAAACTGGAGGATGTCAACCTAAAAGAAATAATGATCTTACGAAAGCTATGACAATAAGATTTCCTGTTTGCAAGAATGATTAATGGTAAAATGGCTGATGTGAAATGTTGAAAGTATATAAGATGAAATTTCTGATAATCAGATGGATGTTTAAAATTTCAATCTGTTTTAAACATTTCGATATATAAGAGCATCATCAGTTCCATTGGGCTTGGGGTGGAAAGAGAAACCGGAAGTGAGAATCGGAAGTGCTTTCAGATCGTCATCAACATTGTTGATATTCTAGAACATCCCCTTTCTAAAGTAGTTTCAAAAAGTTACAGTTGAGTTAACTAGAAGTAACCATAAATTATGCTAAAAGTTTCATTTCTCTCACTGCTCGCTTGTGGAACTCTCTTCCTTTTCCTTGCTTTCCAGTCAATTTTAATCTTCAAAAATTTAAATGCAATACCAATCGCTATCTACTGTCCCTCTGAATACTTTTCTTTTTTCTCAAGTTTTTGTAATATTTCTTTTTTAAAACTATTCTACACTTAATAACCACTTGTGCCTTAGTGGCTTTATTGCCTTGCTTGGGGTGAACTCGATTGAAAAAATAGTAATTTATAACTTTTCCACATTACAAAATAAATAATCAAAAATCAAAGTTTGTTTTGTTTACAATCAAAGAGTGATAATTCACTAGTTTTTTGAAATCAAGCAAACATCCCGTCCTGGGTAAGACGATAAACTACATCCGACAGCGAGGCCTCTGATCAGGAGGTTTTGTGGAACCCCCTCTTAAGTGCTTGTCTTCCCAGGTCCACCTTGATCCGAGGTGGTAGCACCTGTTAGGGTCCGAGCTATGAGCAAATAGTTAACCCCCAAACTAGGTTCAAAACACCATGAAAGTGTAAAAATAGGTTTTAATAACAGCAATACTTTTTTGAAAAAAATTATTACCAGCAACACATTATTACCAGCAGTACATTTTTGAAAAAAAATATCAACGGCAATAAATTTTTGAAAGAAATAATAGCAGCAATAAAAATCTTTTCGGCGTTAAATAACCCATTGAGGTTGATATGCCGTAAACCAAACCAAACCAAACCAAACCAAACCAAACCAAACCAAACCAATCAAACAAATATTTTGGAGTATTTATTGTCCGTTCGCTTCGAGTTATTTTCCAGTATCTTCTTCTTCTTCTTCTTCTTCTTCTCCTCCTTCTTCTTCTTCTTCTTCTTCTTCTTCTTCTTCTTCTTCTTCTTTTTCTCCTTCTCCTTCTCCTTCTTCTTCTTCTTCTTCTTCTTCTTTACTTGAAAATCCTTGTCATGATCACTAACGGGTTTCTTTCTCAAAAGTCTAAGGACAAAATCGTTACCATGGTAACCTTGCTATTTAGAAACGTAGCAGTTAATTTGAAAATTTTAAAAAGTTAATAAAATTGAAAAATAAATATCTGGGAACAATTTAATGACATATTTACATAGGAATATATTGAAATAAAATCTAAAAATAGAGAAATAATATGAAATAAACGAAATTTATGACCATAAAAATAAAACCCGTGTATCAAAAGACACTAGTAAATATCGACAAGACAAAGTATAATAGAGGATAATACTATTTAGGTGTTGAGAAATATATAGAACTAGCAGTAGAGCCCGGCGTTGCCTGGGAATGTAACAGTAAGAGATAGATCAAGTATCGACCATCATAAAGACTGAAAAATAAAATTGACAAAAGATTATTGTTTAAGGTTGACGGACACGCATGTCTTAATTAGTTTTTTTTGTTTTTTACGAATTGGTCAAACACAAACTCAAACAAAAACATTGTTTTTAATCGTTATGAGTCTACCGATTGAATAGAATTTTATTATAAACAATTGTCTTGTAAATGGAATTTTTAAAGCATTCTGAATGTAAAAATAATGAAAAAAAGTGTGCAAGACAATAAGAAACACTACCTGCTAAAAAAAAAGTGAAGTTTTGTTGAAATCAGTTGAAAAATGTAGGAAATCCGATCCCATATATAAACGAACCAAACACACACAAACAACCTGGGTTTTTATAATAAGTATAACTCAATATGAGTTGTCCCCTTTTCATTCTCGCGATGACTCTTAATCGTGTTTTCAAACTGATTTCGTGCAAAAACAATTGTGTTTTTCCAATTTTTGGCGCTGTTAGAACCACCGCAAGGTAATTTTACGTAGTCCTGTGAAGTTTTGTTGAAATCGGTTGAAAAATGTAGGAAATCCGATCCAATATATAAACGTACACACACACACACACAAACACACACACACACACAATCTGCGTTTTATAATAAGTAAGATTTAATGTTATTTTCTTTAAGCTATAGAAAAACGATATAAGGATTTGATTAATTGAAATAATACGTGATATAATTGATTCGCTAATTCTTCTAGATGGTTTATGATGAATAAATTTAACCATTTTACGATTTTAAACCCGAAAAGACGTAAAATATATTCTGTGAGGTATGTTACTTTTTGGGATAATGGATATCGGCTCGGAGTGTGAACTCGGAGCGCCGAGTTCGAATTCCAGTCGACTTACGTACACTTGGGAAAGGTATGGATCCATCTCTTCTCCCCCAGCTATGGGTTGAATAGCAAGGCAGTTCTTTAGCCTTGTTTGGCAACCAGTCTACTGCAGAAAGAAATGGCAACCCACTGCGGGAAGAATCTGCCTCGTCAGTCATATATCAAAAGATACATGATCGCCCAAGCGTGTATCACGTATGCCACTTAACTGACTGTGGGAAAATAAAGAATTTACATGTCCAAACGAGTTTCATTCCATCACCGCCGATCAGGCCCCGAACTATTAACGATTAATTGATGTCTCCCCCTTGTGGAGCCTCAAACTCAACCCCGACATCAAGTGGAACTCTTCTAAACGATCCATCACTAAAGATTCTGGTAAAATGGTCGGTTCCCTGTACCACACCAGTGAATACCTGACTCCTACTGCTATACTCTACTTTTATAAGGCCTAAAATGGAGTAGTGTTGCCATATTTGGGCGGGAACTACCCAGTCCTCACTTTCCAGTCTTTATGGGGTTCAAAAGCGTTTCCATGTCCTTCGTGGAAAAGAATTATTTTCTACCCTCCAACCTCTCCCTCACAGTTGCGATGTGGTCAGCCTCTTACTGCTATATTGCTACTTCCATGGAAAGTTCTGCGACGAACTACATTCCTTGGTTCTGCTAGATCTAACCTTCACAGCCACCATGCCGCTTACATAGTAGCGAACCAACCATATTCACTCCGTCTTCTACCGACGGGAAGTAAATTCCACTCGGACAGCTTCTTTCCGCGAACCACTACTCTGTGGAACAGACTCTCAAGAAGATATTTCCCCGATCAATACAATCTAAACCTGTTCAAGTCTAGAGTTAACAAATATCTTCCTCTCCTATCCATAGAATTAACCTTTAACGTAACCTTCTACCTCGATTGGCCCTCGGACCTGATAGAGAGTGAAACTTATTGGAAAAAAACAAAAAAAAAAAAACAAAAAAAAAAACGCAATTTTTATCGCTGTTTTCTGTTCATAGATGCATTTTTAAAACTTTGTTCTGTTTCACTAATATAAATTTTTTATCACATTTACTACATAGGTACTGTAATAGTTTGCGAAGGCCCCTGTATATTTGTTAGCAGGCGACTATACCTTGCTACTTATCAATAGTATAATAGCAGCAGTAATAGTGTTAAAATTGAGAATAATTTTTAATATTCCGTAAAAGATGAGAATAATTTTTAATATACGTAAATAGACATTTATCACAAAACATGTGTTTAGTTGTAATTCCAGGGAGCCTACTAGCACCTTATCCCTTAGGGCTAAGGAAACTGCTATGTGTTTTTTAGCTACTGCTTTTCAAAGAGGCAGCACGGTCCCTGTTATAAGTTTGAAATTCTCCTCTAAGATACCATGTGTCCCCCTATCATTTCTTTGAATTTGTTTCAAATCGTTACTGTTTGAAAAATGTTTTCCTTGATTGTGTATTCCTTTTGGGGATGGGGTGGTAGCTCCTTTTAAAGATCCCAGATATGGGCAAATATTGAACTCCGAAACATAAACAGAAAACTATGAAAGTATCAAAATACATTTTTGTAGTAAAATTACCAGCAATACATTTTTATAAATATGAAAAATGACCAACAGTACATATTTTATTGTTCAATTACCAGCAATACATTTTATAGTAGAATTACCAGCAATACATTTTATAGCACAATGACCAACAAGCCATAAAATTGTGTTCAAAATATTTAGATTTCGGTATCCCATAGAGGATGATATATTGCTATACAAAATCAACCAACACAAAGCCTTTTGATAGATTGCAATAGCTGCTGCTGTTGTTGCTATAACTGCTTATATATATATATATATATATATATATATATATATATATATATATATATATATATAAATATGGAACCGTCATTTACGCTGACGTGCCTTAACCGACTCGGCCACAAAGGAACGTTCGGTAGGCAAGGTCGAATTTACTGCTTATAAACTTCAATCTTCCATGAATTTCGTACATTCATAACTGTTCATGGCGTATCAAATGTAAACAAATGACGTCATACATTAAGAAATGGACAAAGTCCGACAATTTATTTATTAAAGACATTTTTATGTTTATCGTTCTTTTTATAGATAAAGGTATTTAAGTAAATGCTCTGTTTATAATAAACAGTATTAAATAACATTTACCGGCCTGAATGTCCGAGAAATTTTCATAGAAAATATTCCTGTCAAAGGACGGATATATATATATATATATATATGTGTGTGTGTGTGTGTGTGTGTGTGTGTTAAAATGATACGAAATAACACTTTTACAATCCGGTGTTTTTAGTAATTATTTTTATTTAAAAAAAACAATTCTCGATACAAAAACAGTAGAGCATAGTATTATAATTATTTTCTATTTTAAAAATATGATTCCGTCGCTACACAGGAATTACCATGTTTCAAAACAGAAAATAAAATATTAAATTAAATTTAAAAATCGCTTGAGAATGGAACGGAGCTATGGAATTAAATTAAATTTTATAATTAAATTTAAAATTTTAGTTTCTGTTTTGAAACATAGTAATTCCTGTATAGTGACGGAACCATATTTTTAAAATAGAAAATAATTATATATATATATATATATATATATATATATATATATATATATATATATATATATATAAGTTTTTATGTTACAAAATTTAACGATAACTAGGAATAATCAAATTTTATATAGCATTTTAAAAAGCTAAAAAACAACCGGTTTCGTCCCAGCCTTATCAAGTTTATTTTCTGGGATATAAAAATAATCGTGTAAATTTAATTAATATTAATGATAACGAATGGAGGGGAAAAATGAATTTCAAGGAAAGCTAGAGTCCAATAGCATTCAGACTCAGTAAGCATTCCCTCTGTTTACAAAGGGAAGGCACGCGGGATCTGATATGCAAGGTGATGAGGTGATGTGAAGAGTGGGACCTAGATAAAATCGAAAAACGGTCGCCACAAAAAGCAAACACACAATTCCGGCTATTGATTACATGCTCAGCAATAGCAGAGCCAGAAGTATTGATTAGTTGACTTTTCCTGGCATCCGGATTCAAAATCCTGGTGGGTAAGTGTTGTTTTATTCTCAGATCCAAACGTGTATATTGTTACGGTTTTTTGGGTATCTATATATACCAGATGGAGGCAGCATAAATGCTCCTTCAACAACATAAACTTAAGACATCAGACCTCTCTATCTAAATATTTTTGGCACCTGAAAGAAAAAAATAGGACACCTAAAGTAAAATGGAAAATCATTAACAGGACTAGAACTTGCAAAACTTGGGATGAACCATGCCCTTTGTGCCTCCATGAGAAACTACACATTATTAAACTTCTAAACAATAAAAACCTATTAAACAACAGGCAAGAATTAACGGTTTTCTGCCGACACAACCGAACTTACGCTCTGAATAACTAGCTAAAAACACGCATACTATAAAATAAATTTTAAAATCCATAGCCCATATACATAGTTTTAATACCCTACAAAAACTGATAACCCTTTATGAAGTCGTCAAATAACAAACGTTACGGCTTTTTTATATACACAAATCCCTTTCATAAAGAGATATAATAAAAGAATAAAATAAAAATAAATAAATAAATCTCCGTAGACGCTCAAGCCAGACTATGCGAAAACTTCCTCCGTCGTAAATTTAGCCACCCCCACCTTACCGTGACCCGGCATCTATGAAAGTAACTCTATACTGATACAAATTATTAACACCCCTCCCCTGCCAATTCTAAACAATCCGCCCTTGATGTTACCATGGAAATTTTTGATTTCAATTCTGACCATACTATTAAAACTCGTAAATTTCAGAAATAAGTCATTCCCCCAAAAAATTTCGCTTGAAGATGGAACAGAGCCTACTTTAACTCAAGTTAATTCAAATATTATTTTGAAGTTTTCGGCTCTTGTTTTGAAACATGAGACCTCTTATGTAGCGAGTTGGAATCATATTTTTAAATAAATAATTATATTTATGCTCTACTTTCGTATCGAGCACTATTTTTAAAAAATAATAACAAAAATACTAAGGAACTTTGGATTATTTACCAAACCAGTTTCTTTCCTATTTTCTACAATATTTTCACACACACACACACACATATATATATATATATATATATATATATATATATATATATATGTGTGTGTGTGTGTGTGTGTGTGTGTGTAGGGCGCGATGAATAAATTGTCGTCTAAATGACGCAAAAATGAAAATAACACTGACATCTCATTTTGACAGATATATTTACCAGAATTATACAAAAATATCTTGAAATAACAAGAAGTAAAAATATTCAAGCAAAACGCGATTGGCTTCAATCATGGTCTTCAGACAACTTTGTAATTACCTGCAGCTCTTCTGGGCGGCCTCCTTGTTTAAGTTGGTGAATGCTGCCATAATCCTTGCCTTCAGTTCATCTTTGGTGTTACAAGGAGTTTTATTGGTCTCTCGCTCAAGTGAGCACCACGCATAATATTCAAGGGGTTTGCAGTCTGAGGAGTTAGGTGGCCAGATGTAAAGGGTGATGTGGTCGCAGAAATTGTCTGACAGCCATGACTGTGTTCTCCTGCTTTTGTGACATGGTGTAGAGTCCTGCAGCCACCCACTTAATTCAGAGAAGCACTACCTCCTCAAAACACTTAATCTAGGCTTCCGTGTTGAGTCTGAGGCCCTCATCAACAAATTCAGAAGTTCTTTTCTTATCAGAACGATGACAGTGAGTTTTCTCAGTTCCCGTACCTTCGTAATCACCATCTTTCCGACTCCTGTGCACTGTCCTCAGATTGACACCCAAACACTCTGAAATATTCGTACTGGAGCTTCCAGAGCGAATTCTAAGCAGTATGGCATGCCTTTTCCAAAATTCTAGCGGAGTGAATTGCGTCATAGTGCTCTTTGTCTCACAGATGGTTCCCAACTGACCCTACTATACTGTGCAGTCAACAAAATCAAAAACAAAAAACGCGCATGCATGAAATTAAAAAAATAAATAAAATGGCGACCCATCGCAATCTGTCTACTGTTTAGTGTGTGTTTCTGACAGCTGATCAAAAGTGCATCAGCCTGATCACATCACGGGAAAATCTGATATTGTTTGAGGCAAATCCAGCTGGTTTCAGTGAACGTTTCTTAACCCAGGATGAGTGTTGGGTTCATCACTTTCAGCCTGAGACAAAGAGACAATCCATGCAGTGGAAACACCCCCTCATCACCTGCTTCAAAGAAGGACAAGATCGTTTCATCTGCAGGGATGGTGATGGCCTCAGTTTTGGGGATACAAAAGGAATTGTCTATATTGACTATCTTCAAAAGGGACACGCATTCAATGGAGAGTACTTTGACAACTTACTGAGACTCTAACGAAAATCTATAAAGAGTATGTGTGTGTGTATGTATGTGTTTATGTATGTGTGTGTGTGTATGTGTGTATGTGTGTGTTCATTTCCACTTGGGTAATAAATGCTTAACCTGAAGAAAGATTTATTTCGTTAAAGGAAATGACGTTTCTTGTGAAATATGTTTTTTCAAATGATATCCGTCTATCGGCCAGGAATTATCTAACAGAGTACAAATGAAATAACATCTTTTTGAAATTGCTCTCTTCAAAGGAAAATACTTTTAAAACAAATATAATATTCTTAAATATAATTTGAAATGCTTGACTTACTTTGGCCGGAATATTGACACAACCCAAAAAGTCATCAACGCTGCCACTGCTTCCTTTTCTGGCAGACTGGGCGACTTGTTTGAAAAAGCGTCCCAATCCCTTGAATCCAGACACTTCATTCAGCTTCTTAGCGGCTTCGAACACTGAATACTCGTCATCGTGATCCCTGGGAAAAATACAAAGTTTCAAATATTAATGAAGTTTTTTTTTTTTGTGGTTCCTTTTCATTTTTAATTCGGACAGGTATTTTTTCCGATTTCAGATTAACATCCCTTGAAGATAATTTTTTATTAGCATGAAAGTTATTTGCATAAAATTTTTAAAAAATTTTCATTTAAAAATTAAAATTAAGGAGAGACAATTTTTCTCTCTAGAGTCTATCTTACAAATCTCCACGTTTACTATTCATCCATGCTTTGAATATTGCTGCCAAGTCTGGTCTGGTGCTCCTGCTATATTTAGTCATCCTTGATAAAATCCAAAGAGGAATCTGCAATATTATTGGTCCTGACTTGGCATCTCGATGTCAGTGACCTTCCCACTGCCCTAATGTAGCTTCCTTATGCATTTTCTATAAATACTTTCATGAATTTTCCTCTTTGGTGTCTGGTTGATATTGTGTTTGAATGATTGTTTGGTCCAATGATTACTTCTAATTACCTAGTCGCGCATTAATTTTGTTAAGTTAACTGATTTTTCTGTCACAATTAAGGCTTGTGGTGACTCTGCCTAATAACACTATTTTGTTTTCAAAGAATACCGCACTTATCATATGACATCGCTGATTAGTCAATATATATATAAAGAATTCCAGTATTTGGAGCCGACAGAAAACACTAAAATTAGATTTTGAGTTTAATATAACTTAAATCTAATACATTTTTCTACAGCTATGCAACGCTCCCATATATCCATATATATATAGATGTGGAAGGTGTTAGTATGACTGTCAGTCTGGTTTGGAATGCACTACTATCGTCTCGACTCGATTCGACCCTCTCTCTTGAGAGGCGTAGTATACATAGTGTTAAGAAGAGTAAGGACCCATGACAATATATATATATATATATATATATATATATATATATATATATATATATATATATATATATCCGAATGTAATGAGAACGAAAATAATATATAAATTCTAACGTTCACAGTATTAATTCAAAAGAGGGCTCAATACTGATAGTAGAGCAATAATTATTTATTATAATTTTTTATATAGACAAAAACAATTTACTCACTACAAAGATGCAACTTCGTTTCGGTGCATTTAAAATTGCACCTCGACGGGTGAGAACCAAAATGGTTATGAACAATTCTGTCTGTAAACAAGCTGTATATGGAACATCACTTCCTTTATTCCATTTGTTTGAAAAAATAGAAAATAAATGTATGTGTTTTTTTATTTTCTATTGTATGTATTTTTTATTATTTTTCTATTTATTTTGATCTCGTGGAAAGACGAAAAAGACATATCAGAGGTGCTACTTGATTTCAGTGAGAGAGTGAAAGAAATGAAATATTGAAGTGTTTAGAGTCTCCTGTCAATACCTAACTAATAATGGACTATTCTGTTTTGATTGCGTGACAAGACGGAGACATATCAGAGACACTACTTGGTTTCACTGAGTAAATGAAAGAACGTAAAAAGAAAGAACTGAAGATAGAAGCCTATAACGTCTTTTTCAGTGAAATGGAAAAAGTTTTGAATTCAAATCTTTTCATTTGAATCACCTTACTTCTTAAAATAACGACCAGCGTTCATATTTATGATTGCTATTGAAATGTTAAAGTTGTTAAGCTCAAATATTTAACGATATGATAGGGGAATTTCTACGGATATTTTATTGTTTTAGAATTCTCCATGAACTTATTCAATCATTAAGTTAAGAACTAAAATTCATTAGAAAATTAAAATAGGAAAACCTTAAAAGTTTCACAGCTATTTCTATCAGATCATCCCATAAGTTCTGTTCGAATTTTAACTTTTTGTTAAAATGAACGAAATTTAAAGAGTATTTTATAATGTCTAATAGAGCTGAACATTATTTTTATGTTTAGATGCAGTTAAACTGATCAAATTTTATTTCAGAGAACAATAAAATTAAATTTTGTTTGATTAAAACCATGCTAACATGGAAGTACCCAAGAATCATTTGAGGCACATAATGCTTTATGAGTTCAAGAAAGGAAACTCAGCAGCCGAAGCGGCTAGAAACATTCACTCAGTTTATGGAGAGGAATGTGTGAATGAAAGAACTTGCAGAAGATGGTCTGCAAAATTCAGAGGTGGAGATTTCACCCTTGAAGATGAAGATCGAACCGGACGTCCAGTTGAGTTTGATGAAAAGCTTCTTGAAGCAGCCCTTGAAGAAAATCCTGCTTTATCAGTTGAGGAATTGTCAATGATTCTCTGTTCAAACCATACAACTGTTCATCGTCATCTTCAACAACTTGGAAAAGTTCATAAACTTGGAAAATGGGTGCCTCATGAATTGTCTGAAAACAACCTCAAATTCCGAGTTGACATCTTCTCTTCTCTCCATTCTCGCTAACTTGTTTCACCTTTTTTGGATTGACTTGTGACTGGCGACGAAAAATGGATCTTTTATCGAAATGTTAAGCGTCGTAGACAGTGGCTTGGTAAAGGGGAAGGACCCTAGCCACAGCCGAGAAGTGAACTTCATGGGCAAAAGGTTCTTCTTTCAATCTGGTGGGATCGCCAAGGAATAATCCACTTTGAATTCTTACCACCTAATGCAACAATTAATGCTCCAATACACTGTCAGCAATTAGAGCGTTTGGACCAAGCTTTGAGGAAAAAAGACCTGCTTTAGTGAATCCAAAACAGGTGATGTTTCTCATCAGGACAATGCGCGACGCCACACAGCAAGAATCACGTCACTAAAGATCGAAGAACTTGGATGGGAAAAAAATCCTCATCCACCTTATTCTCCCGATCTTGCTCCTTCAGACTACCATTTGTTTCGTAGCTTACAGAATCATTTGGCTAAACAGCTTTTGTAACACAGGAAGAGGTTAAAACTGACATTTGTGAGTTCTTCGAATCAAAGCCAAAAGAATTTTACAATAATGGAATTAGTAGATGATAGGAAGTCATAGATAATCAGGGAAAATACATTGTTGATTGAATCTGTAATTAAATGTAACATTTGGTCACTTGTTTTCTTTATTCAAAATTCGGACAGAACTTATGGGATGACTTGACAGTTCTTCTTATAACCTTGGATTTCTGTTGTATACACATTTCCTTCTGGGTCCCAACCAGAGACCTAAGGTCAGAAATGGCTTCATGATAATTTCCAATGGTCATTTTTGTAAAAATAAAAAAACAACCTAAGATCACAGATATTTTACATAGAAAAAGCTCTTTGTAATGTGCGAGATGTACTTGTAAGTACAACTTTTTTTTTATATATCTTTAAGGAATGAGCAACCAAGAATTCCTTCGATGAGTCTATCAGAATATTTTCCAATCAATCCGAGTGCCCCAATCACAATTGGAATCATTGATATCATCATGTGCACCACCTGAGATTTACATTTCAAGCTCCTTGTAATTTTATAGTTTTTTGAAGAACTTCAACAAAAATACAGTAAAATCTGCAGGGATTGCCATATTAGTAAAAAAGTACATTCTGTTTTTGTGGTCTTTGATGGCAATGTCTGGGCGATTCGATTAGTTCCGATTGTTTTGTCTGTGTGTATTGTAAAGTCCCATCAAATTGTTACAGGTCCTATTTGTGTAACCGAGTCTCGTTGATATATATATATATATATATATATATATATATATATATATATATATATATATATATATACACACCAGTTTCTTGCAGTTTCCTTCCCGTAAAAGATACATGCTATCCAGTGCATATATTGGTCCATTCTATCATGCCGAGTTTTATATTCTGTGGGTGCTAACACTGTGTAACCTGATACAATATTATTATTATTATTATTATTATTATTTGTGTATTTTATGTTTCCTGCTTTGTAAGCTGTAGAGCCGGGTTCAAACTATGGTCTTTAGGCCCTATAGGAAAATTGTCACTTAATTGACATCACTTTTCTTGGTATATAGGATGTTCTTAGTAGGGTGATCTCCTGGGAAACTTTATGTTGATGTTACCTGAAACACTGTTAGTAAAATTGTCAATTCCTTTTCTCGCGTGGCCCAGAGCTTCAATCATGATTTGTTTCTATAACTCCCATAACATCACTATCGTTGCATGAACAAATGTGCGGGCTGTACTTATCAAGATAATTTTTTGTATTTCTCTTGGGATTTCCAGTGACTTTTTTTCAATATGCCGTTGTGTTCCCTTTTTATCATTCCAAGCGCACCTATCACGAGTGGTACTATTTTTGTTTTCAATTTCCACATTTTTTTAATTTCGATTTCCAGGTCTTTATACTGCGATAGTTTTTCAAATTCCTTATTTTCCCTATTCCTACGTTACAGTACGCTGGTCAAGCCATATTAATTAGTAGCCAAGTTTTTTTTTTCTTTTCGACTTTTGATAATTATGTCCGGCCTATTTGCTTCAATCTTTCTGTCTCTAAAAAATGTTTAATACTATAAATTTGTGATGTCTTCTACTTCTGAAACGGGTGATGTTCTTACCAGTGTTTATTAACATCTTTTCCAAAGTGTTTATACACTGCTTCAGTGTAATTGCCCCACTCTATCGTGACGATTCTTATATTCATTTGGCGCAAGTACATAACACCCTGAGATTAGATTGTCTATGGTTTCCTGATATTTGTCACAGAACCTGCATTTTGGAGCCACGCTATTATGTGTAATATTTTCTTGAAAGTTCTCAGTGAAAAGATTCTGGTTTTGCGCTGCAAGAATAAAGCCTCCCGTATCAGCCTTTAATCCAGATGCTCGTTACCATCGATAAATGATAATTTTATCAACATCGGCTTTATTAGCCTCGTTCTGGATATTGGACATGTAGAGGTTTGTCTTGCCAGCGTTTTTTCATCTGTTCAAGATTTTTATACTTGACTTTCCTTTTCATATTTTTTGCTGCAAAAGTTGATTCTTGGGTTCTGTTTTGGTTTTCTACAGAATCTACTAAATGTAAAATTCGTTTGTATTTACAACCTTCTTTCATGATAGATTATTTTTTCTTTCAGTTTTCGTGTTGTTTGACTAATTGTATCATCCAATCCTTTGTCGTTTCCATGTATGTTAGGAAACCAAAGGTTGTTGTCTTGTATGGCAATTATTATTATTATTATTATTATTATTATTATTATTATTATTATTATTATTATTATTTCTTTGGTTACTGGTGTATATTCATTTCTTTCCGAGTCCCAACCAGAGACCTAAGGTCAGAAATGGAATCAAGACATTTTTCACTGAGCAGTTTTGAAAAAAAATCGCACATATTTTACATATATAAAGCCCTTCGTAAGATGTGGGCTCTACTCGTGTGAACAATTTTTTGTATTTATTTAAGGTATGGGCTTCCAGGAATCCCTTCGATGAGTCTACTGGAATCTTTTCCAATCAGCCCGACGGTTCTAACAACAACTGGAATTATTAATGTCCTTATTTGCTACGTTTTTGATATTTCGATTTCAAGGTCCTTTTGATAGCTTTTTGAATATCTTCAAAGATACATTGTAGTCTGCAGAGACAATAAGGAGGCACATTTTGTTTGCGGTCTCTAATCACGATGTCTGGGCAATTAGCCTTGATTGTTCTGCCTGTGTGTATTGTAAAGTCCTATAAAATTGTTACAGTCCTATCTCCGTAACCGGGTCTGGGGGGGTGTTCATACCAATTTCTTGCAATTTCCTTTCATTATTGCAGATTTCCCAGTGCAGATATTGGCCCACTCTGTCATGCCGTGTTTTATATTCAGTGGGTGCCAATACCGAGCAACATGATACAATATGGTCAATTGTTTCTGGATATTTATCACAGAATCTGCATTTTGGGCTAACACAATTTTTCATTATGTGTGCTTGGTAATTTCTCGTTAGCAAGAATAAAACCTTCGGTTTCAGCTTTTAACCCTGCACTACAGAGCCACTGATGGGTACGGGGTTTATCTACAGTATTTTTGGTACAGGCAGAGTATTGGCCATGAAGCGGTTTATCTTGCCATTGTTTCTGTATCTGGTCGGTTGCATTTGCCTTTGCTTTCTTTTTTAAATATTTAGCAGCTTCGTTCTGTGCACTATTCTTTACTTTTATTTTTCACCCACTTGAAACACCATTTTGAACGTTTATTACTGAATAAAGTCGCTTACTACTTTCATGTTCTTTGAAACAGATCATCATACACTCTTCTGTAGTTTCTAGTTGTCTTTGAAGGCCAATTTTTGTAGTAAGACAGTTCTAGTTGAACTAATCCTCTGCCTCCTTCGGATCTGAAACAACCGACTACTATCACTATCATCACCACCACCACCGCCATTGCTACATTCCTCTTTGATTCTTTTTCTTCTTCCAATCTATCTATCTATCTATCTATCTATCTATCTATCTATCTATCTAATACTAAACGTCTGTGAATCGTGCGTACGTCGGCCGTCGGGTGCATAATGAATTAAGTTTCTTTCCACCTATCTCTTTCCACTTCTGTCTTTCCACCTCTCTGTCTTTCCATCTGTTTCCATCTGTGATTGCGTGTGTGCTTACTCATATTTCAGCTTTCTTTAAATAAACAATATATATATATATATATATATATATATATATATATATATATATATATATATAGTACAGGTAATCGATCCGTTGGTATATAATCCGGGTGGATCCTAGTAATATTAATCATTAAAACTGATCCAGAGAGCTCGATATTTTTATTTTAACAGAGCATGTGTATTTTTACAGTCTATGTTGAAGTCATTTTTTTCTGTAATATATATATATATATATATATATATATATATATATATATATATATATATATATATATATATATATATATTGCTCGATTTAAAAACATATTTTCAAGTGAATATGATTTAAAAGTATTTTTGGTATATTAAAAAAAATTAAGTTAATCTGATTTAAAAAATATATTGTAAATAAATAAGATTTAAAAATACGAGTTGTTTATATAGTAAATATTTTTATTTCAACCTTCTTCAAACAGATAATTTCTGATGTTGAAATCAGCTTTAATGTTTTATAACTTGAACTGTCAGTGACCCAAGGATTTACATCTCGTCTACTCAGTAATAAGAGTTTAAAATGTCCAATGTTCTACCCCAATCAGGTAAAAATTAAATATTATTATTATTATTATTATTAAAAAAGCTTTATTTTCATTTTTATAGCAACACCAAAGCCGTTCTGACATTTACCCAACAACTGTCAAATCGTTGGATTAAAGAGAGGATAAATTTCCGACGAGACATATTTCCGATGCTTGTGAAACTGCCTTAACGTGACAACGTTTTATTGATTAGGCAACGGAAACGGAAGTTAAACCAGTAAACATCATTCAAAATATCTGGCGAGTTGATTTAGACGTCAACCAGGATTTCTTTTTAACTGTATATTAATAACAAGTAAAATTGTGAATATCCACAAACAATATTTTTCTACCATTGCAAGTCGATATATCGTCTGCTTTTCTCGCAACATTTTTACGGCCGATTTTTGAAAAAAAACCTGTAATTTTTTTCTTCAGTCTCGTTTTACAGATACTTAATGTCATGCGTAACATTCTATTTGATTTCACTTCTGAATTCGATAATTACCGTCGTCTATTGTGTATGTTTATGTATGTGTGTGTGTGTGTGTGCGTGCGCATACCTATGGTTTTCTCCGAACGAAGATTCAGAATCGTGTGTCTCTAGGGTGGGTGTTCATACATCTATATTCCTCATACGATTCTTTCTTACGCGTGTCCATGATATCTTCAAGTGTCGAGGACAGTAACTGACATCAGATGAATCGCAGATATCCACTCTCGGCTAGGAAATCATCCTTGCACCTAGAGTGTAAACTCTGTTTCAGCATGATCTGAAGTGAGTCCCTATATAGACTACATATTTGTAGTAGTCTAAATATTTAGATAATATAGAAAAATACGTGTATTAAACGTAAGAACACAAAGTTGAAATGAAGATTAGTAGTTCAGGAATGCGGGTTAGTAGAAAAGTATATGTACAAGTCTCTGTAAGTGAAGCCGTAATTATCTCTCTTTCCGGACACTCGTATAACTCTGGGTGAACAACCTGTCTTGACGTTTTTGTCACGCTATCTCTCCGTAGTATAAGTACAGTTTGGATGAGTCCATCTTGTGTACAAGGGGCGAGCCCCACAATACTTCCGACGAAAGGTCTACTTCGACAAGAACCTATTTTTTTACTGTTAGTTCAACCAATATGAGGCCCAAGAGCCGCTCATTATAGACGGTTACAGATTGAGATTGTTGCAACGGAAGGAGAAGAAGTGTATATTATGAGGACGAATAGGATAGATATCGATTGAATGAATCGGTCAAGATTGTAATTGTTAGGGAAGTATCCTCTTAGGACTTAAGAAAGTAATAGTTTTGGGGAAGAAGCTCTCTTATCGACGGAACACAAAGGAAATGGAGGCGAATTGCTAGCGTGAACATAGCATGGCGAGTCCGAGTTGTGAAGGTCTTCAACTAGTGGGACTAAGGAATGTAACTTCTCTGAACACCTGTCATAGTAATAGCAATAAAGTAGCGACGTTTCATCTGTAAACCTCCTGTGTCGCCGTGACATTGTCGCCTTGCTTAGAGGGAACAGAATCAAGGTATTTATGTCACGAAGCTAGCGATTAGCAGATTCAATTCAATATTTGAAGAGTCAGCAAGAGGAAGAATGGTTGGTGCTTTGACAAAAAAAAGGGCTTAGATGAGAAATGTTTGCAAGAAAAATATTTGACGGTAAAGGTATTAAAAACAAAATATTTGAAGGTAAAGGTATAAAAATAGCATATTTGAAGGTAAAGATTTCAAAAAACTAAATATTTGGAGCTAAAGGTATCAAAAAACAAAATGTTTGAAGGTAAAGGTTTGAAAAGACAAAATATTTGAAGGTAAATTTAGAAAAAACTAAATATGTACAGGTAAACGTATCAAGAAACAAAATATTTGAATACCCCCCCGCCAAAAAAAAAAAAAATATTAAGACTAAAAAAATTTTATCTGCTAATGCCTTTTACCATTTCGTGAGAAAAAACACGAATAATATTTTAAGCTAAGCTTTGTTATTCCAATGTAAGCAAGAACAATTTGCAGATGGAGGTCAAGATAAGGAAATAGTTGTTAGTATTCCATTATGTTAAAAGCATTCGATAAATGCCTCGATCAAAATTGATAACAAAAAAAAAAAAAAAAAAATGTCCGGCAACTAACCACAAATTAAATTAAAAATAATGTTTTTTTTAATCATTTCAGCTCAATCAAGGGGATAATGCCACGAAGACGCAAGGGTTTGCCAGGAGGAAGAAGATTTTAGTGAGGAGAAAGAACAGATCTCAGGAAGAATCTAAATACACATTGCCCGGCCCAGGGATTGAACTCACAATTACTGTCACCAAATTCACGGACTATCGCTTTAACTAACTTAACTATAAGCAGCAGTAAATATAAGAACTAGACGGGATATGCCCAGAAATGTGCAGTCGAACGAGAACAGTCAATAGACTGGTAGACGTCTATTATTGGTCCTGATCTGGCAGCTCAACTTCAGTCACTTTCCCACCGCCTCTGTGTCCTTCTACAAATACTTTCATGGCATTTGTTGGGATGAGCTCTTCGCTAGGGTACCTAGACTTTTTTTTTTTAAATCTAAGCGCAGTACTAGACTGGCGTTGAGATCTCATCAATTTACATTTAAACTGAATAGAAGTAGCCGTAAGTTCTATGCTAACAGTAAAATTTCGTGTTTTATGAGTTCAGAACTACCCATAGGTCACCCAGATCGATATACATCTGATGGATGCCGGAGGACACAGCGGCCGAAACGTTGCGATAAAAACTACAAAGATGAGGAAAATAGTCTGAATGTAAATAGTGTAAGTAATGATAATTCCTCATCCCAGAAATTCAGACATTAATTAGATTTTTTTTTCATAATAAATTTTACTCTATATAACACTCGGGTAGAGCGTTTCATTCAAAATATAATAATGAGTTGTTATGATATGAAAAGGAGGCGATAATAAATGAAGAAAAATGACGATTGATCCATGACTTGAAAAGATCAAGATTAAAGTATTAACGTATTTCAGGAATAAAATGTCGCTGCCGACACTTGAGTTTGAACATAGATCGCCAGTGAGCAAACAAAAGTGATCCCATTATTGAATTATGTAGATCACGTAACCATAGAGGAAACGCATATATAAGGGTTGCGTGTGTCTAATGGATTGCTATTTCTACTCTATCCTCTACACTATTCGGATCTTCATTTCTACTCTATCCTCTATTACTATACGGACCGCTATTCTCTACTCTATTCACTATACTATTTCTCTATTCGGATTACTATTCGGTGGTTACTATTCGAGCGAGTATTATCGAGCAAGTACTATTAGTACGGGTACTATTCGAAGACGTCTGACACCAGTATTGTTCAACGGCGTTACTATAGTTGTATCTGCGATTACAAAGTCTCTACTACAACGAGCATTACAAAAGTGACAACGAGTATTACAAAAATAAAGGAAGCAAATCCGCGGGAGTGTAGTCCATAAAACGGTGACTCTTGGGAAAAAGCTGAGTGGAAAGTTCCCCTTAAGGCGAGTCTTAGCTGTAAAAATCTGAAATGGCAGAATGGGACTGCCACATTTGCCACGGAAATATGGATAGTGCAATGACAGGTATGCAACCTTGCCTCTGTTGGGGTGAGGTTGCAGATTAGAAAACCAATTATTCTCTCGAGGCTGGCGTGAATGATTTTGAATTCTCTCATTACTGGGAAGTGAGGAATGAACAGCTTCAGTCAAGATATGGCGACTGTGCTCTATTAATGTAATAATCAAGACGTTGACGTTCCATACAACTTCAAAGAAAAGGTTAGTAAAAAAAAGAAAACAAAAAAAAAAGAAAAAAAAGATCAACAATGGAAAAAGCGATAACAAGCTTCTTGACTTGATAAATCTATTAGGTTGGTGCAAAAATAATTTCGTTTTCTCACATAGTAACATATGTTAGAAAACGAAATTATTTTTGCACCAACCTAATATTTTGATGAAAAATTTGCTGTCACCTCTGGTCCGGTACGCCTACTATTTATCTTGAGCTTCTTAAATTAAATCAGCAATATTTTTGGTCCTGATCTGGCAGCTCGACTTCAGTCCAGTTCCCACCGCCGTAATGCTGCCTCTGTGTCTTTCTACAAATACTTTCATGGCATTTGTTCGGATAAGCTCTTCGCTAGGGTACCTAGACTTTAAAAAAAAAAAAATCTAAGCGCAGTACTAGACTAGCGTCGAGATCTCATCAATTTACATTTAAACTGACTAGAAGTAGCCGTAAGTTCTATGCTAACAGTTTCTTTATTCGCACTTCTCGCTTTTGGAAATCTCTTCCGGCTCCATGCTTTCCGTTCAACTATAGTCTAAAAAAACTTAAATACAATGTCAATCGCTATCTACTGTCTTCATAATTACTCTTTTCTTTTCCAGCTCATTATTAATGTTTCTATTTTTAATTCTTCCACACCCTGTAATCCCTTAGGTCTAAGTAGCTATACTGCCATGCATCGGGCGATACCGATAAAATAAAAATATTAGCTGCTCTGTTAATGAATGTCGCCGTCGTCGGCATCCGTCCGTCTCGAGAGACGATGGAGAACTAGGGCTGCCCAGACGTCTAGTTCCCCCTCTCGGCCTTGCTAGCAGAGTCCAAAGGAGAGGATAAGCCAATACAGTTTGTGGCGCAGGAGTTGCCGGAAGGCAGCACAAAGTGCTGTCCATCCGCATTAGGGGCTCCACTCCGGGTTTGAATTCAGAGTTGTCCTTCTCCTAGACCAGTTGCTATCCAAGGCTATAGAACCCAGTCTGTCCTGTTATTTAACCATAGCTGGAGGGAGAAGAAGAGGATTCACACCTTTCCCAAGGGTATTAGCACGTAAGCGAATGTAATGGATTCGACTGGAATTCGACTCTCCTATTCCTCAATCCAAGCCGCTATCCATTACTCCACCGTGCCTCCTAATGAATGTAAATGTTTGCTTATAAGATAGCGGTTACTAGAGGTTGAATATCCTTTATCCGATATTCTATAATCCTAGATGTTGGAAGTGACCTCATCTGCCTTGGTTAGGGGCTCACCAGCCCAGCTACATAGCTTACATTGGCGCCAGTTTTTTTTTTGTTAACGTGCGTCGCAGCAACAGCTTCGTTCGTGGATTACTTACCAGGGGTTTTGTGCTCAATAAAACTATTATTCAAAATGTCAAAAAGGTTCGTGTGACACTATTTAGCTATGGTAATTGGCTAACTAATTAAGCATGGAAATTAAAAGCGAGAAATACTTAAGGCGAGAAAAAGCTATAACGAAAGAAAAATGGGTAAAGATTTTATTTTCATTTGCGAAGAAAGGTATTTTTTTTTCGCAGAAGATAGAAAATTCGTAAGATATCGGATCAGTCAGAATTAATTTATGCCATGAAGCGACAAGGAAAAACAGACCACGGGTAAAAGATAACAATCTGCCCATGGCAATAATAAAAATTTCAATTTGGTCAAGAGGCTTACAAAGCGGAATGCCAGAAGATAATCGAAAATTGGGCCAAGCATGCGACCGAAAAAGAATTAGGTGAGACCACTCCAAAGAAAAATGAAGGAAAAAGAGAAAAAGAAAAAGAATAAGCCATTAACTATCTTTCGGAGAAATCATTTGGTTTTGGAAGGAGAACCATCTGTTGTATGTCCAGAACTAGTCATGATAAAAGTTTGTTACCTGGACAAGCTGTTGGCGACAGAATGCGATGATGTTGAGAAAAACAAAGAAATTTAGTTGACCACCAAGATAATAAGTCGGCGAAAATCCCATTAATGAATCCCAGATGACATCAAGTTAAGATAAAGATTTAATGTCCACAGTACGATTCATCGGGGTTCTGGCCGATGGAAAAAGAAAGAAAAGAAAAAGGAAGATAATTTTTTTTCTTTGAGCGATAATTGCAAAAATGAGGCCAGTCTAGCCACACCCACACCGCCGAGCATTCATTGGTTGTTTGGTGGCGTGAGCGATGGGCGAAGATAAACATATGAGAAAGAAGGGAAACCTTTTGACGCCCTTTGAGGGTATTGGTGTGAGATACCAATATGAGAAAGGAGGAGTTTAGGAGGACAATTCCCTTAAGAACTCATGTAAAACAGATCGTAATTGAATTCCAAAAATGGGAAGTGATAAATTTTCCTGTCCGAAAACAAAGAAAATTCTTATTGCGGATTTGGAATTATCGAGGAACCCAAACCACGACAGGCCCCCACCCGGTTTTGGTCGGCGTCCATATAAACGAACGTCCCCAGAGTTTCAGACAGTAGAGTTGGAGAAGACAGTTGGAGAAGACAGTTGGAGACAGTTGGAGTCACAGAGTTAAGTTGCAGTTGAGCTGTGAGCTCGGAGACCAGCCTCGCAGGAGATGACTGAAAGATTTCCACGCATTCCGACTAGACTTCTAACCAAAAACATTTTTTTTTGAAGAACGACTTAGACTCACACCACCAAAACAAGTTTTACGAATATCGCCTGAAGATACCAAAAACCAGTTTATTGAAAAACAACTTAAGATATTAAGACTCGCCTAAGAAACGCAAAGTGTCACGAATCCATAGGAGCGGTTTGGGAGAAAGACGCAGTCCTGTATACAGCAAACAGATATAAAGCTACTTATTATTTTTTGTTTCAACGCATTTGAATCTTTTGAGTTGTTACATTATTTTCTTTTACATATACTTGTGCGGTATCACTTTTGTCCCGGATTCGGCTTGCGCTACAGCCCGACGCCTGACTGATTTCGTCTACCGAAGATCAAATCACAACGTGGGTAGGTTAGACTAGAGATCAAAGCAGTTACTTCGGTAACTAGACGTTGGAAGCGAGCTGGGAACGGCAAAGTTGATGGCGAATCTAACCAGATTTCCATCCGAATCAGCCAAGGGTTAGAGCGTCACAGGATAGCACGGGTGCAGGACCAGGGTGACGTCACATTTGCATTTATATATTTTTTTTCTAAGTCATCATTATGTTTTTGTACACGTACAAAAAGTACAAAACATTTTTATTTGAAACCTTAATTTCCCAACATAAAAATCTGTGTAAGCATTACATGACTAGCAGTGGCGATTCTACCGTGGGGGGGGGGGGCAGAAGGGGCCAATACCCCACAGAATTTTGGCTGGCCCCTCGATTGTCCCCTCCAACTTTTCTAAGTTTTGTAGAAGAAAAAAATCAGAGCAGAAAAATTACACTGTTCCGCTAGTATTGACGTTAGTATTAAGCCTTTGATTTTGTTTTGAAGTTAACCTCTCTTGTGGTCCAACAGCTTGAGGATGGAAAAGAAGGAAAGTATGGATTAGAGCTCCATTACTATGAATGAAAAGTTTTCCTGTTTAATTTAAGTGAAATGAAATACTTATACTAAAACTCATTCCTAAGTTGTGTATACAAGAGTGGTGTGGTATGAAAATAAAGACATGAATTCCCCTCCTCCTCCGCAGAAAAATCTTGGCCCCGTGTGTTCCTCCCCCCTCATTTTCAGAGTTCCAGAATCGTTACTAGTTCAGCAGGAAAGATAAAGGTTAACCTGAGACTTGAAGAGGTCAAGATTGTCGTAATCGGGAAAACACCCCACCGGGAGTCTGTTCCACAAAGCAACAACCCTTGCGAAAAAGCTGTCCGATTGTTCTGCTAGTATTGACGTTTGATTTTGAGGTTAACCTCTCTTGTGGTCGAACAGCTTAAGAGGGGGAAAAGAGGCCAAGAATAGATTAGACCTCCACTACAATGAATGAAAAGTTATTCCGTTTAATTTACTGAAGTAACATTCCTAAGTTGTGCATACGATAGTGGTGTAGTATGGAAATAAAGACGCTGCTTGAATTCCCCCCTCCACTGCAGAAATGTCTCACCCCCACACCCAAGTGACCCCCACTTTCAGAGTTCCAGAATCGCCACTGATGACTAGCGTCATAACCTATATATCTGTATGTACACAAAATTTATTAAATTTTATATAAAACTACTTTCAAGGTATGTTATTTGGCCGACGGACATTTTGCCGAAAATGTAGTGGCGTACTTACGTGTACGTCACACATTTTATCGAAATTTACTACATGTATTCATATTTATTTACTGTATTAATTTATAATTTTCGTTTTTTTTGACAGGCTTTTTTAAAAACTCTATTCTGTATATATTATATTTTACTTCAAATATTACTGTAAGATGATAAGTATTTTGAGAAAAATCAAATTTTACTACAACAAAAACTTTAAGCTTTTACGATATAAAAGATCTTAACAATTTCGCTTTTAATGATCATTATCTTAAAGGGATGGACTAGCTTTTACCTTACCGTTAAATACGAATTTAAATAATTAGGGGCTATTTTCTACCCAAATACATTCAAATATTTTTTAAAATACAATTCCAATAAACAAATATTGAAATAAAACTTTTAACTTTAAATTTAGTATTTTAATCACTTGAAATTCAGGGGTAATTATTAGTAATTATTCTACCTTATAATACGGCTAATTAAAATACGTAAAGTATTGTTTGTGACTATTTTTACTTGTACTTTTTTTTTAACTTATCTGTCGGCCAAATGTTCGTTTGGTCAAATGTCCATCGGCAAAATGTCTGCCAGCCAATGTCCGGCCATGATGTCATTTATATAAAACTTCCTTCAGGGTATATGTGTAATCTGTGTTATGAAATGCAAAGGGATATTTCGTTTATGCTTGCGTTCCATTCCCAAGCTGTCCCATTTTATAGATGCTATATATACAAATTAAATAGCCTGTATTCGAAAAAAAAAATAAATAAAAAATCGGAAAACCGAAGCACTTCCGGTCCTATGAATTACGGACAAGGAATTCTCAACTTATATTACAATAGTTTTTCATTGTAAAATAATTTCGTGTTTGCCAAAATCAAAGACATCATGAACTAGAATTTTACATCGTTTCGTAAAAAAACCAAAAAAAACAAACCATCCCATATTATTATGGGGATTATTACGAATGAAGTCAGTTGAAAGCATTTAATTTTTTTCAGCAAGAAATATCTTCTTTTTCAACTTTTTCACGAATTTTCGCAATTTTTAATATAGAATTCACGCTAAAATTATCAGAAGTCTGAATAAAATATAATACTTTTTAGGAACGTTGATCATGGAAGAGTTGATCTGTGATGACACTAATATATACTGTGTTCACCTTGATTTAGGGAACTCGACTAATTTGTGATACCTAAGGTTTAAATTGAATTTTTAAAAATGAAACATTAGTTTTACTTGAAAGGTAAAGGATTAAATTTACTATTTCCAATAAATAAAATACTCAGCTGTTTCAATCAGAAATTATATTGTTTGGAATCGATTTGTCTTTTTGCTAAAATAGCTGATTATCACCAGTCGCCTTTCATAGCAATATAGTTCTCTTTATTAAAAATTCTTCCAAAAATAACATATACTTTCCTGAAACTTTATTTGAGAAATATTAGCTGATTTAAAGTATAATTAATCTGATTTGAAACAAATATTATTTACTTTAAACTTTTAATAACGCAGAGAGGTATTTATAAACGAAACAGTAGCTGTGTTTTTAACCGACAGTAGCCATATTTACGTGTTTGACGAGTGATGATAAGTGACGAAAAGGTGATGACAGGTTTATTGTTGTTTTACGGAGACTTTATTTGTAAAACTTAATTTAAGAAAATGACGACATCGCCATTTTTATATAATTTTTAAGTACTAAGTAATCTTAAAAATATCGGAAAATATTCTCCGTGATCTAATTTTAGGAATGTTGACTTTAAATTTAATATTGTCATCGCTCTTATTTTCTGATAATGTCGTGTATGGTCGACCATACTTTAAAAAATAAAACTATTCAAATTCAGTTTTGAAGATATCGGCAGTGAAATTTGGGATTCAATCGCGTCGTTGGCGGCAGCCATTACTCGCGTTGTTGCATACATTCGCTGCGGAAAGCTAAGCGCGGAAGACTACGGAAAGCTAAACTCGGAACTGATCTTTCTTTTGTAAATTTGTCTTAATTACTGCGCACAAGAACTATTTAAGTAGACACGATGAGATTGCACAATGATACCTGCACTGATAGCTATTCTGCAGCGAATGTATGCAAACAACGCCCGTAATGGCTGCCCGCGACGTGAATAAATCCGAACTTTCACTGTTGATAAGTTCGAAACGGTAGATTTTATCAAATTTATCAAGCCAGATTCGAATGGAGCATACACAATTACACATTCTGGAAATGTTTAATGCGAACTGAGCGCGGGTGTTACACTGCAAATTAAGCTATTAAATTTCTCCAAGGAGTCCTGCTTTTAACTAATATAAATAGGAAAATACTGAAATTTTAATTTCTCGAAATTTCATTAAAATTAAATAAGTGGAGTAATAGATGTAAAAAAAAGATTTTACCAAGTGCATAATCGAACCTCGAAGAATGTACATCAGGTGGAGCGACATAAACAAGTAGACCCATTTGAACTAAGGACTCTCTTTCTCTCTTTCTCTCTCTCTCTCTCTCTCTCACACACACACACAACGCAACACAACAGTAAGTTATATAAACGCTCGATTTACGAGGGAAAAAGATTAATCGCTCACACTCTTGTAAGAAGATCGGTTTATAAAAAAAAGCCAACTCGAAAACTCACACCGCTCGGCATTAATTTGGCAGATTCCAGAAATGAATAAAAAATAAGCATGAAAAATTTAGACTATTATTAATATCAGACATTACTATTATAATTAATTGTACCCGTTTTTATTACAGTCCAGGGATATTAGATCAAAGTATATCAAAACCCTGAAGAAGGCCCCAAAACCACATACCCTCGATTAGATCGAAGTGAATAAAAATTATTTTATGTACGAAAAATTTACACGTTACTATCATTACAATTAATTGTAAAAAAAATTATTGCTTTCTAGGTATATTAACTGAGAAGGGGCTCAAGAGTTTGACCCCAAACCACATAGCCTAGGTTCGTTCATTTGACACAATCCAAAAGTGAATAAGCACTTATTTTATGTATGAGAAATGTATTCTCATATTCATATTAATCGTAACTATCATTACAAATATGAAGAATTCACTCACATATGCATATCGGCTGCTACTGTCAATACAATTACTTGTACCGCGTTTTATTGTTTTCAATGAATATTAGATCAAATGTTTGAAGAAAGACCCCAAGCCCCATACCATCGGTTTGTTCGACAATCCAAAAGTGAATAAGCAATTATTTTAAGCATGAAAAATTTATTTTCGTTTCATATCGTTATTATCAGGGCACTTCGATGTGGTTATGGTTAACAAGCTTGTGTCGCTAGATCAATTAAGACTGAATTTCGATCCTCACTGGGTACCCCATACATTCCGCCTTGTGATACATCTAAACTCTGCTTAGAACATCATTGAGCATTGGTGTAAGCTTGTCTCGCTAGATTCGTGAATTCAATCCTCACTGGATGCTCCATTCTTTCTACCTTGTGCCATATCTAAACTACGCTCAGAAAATCATTGATCACCTCGGCGTGGTGTAATGGTCAGCAAGCTTATCTTGCTAGAACAATTACGACTGGGTAGTGAGTTCGGTCCTCACTGGGTGCCCCACGCATTCAGCTTTGTGCTACATCTAAACTCCGATTACAAAATCACTTGTTACCTCGGCTTGTTGTAATGGTTAGCAAGAGTAATGAGTTCGATCCTCACTACGTGCTCCATACTTTCGGCCTTGTGCCACATCTAAACTCCGCTTGGAAAATCTCTATATCGTTACTATCATTATACACTTAATTCATAACCTCCTACCCTGGCATAAGCCGCCCTTGTTGCATCCATATACGCAACTCCTACATGAACGAGAGCGGATGTTATGGAAACACTATTTTTCCTCTTGCTAAAAAACAAAACAGAAATAGAACAAAAAAACAAACCTTATTTGTTATTTTTCTATTTGCACTTCAATATCTCAGATTGTGTTGAAAGACAGAAAACTTACATTTTAAAAATATTTTCTTCCATTTCTACTTCTTTCTTGTGATATAGATTATTTGTGAAAGAAGCAAATTTTCATATTTTTCCCCCTTTTATTTTTGTAAACATTCTAATGTTGTATTCTTGCCAAAATCAATCAATACCCACGGCTGTTTCTTCTCCCAGATTAGGCAACCGTCAACAAACATTTCCCGCCAGTTGAAATTATTGTTTAATAGATTTTGAAAGGCCTTTTAATCTTCGTTCGGATATTTACTCGCCGTGAAAAAAAAAAAAAAAAAAAAAATGAAGTCTGTGGACAAATACCAAATTCCCCATTTGTTTTACGGAGTTACCTCCCCTTCCCTGAGACGAAAACGTACGGAGATTCATTTTGACAAAAGTAGTCAGTTAACCCTTGCATCACGGTCCAAAGCTTTCAGCTCGTTAAATAACAGGCACAGAAAGGAAACTGCGAGAAGGTAGTGAAGAAAAGCGAGAACAAAGGAATAAACAGCAATTGCAAGAAGACAGAATACATAATTGTTATGGGATCTTACTCATAATAATAATAATGGACTATTCTATACTTAATAAATACTGCGCCTCAGGAGTCAGTCGTTCAAAGTTAGTAGTTGAAGTCGAGTCAGTAGTTCAAGTCGGGTCAAGAGTCGAGTCAGAGGCAGTCCGAAACAGAGTCGCGTTCAGACAATTACTACAAGACATTGGAATAGTGATACTGGTCGAGACTACATTGTTCTCTCTACTAAATCTGATTGTTCATACTAACACTTCTACTTCTCTGTATATATTCCTGTTTGTAATATATCTGTGTTATTCCATACCTGTATTCGAGTTCATTATTGGTTCTACCTTAGACTATCACCGTGGTACAAGGAACCGGACCATGACAATAATAATCAACAAAACGAACAACACAAAATGCAACTGTCCTGGGTAAGACGATAAACTACATCCGCGTCCTGGGTCTGGCGATAAACTACATCCGCGTCCTGGGTAAGACAATAAACTACGTCCAACAGTAAGGCCTCTGATCAGGAGGTTTTGAGGAGCGTGGAACCACCAGTTAATTGCTGATGTTCCCAGGTTCATCCAGACCCGGGGTGGTAGCATTTGTTAGGGTCCCAGCTATGGGTAAATAGTTAACCCCCAAACTGGGATCAAAATACTATGAAAGTGTAAAAATAGTTTTAAATACCATAAATATATTTTTATAAAAAATTATTACCAGCAATGAATTTTTGAAGAAAAAAATTATTACTTGCAATAAATTTTTGAAAAAATATTATCCCCAATACATTTAAAAAAAAAATACCAGCAATATATATTTAAAAATATATTACCATCAATAAATTTACCAGCAATAAATTATTACCAGCAATACATTTTTGGAAAAAATATTACCAGCAATATATTTAAAAAAAAATATTGCCAGCAATAAATTTAGAAAAAAATATTACCAGCAATACATTTTTGAAAAAAAAAAATATTGGCAGCAATCAAAATCTGTAGATGATGCTATTATATCTGCGTTGTCAGTAACTATGTTACGAATAGTGTTTGACACGCAGACTCACTCTACACCTTTCTGATCATAGCTCAATTAGATCTCATTTAAATATTCATGGAGACCTACCGTACACTATTCGTAACATACTTGTTGACAACACTAATATAATAGCATCATCTACATGCAAAAAAAAAGGCTAAAAATAATGGAAGCCTTATTAATAAAAACAAAAAAAACAACACTTAATAATATCAACTTTGACAATGGACACAATATCTTGACCGTGTTTTGAAAAATGAAAACATTTTATAAAAGATACATGCAACAAACTGTTTCATATTTAACAGTTAAAATATTTAATCCTTGAAAATGGCTAAATGTATAGCCGAAAGCGCTCGGATAAAAAGAACATTCGGACGGTTTTTATATAATTGTTATAGTGGAACACACCTATTCTATTGTTAATAGACTCTCCCACCTATAATAAGTAGTAGTAGTAGCAGTCGCGGGGTCAGTCAGTCAGCCGACTGGCTGTTCGGTTTAACTCTCTGCCTTCGGGCGGGAGGAACCCGAAGAGGCTACGCCGAAGGGCGGACTCTCTTTCGGGGAGGTAAACCGACCCTGAACCCGTTTATACGGGTTCAGTGGGCATATTTTTGGACGGGCCCACGGGCTCGGAGATCCCACGTTAAAAAGGCCTTGTGCCACCTGACGCCCTCGTGGGGTGGGGGGTGACTGAATATCGTCAGTCAGTCGACTGGCTGATCGGTTGAACTCTCTGCCTTCGGGCGGGGAGGAACCCGAAGGAGGCTACGCCGAAGGGAGGATTCTCTTTCCGGGAGGTAAACCGACCCTGAACCGGTTTATACGGGTTCAATGGGCATATTTTTGGCCGAGTCCACGGGCTCGGAGATCCCACGTTAAAAAGGCCTTGTGCTACATGACGTCCTCGTGGGCGGTGGGTGTGCGTGACCGAATATCGTCAGTCAGTCGATGTCGGACGACCGTTCGTCGGATATTAAAGTATCAGCGACCACCACTAGATTTCTCTGCGTCATTACCTATTATTTCAAGTTTCTAACATTTTGTATGTCGAACCTATTTTAGGACCGACTTAGTAAAAATACAAGCCTCCACTGTGAAACTACTCTACAAAAATAATTTATCATCCGAAAAGAAAAAAAAAAATATTAGATCGTATGAAAAATTGTATAAAAAATTAAATAAAGCACCTTGTTTGTCGTATTCAATGAAATGTGCATGAAAGAAGGATTTCTGCCAAAACGCACAAATTATCTATCTATCTATCTATCTATCTATCTATCTATCTATCTATCTATCTATCTATCTATCTGTCGCAGCCTGCTCATTATCTATCTATCTATCTATCTATCTATCTATCTATCTATCTATCTATCTGTCGCAGCCTGCTCATTATCTATCTATCTATCTATCTATCTATCTATCTATCTATCTATCTATCTGTCGCAGCCTGCTCATTATCTATCTATCTATCTATCTATCTATCTATCTATCTATCTATCTATCTATCTATCTATCTGTCGCAGCCTGCTCATTATCTATCTATCTATCTATCTATCTATCTATCTATCTATCTATCTATCTATCTATCTATCTATCTGTCGCAGCCTGCTCATTATCTATCTATCTATCTATCTATCTATCTATCTATCTATCTATCTATCTATCTATCTATCTATCTGTCGCAGCCTGCTCATTATCTATCTATCTATCTATCTATCTATCTATCTATCTATCTATCTATCTATCTGTCGCAGCCTGCTCATTATCTATCTATCTATCTATCTATCTATCTATCTATCTATCTATCTATCTATCTGTCGCAGCCTGCTCATTATCTATCTATCTATCTATCTATCTATCTATCTATCTATCTATCTATCTATCTGTCGCAGCCTGCTCATTATCTGTCTATCTATCTATCTATCTATCTATCTATCTATCTATCTATCTATCTGTCGCAGCCTGCTCATTATCTATCTATCTATCTATCTATCTATCTATCTATCTATCTATCTATCTATCTATCTGTCGCAGCCTGCTCATTATCTATCTATCTATCTATCTATCTATCTATCTATCTATCTATCTATCTATCTGTCGCAGCCTGCTCATTATCTATCTATCTATCTATCTATCTATCTATCTATCTATCTATCTATCTATCTATCTCAGCCAGTTTATCTATCTATCTATCTATCTATCTATCTATCTATCTATCTATCTATCTATCTATCAGATGAATATTGCTTAAATTGTGATCAGATTCTTACGGTTCGGATGGACGTCTGTGGTGTACATAAAAACATGTGGTAATGGATTTAACTGATTTCTTTTGATTTTTCAACATATTGTTGGTCGTGTATGTTGGGAAAGTCGTAATTCTTTCAGGAAAGGTGAGACTGAAAAGGAATCAGAGCGGAGATTTAAGTTTCAATAAGATCCGACAGCGGCACTCTGGAGAATTTTCCTTTTGAGTAAATTACTTTCTCTTTTGATATGTGTAGCATTTCTTCGATCAAAATTGCAGTTGGATTTATTTCTGCGTATAACTAGTGCATTTAATAAATTATTATGCATACAGTCCCTTTTGCGTTCAGCGATACATTTTTTTCAATTTCTGCATGTTTCCCCGCTATGTTAATCCAACAAGAACAGATTTATAAATTTATTTTATATATGGCTGCTTCTAAATTATTATTGTTATTTGTGTTTTTAGTTCTGATCATAGCCATAATGGTTTTGGAAGTGGTTTGTGACTATTTCGATGTTCTTTAGATTGGTTAAGTTATTCTGGATACTGGGTGCTAGTAAGTTGGTAGGTAGTATTATGTATCTGTTTTTGTGTATTTTATTGAACACACACACACACACACACACACACACACACACACACACACACATATATATATATATATATGTATGTATTTAGGCAGCGAATTTTCTTTTAGGCATGTCTGATTGATTAAATTATAGACATTATGTCAGCTAATTTTTAACAAAATCCGTTCATACTCACGAATAACCTTCCGTGTATTGATGTTAAAGGATGTCCTGTCCACATTCACAATATAAAAAATTACTAATCGACAACACAACTATCCTACACCATGAAATCAAGAAAATTAGATTACAGATACTAGAAGCAATTTATATTAAAAAGTTAAAGCTGGCACTGAACAGAATCAACTATGAATATTGAAGCAATGTTCTGAAATACCTGTAAAGGAACAGTTTTTTTCCCGCTTTAATGCGCACGTGTCTATGACATTATAACCTAAAGAGAAAAAAATTACATAATGGATAATTTTTTTCACATTCTAATGAATGCTCAGCACATTGACAACCATTTTGCATTTAAAAGCATAATGAAAAAATTACGGTAATGGATAACAACGCACAACTTTGTATAAATACTTGCACTAATGAACAAAACATAGTTTTGTACTACTTGCACCCCTGAAGATGATCTTGGGAGAAGATCGAAAGTACTTGGGAAATGAAAATAAAAGAAATTTAAACAGCTATAGCACATTTCTCTCGTCCTTTAACACCAATACACGACAGGTTATTCGTGAGTATGAACATATTTGTTAAAAATTAGTAGACTTAATGTCTGTAATTTATTCAATCATATATATATATATATATATATATATATATATATATATATATATATATATATATATAAGGCTTAAACACTAATATTCCATGATTATAATTTATTACATTGGAATCGTAATCATGATCCAATTCATGAAACCTACAAATTGAAATACACACACACATATATATATATATACATAGTGCCATCAACTGCCTATCTGTTCTTTGATGGCACTATATATACATATGACTTTTATTTATATTGGCGTTCTTGCTTATTTCAGCATGCCTTTATGTTTTCTAAAAGCAACCCTCACAAGGATTATTCTTTTTTGTCTTTACTGCAACTTTTGGATCTATCTTGCATGCTTATATAAACTTAGTCAACCTGATCAAGCTTGTTTGAATGTTAAGTTATGGTTGTGGCTTGTCTGTATTCATTAGAACCATGTTCTTGACGTTCTTTTCAAGGCCAATATAAAAGACGGTTCAAAATATTCCTTCTCATTTTGATCTCTGCTTTCTCGGGGCTATAGAGTTTCCAAAATTAGAAAACAAATGTCCATTATGTCAATTCACTGGAACCCAAATCGATGACACATTCCAATAGTCCGGTTTCTCATGGACGATTATATGAACCATAATTCCAAAGGTCAATACCGACTGTGTCAGCCATATTACGACTGTGTCAGCCATATTACGTACTTTATCTTGAATCAATAATTCAGGATATTCAATTTTTTCTTGTGTTGTTGATGAAAGCGAACGTCCGACACAAGGCTCAACGTGCAGATTCATAAACCCCCTCTGTGACCGCAGTACACTCGACAAGAAGGTAAATGTTTTGTTTGCCGATATTTGCTCATGATTCTGCTACATTCGCAAGTTCTAGGTATGACGGTGAACTACATCCGGCTGCAAGGCCTCTGATCGGGAGACTGGAGATTTTAAGGTGCGTAGAACGATTTTTTAATTGTTGGTGTTCCCAGGTCCACCCTGACTTTAGAGTGGTAGCACCTATTAGGCTCCCAGCTATGGGCGAATAATGAACCCCCGCAAAGAAAGACAAAATACTATGAAAGTATTTAAACTACAAATTTCCTATGATTTCTCTGGAACGCTCATATCTACTCGAAGCGTACCTTAATGTAAACAAATGACATCATATATCATGAAATGGACAAAATCCGACAATTATTTTAATATATTTTCTGTTTATACGTTATTTTTTTAATTTATTTTTTTATAGATATTTAAGTAAATGCCCTGTTTATAATAAACAGTATTAACAACATTTACCGGCCTAGATGCCCGAGAGATTTCAAAGAAAATATCTATGCTCCGACAGGAATCGAACCTGTATCCTACAAAGAACCGTCATATAGTCTGACGTGCTATACCATTTCGGTACAGAGGAAGCGTCTTGTTAGCAAGATCAAATTTCGAGAGAAATCATGGGAAATTAATAGTTTAAAAACAGTAATTTGACCTTTATATCTATGAAAGTATAAAATACATATTTATAGTAAAAATACTAGCAATACATTTTATATAAAAGAATTACCAACAATACTTATTCATAGTAAAATTACCGACAATACCTACTTATAGTAAAATCATCAACAATACATTTTATAACAAAATGACTAACGATACATTTTGTCAATTGTTCAATGTAGACAATTGCATTCAAAATTTTAAAATTCCGGCATTAGATAACCCCTGAAAGTGGATATGCCGCTAAACAAAATCAACCAACTACATTCTCATCTTTTGCAGCAGCTACGAATATGACATATGAAAATCTTCTTCCAAATGTGAAAGAATTTCGATAAAATCCAAATCTTTTATTAGAATCCGGTTTCTATCAGGAAAATTCATTTAGAAACAAAGAAAATAGTTCTGAACATCTGTGTCATATCAATACTCCTATGAATGCTTGCCAATTTCCTCACAGATAAAGAAAAAAACTTGCGGCAACAAAGATGTGCTACAGAAAGATGCTGAAAATACCATGGATAATACCGTAATCAACGAGAAATCTCTAAAGAAAATGGGAATAAAAAGGACTCTTGTACTTTTTAAAAATCAATTCACCTCAAGCAAGGCGATAATGCCACCAAGACGCAAGGAGCTACTGGGAGTGAAAGGGAATGAAAAGTGTTTAGAAGGAACCAGAAATCTGATCCAAAACATGAAATAAGGGATTATCTGCTCATGTTCGAAAGACTGGGGCGGAGTGTGAACCGGACGATAGTCGAACCTAAGACACGGAAAGAGACAGCTGAAATTACTGGAGCACATGATGAGAAAAGAAGGCTTAGAAGATTTGAGACTCACAGGACATATTGGAAGCAAGAGCGACAGATGAAAACAATGCATCACCTACATAATCATCATCATTAGCATGATCATCATCAGTCCCTTGATTGCTTTAAAGGCAGAAGAAACTGACAACATTCCACAGTAGTGGTTCCCAAACGATGCGGCGCGCTTCATAGATGCAGAAGAAGAGGATAGCAGGTGAGGCGGAATGATTGAAAGACAATCAAAGATTTAGAAACAACTAGCAGTAGAGCCCAGCGTTGCACGAGGACGTAACAGTAAGAGATAGATCAAGTATCGGCCATCATAAAGACTGAAAAATAAAATTGACAAAGATTATTGTTTAAGGTTGACAGGCACGCATGTCTTAATTAGTTTTTTTTTTTTACGAATTGGTCAAACCCAAACTCAAACAAAAACATTGTTTTCAATCGTTACCGATTGAATAGAATTTTATTATAAACAATTGTCTTGTAAATGGAATTTTTGAAGCATTCTGAATGTAAAAATAAAGAAAAAAGTGTGCAAGACAATAAGAAACACTACCTGCCAAAAAAAAAAAAGTGAAGTTTTGTTGAAATTGGTTGAAAAATGTAGGAAATCCGATCCCATATATAAACGGACACACACGCACGCACAAACAACCTGGGTTTTATAATAAGTATAACTCGATATGAGTTGTCCCCTTTTCATTCTCGCGATGACTCTTAATCGTGTTTTCAAATTGATTTCGTGCAAAAACAATTGTGTTTTTCCAATTTTGGGTGCTGTCAGAACCACCGCAAGGTAATTTTACGTATTCCTGTGAAGTTTTGTTGAAATCGGTTGAAAAATGTAGGAAATCCGATCCAATATATAAACGTAAAGACACACACACACACACACACACACACACACACACACACAACCTAGGTTTTTATAATAAGTATGGTTTTAAAAAATTCATGTGCCAAAAATTTTTGGCAATTGAAAATATTATGGATAACTTGTAATTGCATGCATGAATCCCAGTATAAATAGTTATAAATAATTATTGACCAATTTTATCATTGTGATATTTTTACATTATATCAAGTGTTAAGAATATAGCAACTAGGGTCCGCAAATTGGTGGAGAGAGTTATCAGTCATAACATTTTGACTTCAAATCTGTAGTTATCTCCCTTTAACTCACTCTCTCTGTTTTTTTATTATTTTTAAATGTACGTTTTATCACATAAATTTTGGTGAGGCGCGATCAAATTCAAATTCCGAAAATGCGTCCCAGAGAAAAAGAAGTTTGGGATCCCTGGTTCTACAGGATGATCTGTTGGCGATAGATCTCAGGGGTTCCGACATTGGACGACCATGGCAATGCCGGAACCTCTGCGAGTCATCACCAACAGTGTAAATGGATGTCAGAAGAGAACCTTTTTTTTCTTTTAGCATTTCACTCTAGACAAGGGGTTCGTGGGAGTGAAACAGGCTGAAAAGCCTTTAGTGAGGAAACGTGAGGATAAAGAACAAAATCTGAGAGGGATAGTAATTATACAAAATTTGCTAAGAGCTACATCGGATCAGAATTTGTGGGGAGCCATGATCGCCTTCGTCCTGAAAGGATATATAACAAAAATAATAATAGTGTTATTAATGAAATTAATTGTTAATAATTTAAGCTTTTAAAAAATGTTTTACCTTGAAAAGAATGGAGAGGCCTTGTGAAAATATTTAATATTGTGGAAGGCGTTTTTGTCAGTAGCTCACAAGATTCAACGTTGATCATAGTCAAAGATGGTTGGAGCTTATAATGTATAAGTCATTAAAAATTTTCTTTTATCAATGTTTATTAGGATGAAACAAAATCATTTACTAGTGATTTATAAAGACTGTCCAATTATTGTAAACGATAATCGATAAATCAATTGAACGATTGCCAAAGAGTGAATTGCACTTTAAAAATAAAAAGAAAAATGAATCTTTTTTAATTCTAAAATGTCTCTTTGACATTCTACTCTTGTTCTTTTATTGTCTTCTTTTTCTATTTCATTCTCTCTTTCATTCTCTTCTTTTTCTATTTCATTCTCTCTTTCATTCTCTTCTTTTTCTATTTCATTCTCTCTTTCATTCTCTTCTTTCTCTCTTTCATTCTCTTCTTTCCCTCTTTCATCTAAGTTATTTCTCTCCTTCATTCCATTTTTCTTTACTTTTTCTCTTTTCTTCTCTTTTTCTCTGTTGTTCTCTTCTTTCTCTCTTTCATTCCGTTCTTTCTCCTTTTTCCTTTCTTTCATCTAACTTCTTTCTTTTTCATTCTATTCCCTCTTTCTCACAAATTGAATATTTATCTTTCTTTCTTTCTTTCTTTCTTTCTAATCTCTACTCTACTTTTTATTTTTCTCCTTTCACTATAGTTCTTTCTTTCATAACCCCGCATGCTATATCTGCATCTCTTTATCTCTCACACACCCTCTTTTAGAACGACTTTTTTTTCTTTCTTTCCGAAATTCTACATTTTTCTAATCACTTTATTTCCTATCGTTATATTCTCCTTTTCCCTTTCAAGAAATCTCAAAAATCCTCCCGCCCAACACAATCCTGTTAGATGTCCGACTAATTTAAGCTTAAATTATAATGAGGATCCATTAAATATTTTTGTAGGGAAATTAATAATCCCCTTCAGATCGCTTCATTATCGACTAAATAACTGACTATTAATAATAATTGTTCGTCGGAATTAGCTCACTATTAAACAACCTGTCACAAGTATTTGAAGCTTTTTAGATTCGAGGCTCAATCAAGATTTTTAGATCCCAGACTTATTTAAGCATTTTAGATTCGAGGCTCAATCAAGATTTTTAGATTCGAGACTCAATAAATCCGAAATTTTAGATCCGAGATTCAATTTTTTGGATTTGAATCACAATCAAGCATTTTAGATTCGAGGGTCAATTAGTCTTTTTATATTCGAGGCATAATAAAGTATTTTAGATTCGAGGCTCAATTTAGTTTTTTAGATTCTAGGCTCAATAAAGGTTTTTGGAGTCGAGGCTCAATCAGTTTTTTAAAATTAGAGGCCCAATCATGCCTTTTAGATTCGAGGCCCAATCATGCCTTTTAGATTCGAGGCCCAATCATGCCTTTTAGTTTCGAAGCCCAGTCAAGATATTAGATTCAAGGCTCAATCAATCTTTTTAGATTCAAGGCACAATGAAGTATTTTAGATTCGAGCCTCAGTCAAGATTTTTAGATTCGAGGCTCAATTCAGCATTTTAGATTCGAGGATCAATCAGGAATTTTAGATTCGAAACTAAATCAAGCATTTTAGATGCGAGGCTCAACCAAGCATTTTAGATTCGAGCATCAATCAGGAATTTTAGATTCGAGGCTTAATCAAGCTTTTCAGATTTGAAACTCAATCAGGAATTTTAGATTCGAGGCTAAATCAAGCATTTTAGATGCGAGGCGTAACCAAGCATTTCAGATTCGAGGATCAACCAGGAATTTTAGATGCGAGGCTTAACCAAGCATTTTAGATTCGAGGATCAATCAGGAATTTTAGATTCGAGGCTCAATCAAGCTTTTCAGATTTGAGACTCAATCAGGAATTTTAGATGCAAGCTTCAATCAAGCTTTCTGGATCTGAAGCTCGGTCAAGCATTTTATATTCGAGGCTCAATCAGTCTTTTTATATTCGAGGCTCAATCACTCTTTTTATATTCGAGGCTCAATCAAGCTTTTAAATTCGAGGCTCAATGAAGCTTTTTTTAGATTCGAGGTTCAATCATGTATTTTAGACTCAAGGCTCAATCAATCTTTCTAGATTCGAGGCCCCATCAAGCCTTTTAGCTACGAAGCTCAGTCAAGCTGTTTAGATTCGAGGTTCTTAGTGTCACCAGATCTTCACACCTAGGACCCGTCAGTCTTTCACAATGGCAAGCCATCCCTATTCTCATCATGTTCCTTTGATAAAAAGCAAGTTCCATTGGTATAACTTCTTGCCCAAACTGTTAATTTTACAAACTCCCAAGAGTATGCTTCCGTGACAACTACAATCTTGCTCTCTTTAAGTCCAGAGTCGACTGATATCTTTTCCATTCATCTTCGTAATACTATCTTACTTCCTCCGCCGTTTCAACAATCTAACTCAGTAACACTCTACTTTGAGAGCTCTTGGGCCATATTTGATTTGATTGATCGTTTTAAAGGCATGTCAGCCACTAGCAGAACAATATTTTTAGATTGTAAGATTTTTTGAGATAATAATAATTTACTGATACAAGTCCCACTTATTAACCCATAGCTGGGGGAGAGGATTTGGATCCATAATTTTCCCAAGGTTTATTTTTGCGGGAATGAATATAACGAACCTGATTGGTATTTGAACTCAGCTCTCCGATTTCCAATTCCGAGACGTTATACATTACCCCTCTCCCGCCCAGCACATCAAAGCACAAGGTACCTGGTATTCCCAAGTGCTAATCTGTCTAGGTGCTGACAGGTTTAACGTCGCTTAACTTCGGTGTTCATATAAGAACTGGTGTTTCAACGTGATATGGCCGTAAGCCTTCGGCGTTGTGTTGGTCGAAGTATCAGTAAATAAAAAAAAGATGATTTCTCTTATCGTATCCACGTCAGCATCGATATACCGGGAATATTTTTGATTGTAATGAAATGGAAAGTTTGTGATCGATAAGTGTTTATCTTAGATGACGTGTCGATTATTGATGCACTAGGCTCCATTTGGCGGCAATAAACAGTTCTTTTCAGCGTTTGTAAACACCAAATGCATATTATTGGATTTAATATTCAGATTTTGTCACATTCATTTCTTGATCAGATTCCGCTGTACGTACAATTTTGCAGAGAGAATTTTTTTTCAGCTATCCTGAAGATGTGGCATTTCACCAAAGTTTCTGTGGTACCCTATTTGCAGAGTGAAAGCACTTGCAGGTTGGCATACGCCCCCATCATCAAATCCAGAAGTCTGCCTGCGTGGAACAACTTAACAATGCAAGCCACACAATCGGTATTTCCTGCTAGCTGATATTGTATTCTGATGTGTCATCCGGCTAATATTCAGATATGTACGCAAGGAAACGAAGATAGAAACTAATTCACTAAATTACACTGCTGTGCCAAACGTATTATTAATACATAATTTCTGTTGATGCCAATTCTAAGGCCAGACGATTCAAAAAGTTAGAATTTGACTCCAGAAAGAAATATATCCGCATGGCCAGTTGTATATTGCATGCTCACGAGTAAGAAATCCTAAGAATTGTGCCAAACGTATTATTAATACATAATTTCTGTTGATGCCAATTCTAAGGCCAGACGATTCAAAACGTTGGAATTTGACTCCAGAAAGAAATATATCCGCATGACCAGTTGTATATTGCATGCTCACGAGTAAGAAATCCTAAGAATTTTTTTTTCGCTGTTAAAAAGGAATAAGGAAAAATAAATTTTCTTAAAAAATATTGTTTACCATGAACTTCTATAAAATTAATTTAAATGAAAGAAATTATTAAATCGCGAAGTAGTTTTTTCACAAAGTATTTTTCCAAACAAATCAGCTTTATTCAAATTTCATCGATTGGTTTAGGA
This sequence comes from Acanthosepion lycidas, assembly GCA_963932145.1. Taxonomy (NCBI): domain Eukaryota; kingdom Metazoa; phylum Mollusca; class Cephalopoda; order Sepiida; family Sepiidae; genus Acanthosepion; species Acanthosepion lycidas. Next base: position 10,959,583 of record OZ010606.1, read on the forward strand.
AATTGAACGAAACAAGGAATTTGTAAAGCTCGACAAAAATGTGAGCGATAATTTTAACAATACTAAATACAGCGAGGATTTCAACACAATGACGCGTCTTGCAAAAAATAAAAAGTTGTATAAAAAAGACGACAATAAAAAAAGAACATGACAATAGTATAAAAATGCTCGACTGAACTCATGTAAGGCGAGCGACGTGGCTAAACGATTCAATGAAAGTATTCAGAATTCTCCTCAAACCAATTCTGGGTAACATAGGCCTGTAAGCAGCATGACCAGAAGACAGTGGGATAAACTGATGTAATGAATATGCATACACCTGGGTTCGCCCTCACAGTAATATGATTGACTGGTGTCAGCCATAAATACAGACTGATGTGGAAGTACAGAGGACGTCTATTGGCTATGCCTATTGTCTTCGCCTATTGCCTACGACTACGACGAGGATCAGTCCATTACGGTTACCTGCTAGATTGTCCTACCCGATTACAGTAGTCAATAATCACTTTGCTACTTCGAACAAATATATTCCTATCTGGGAGATATCACAAACTTAAAGATATTTTATGACGAAAGTGCGGATAATTTTTTATTTAACCTTATATATATATATATATATATATATATATATATATATATATATAAGACATTTTTTATGTTTATACATTACTTTTATATTATTTTTTTTTATTATACAAATATTTAAGTAAATGCTCTGTTTTATAATAAACATCATTAATAACATTTACCGGCCATAGAAAATATTCGTTCTCTGACAGGAACGAATATTTTCTATAAAAATTTCTCGGACATTCAGATCGGTAAATGTTATTAATACTGTTTATTATAAAACAGAGCATTTACTTAAATATTTGTATCTATAAAAAGAATGTATAAATATAAAAAAATGGCTTAAAATAATTGGCGGACTTCGTCCATTTAATAATATGTGACGTCATATATATATATATATATATATATATATATATATATATATATATATATATATATATATATAAGGCTCAAACACTAATATCCTATGATTATAATTTATTACATTGGAATCGTAATCATGATCCAATTCGCCAAACCTACAAATTCATAAATATATATATATATATATATATATATATATATATATATATATGTGTGTGTGTGTGTGTGTGTGTGTGAAGAAATATACTCTTAAGATGTGTTACATTTATGGGATAAAGTGATCAATATCAGAGATAGAGTGTGTGTGTAAGTAAAAAAGTGAACATTGAAGTCAACACTTAGAGCCGACAGGCTGTTTCATGCTAGACGCAATCGTCAAGCCAGGTGACTCGTGGCCTGACGATTGAAACATGAGAACTCTTATGTAGCGATGGAATCATATTTTTAAATAAATAATTATATATATATATATATATATATATATATATATATATATATCTAGTAGGGTTATGACTTTTTGAATTTTTGTAAAATAATTGATTTCTTGTCTCATAATTTGATTAATGATCAATCAATTTTCACGTGCATTCGACTCTTTTAAACCAACGTTAGTATAATTCAAGGAGAGACTATGCGTCCTTTCGCAGTTCCAAGAAATTCATCGTATTTCAAGCCAAACTGAAAACCGCATATATTGGTTTATGTATGTAAGAGAATAATAACTATAGTTTGTCTATGTGGGATTCAGGTGGTAATGCATATTCTTAAGTGTGTGTATGTGGGAGGTGTCTAGTAGACCATATCCTTGTTGGTTATGCGCATGTTGATTTAGGACCGTTTTTACGTACATACCGTTTTTTTTTAAGCATTTCACCCCAAGCAAGGCGAGAAGCCACTAGGACGCAAGGGGTTACAGAAAATTTAGAGCAAGATCAGATAAGAGTGATAGAAGAAAGGATGAGGAGAAAGGGTAGTGGATAGATCAAGGCAACTGGAGATGTCGATTGACATTACATTTGAATAGCTGGAGATTATAGCTCTCAGGGAAACTGGAATAGGGAAGGGAGTTCCACAGGCGAGAGGTGAGAGACACGAAGCTATTGGAGTAGAAGAGACGGCTACATTTAGGAGTTTCGACAGTGAAGGGGTGAAAGCGGGATGCCAGCCTCGTAGGGCGCTTGAACTCATGAAGTCTGGGATAAACATATGTTATATAAGTTTTCTATTTGTTCTTTATCTTATATATATATATATATATATATATATATATATATATATATATATATATATAATAGGCAATCGGAAAATAGTACTTAGTCCTTGCCAAAGCGTTTCGTCATTTGACAAGACAAGGGATGATAAACAAAAGCGAAATGTTGTGTAGTAACATGAGATTCAGCACATTCTCACTTAGTCGAAAAAAAAAAGTTACTAAGATCTAAAAAGAGGCTGAAACAGGAGCGTCTTTAAAAATTGTCTGAATCTGTTGCATTTACAATAAGTGTGTCTTTATAATTTAACTCTGAAGATGATTGACTTGGCTAAAAAAAAACAAAAAACAAAACAAAAAAAAACTACGGCACATTGCTTGATGAATCTCATCTTAACATCAAGAAACTGATTAGATACCTGGAAAGGATCAATATAAAATAATATAGACATATGTCTACATTATTCAATGGAACATGTTTGAATATATATACAAGCTTATTAAAAAAGAATGAACCTGTTTCATTGCGCAATATTTTAATAAAGAAAAGCAATAGTAAACTCCAGCCAAGTCACAAGTATTCTATTCGCAATCAACTTTTATTTCACGTCTTACAAGTGTTCAATGTGGCCATCACCTTCATCACGGGCAACATCAATGCGATAAGGATATTCCTCCCAAACGCATATCACGATCCATTGAGTTGATCGCTGTTGTTTTTCGAAGACCATCGAGGTTAGTGGGTAGCAGTGGAACATAAACGCAGTCATTTACGTATCTCCCACAAGAAAAAATCCCACACAATGAGGTCTGGGACATTTCGCAGGCCAAGCACAAAGAGCAATGTCCTGGTAAGTGCCTGAATGAGGCGTAGTCTGTAAGGTTTCAAATGTCTTAGCACACGCCAGTTTGTGGATTGAGAGATCGCAAGCTCACGGCTAAATCGATTTGTGCACGAATTCTCGACATTTGTTTCTACGAAATTGATGGTCGTCCTGGACTGTTTAAACCAGCGTGGAATGTTCTTAGAAGAAGGTGGATTAATGTTGAATTGCCTTCGAAAATCACACTGCACTATAAGAACCATATTTGTTTTCGCGAACTCGAGAACGCAGAACACCTTTTGCCGAGGACTCACCATTCCCGGGGTGAGCAATTCAACGTCACCGGCGATACGACGCGTCTACAGCGCCCCCCTGTGGCAGCCATTCAAAACTTCCCTTTCATATGATTACTCATTGCATGACGATGCTTGAGAACTGAAGGAATACGTCATGAAATCGGTTCATTCTTTTTGAATAACCCTGTGTGTGTGTATGTGTGTATGTGTGTGTGTATGTGTCTCTTTAACACTGAATATAGCTAAATGTATGCTTCTGTAAAATATAAAATCAAAATGAGACGTAAGTCGCTACAATACTGACTGATTGGATTAAAAAAAATTATTTTAGGAAATTTTATAACTAGTCGTACGTTCGAGGGGTCGTTAAGTGGGGTTGAGTTATTTTTCTATCGATCCATGCATAACTTAAATGTGTGATCGTAACTGATGCAAAGACATTCATTGCCCCCCGCCCACCAGACAAAAACATAAAAAAAAAGAAAAAGCCTTAAGAAAAAAAAAAAAAAAAAATTCTAAAATCTTCCAGACATTAGTATCCATGTACTTAACTTTTTTTTTGTCGGCAGACACCTCTTCGGAGCTTATATTTCTAAAATCAGAATCAAAGAGAATACCTCGTTTTTTTTTTTTTAACATCGATTCTTCAATATGATTAAAAGAAAATGTTTGTCACTTGTAAGATGGAATATAATTACCAACATAAAAATAAAGATTATTTTTCCATTTTCGAAATCGAAGTTGCGAAGAGGAGTGATTTTCAAATTCCGTTTGCATTTTGAGTTCTTTCAGATGAGATTTACTGAAAACTGAGTGAACATTGCATTTAGACGCCCTCATAAACCCTACGTCTGTATGTTTTTGAAAACCATCAACTGAAGAATAATTTGCTTAGAGACAAAAGGAATAAAAACATCTTTTTAGTTTACTGTAATTGCAGACGGGGTGGGGGAACTTTAAGCGATAAAAGAAATTACTTACCAGATGTCTAAATGTAAACAGTCTGCACTGATATCGTCAAGGTCACTGAAACAGAAAAAAAGACAAAGAGGCATTAGAAATATACAAGTCCTATAAAGTAAGCGGTGTCGGTTGGTGGTTTGAAAGAGAGATCTAACCATGTTAGATGAGTTAATGTAAAAATCGCCCGCCCCCCACCGCGTCTATAGGTAAAAATTGGTTGTGTTGATGTACGAATTTATAGATAAAGATTGGTCGGATTTATAGTTGAAAATATTATAGCTCCTAACATTTCAGTCACTTTCTCATTGCCTTTTCTATAAATGCTTTCATTTACATTATTTACATATATTTACATATTTATTGCCATATTCACGATGTTTCGGCCGTTGTACGCTCTGGAATTCTTCAGGATCTGTCTATATGTCTGAAACGATGTATTGTAACTATTTACACTATTTGCATTGGAATTTCGAACTGAACCATTTATTTTGTCCATCGGGGTAGATTATTCTAGTTCAATGTGCCGGGCCTCTTCTGTATATCTCAGTTATTTCCCTTTAACTGAATTCTCCAAGTTTTGAGGACACATGGTCCAGTAGATAAAGGCGTTGTTTGGATCCAGTGACTTGACCCAAAGAGTACCTGTCTACTACAGTCAGAACAAAAACTTGATTGATTTATACTTGAGTCTATAAGTAACACTTTGTCGAGTTTATACGTGAGTCTATAGTTAAATGTGGTCAGGTTTATTCTTGAATTTATAGGTCCCATTTATACTTGAATCCCATTTATACTTGAGTTTATAGGTCCCATTTATACTTGAATTTATAGGTCCCATTTATACTTGAGTTTATAGGTCCCATTTATACTTGAGTTTATATGTAAACATTACTGCTCTTTATATTTGGATCTATAGTTAAAACTTTGCTGGTTTATTTTTGGGCCTACAGGTAAATTTCGGCTCGGTTTATACTTGAGTTTATAGGAAAACATTAATCAGATATATACTTGAATTTATTAGTAAACATTAAATGTGTTTATACTTGAATCTAAGCGTTAAAATTAGTCGTTTTTATACTTGGGACTATAGGTAAACATTGATCGTGTTAATACTTGAGACTATAGGTAAATATTGCTAGTGTTAATAATTGAGACAATAGGTAAACATCGATTGTTTTAATACTTGAGACTATAGGTAAACATTGATTGTTTTAATACTTGAGACTATAGGTAAACATTGATTGTTTTAATACTTGAGACTATAGGTAAACATTGACTCTGTGGATGCACATTAATCGAGCTTAGACATGGTTTTAAAGTTAAATATTTGTCGCATATATACTTGTACAAATAGAAGACCTTGGTATCGACTCTTTAGGTAAACATTGATCGTTTTTATACAAAACGCTACAGGAAAGCATTAGTTAAGTTTACTCTAGAATCCATGTAAAAGTTTTGGTCGGTTTTAAACTTGAGTCTGTATGCAACCAGTCGCGCTTATATCTGCGTCTACAGGCGGACATTGTTAGTCTGTACCCGAACTAGCAAGCATCATCTCGGTAAGTTGTAGCCACCGCCGATGGAAAAACCGCGCGAGAGACGAATTTGAAGCGTGTAAATCCGTCTGTTGCATTTAAAGAGGGATTAAAACGTTAAAACAAAATTCGTGTCTTCGGTTTATTACTATATAACAATGAAATAAGCATGCCAGAAGTAGCAGCAAAATTGTCCAATTGTTAGGTTAAGCTCTGCCCCGTTGCATCTTAGAAATGATTAAAAATATCTTACTGGAATTCCCCTAGGTTTTTATAACACTATAGGATTCTACTTTAAGCAATAAGAATATATAATTACTCTCCGAGTTTAACAGAAGAATTGTGATGAATCGATCATAAATGACATGTTCATCATTAATTAATCATAGCTAAGGATTTGAAGCTCAATAAGGATTGAAATTGAGTATACATATATTATTCCAGGATAATTTTCCAACTTATTCAAGATGATCTTCACCCTCTCTAACCTCCTAACTTTTTGTCCTGGAGCAACAAGTTGCCTCGCAGCTTTCACGTACGATTTCATTTTCAAGTCTTTTTTCACTGCTCTTTGGACTGTCATAGCTGAAACTTCTCTCTCACGTGCCAAACGCGTTATGGATTGAGTTGGATCTTTTCTAATTGATCTAAATTGAAATGAGGACCCATCTTCCTGTTGTCAGTTCCTGATACAGTTTTCCTCTCTACTGTTCCCTCTTTTTTAAACTTATTCCTCGTTCTCGTGATGGTTCTTGAATGGACTTTGAAGATGGAAGCCAGAGTATGAATGTTGGTACCATTACTGAAGGCCTGAATAATATTTTTCCTCTGACTATTGCTCAGTTAGGGATACAGTAGGTCTGACACAAAACGATTTTAAACTGTTCTTTTTCTAGTTGAATATCTCAAAGGGTTTTTTCAGTGATTTTTACGGCAAATCGTATCAAGATGGCTAAACATCTTATCTGAAAACCTGGAAAAAAGAAACTTAATTATTTTAGTGTTTTTCAGATAATAAAAATTTTGTGGGATGGATAATTATGCTGTTATACGATTTGGACAATTTCGATGTTCCATCCGGTAATTACTGTATGAGCGCACAGTTGTTATGTCTAGGCTTCTGCCATTTAAATACCATACGTGATACACGTTTTGGCAATCATGTCTCTTTTTATACATGATTGACTAGGCAGGGATATTTTCTTGCACTAGGTTGCCATTATATTCTGCGATAGACTGGTTGCCAACCAAGACTATAGGACTCATTCTTTAGTGCTATTCAACCCATATGTGAGGGGATAAAGAAGAAGTCATACTTTTCCCGATGGCATTTACGCGTAAGTGATTGTAATCAACCTGACTGAAATTCGAACTTGGATCTCTGATTTCTACTTCCGAGTCATTATTCATTCCCCCCCCCCATCTTGTCTAGGTTTAAGGAGAGGAAAAAAGGAACGCGGATTCTGCTGACAAAATCAGTTATCCTATTTTTTCCCTATATTTCCATACTTATATGACAAAGTATGGGTGACCGCATGGGAATACCAAACTTAGATGTGGGGGTGGTGTAAAGGAAAATTGGAATTGGAGATTCGAGGGCCGAGTTCCGAATTCCAGTCGAGTTCGTTATATTAATTTACGCGCAAATAAGGTATGAATCCACTCCCTGTCCCTGGGTTAATTAGCAGGATTTGCATCAGTAAATCACTGTTATCTCCAAAAATTTCTTAAAATCTAAAAATATATTCTGCGGTAAGATAATCTGAAAAAGCCTTAAAAAGCAAATCAATTCATCAAAATATTTTTTGATGAAACAAAAGCAAAATAGTAAATATCGTAATGCATCTGTGTTTATGATTTGACCTGATTTGTCTGTTTAACAGCATATCAACAATTCAATTCCGAAATTTAATTTATTTGGGTGCTTTGAAGTAATAAACATGGTATATGTTATTCTGCTTTCACAATTGAATACATGGTAGATGACACTCAGCTTTGCGTATTTTATGTGGTAGTTTTATTGAAGTTATATTTTGGAATGCAGTTTGAATAATTGTAGGATATTATGTGGATTTACGTTAAGAAACAGTTTTTCATGTTAGTTTGGTTGATTTTGTTTAGAGGCATATAACTTTTATGGCTTAGTTAATGTCGAAATCTAAACATTTTCAAAACAATTTTATGGCTTCAATTAAATATTTCTCTCTATATAAAGTTGTAGCCTCTGTTTGTCTGTTTGTTATCAAACTCTTCCTAGCGTCTTGAAGATAGACCCCCTCCATAAACATATATATTCTAAAACTACATTACCCAGGGTACTTGGTTAAGTATATTTCATTTTGATCAAAGGGGTCCCCGGGTGGCACCCACCCACTGAAAATTTGTTTCCCTTTGATATATATTAAATTTGAATTTGAACAAGGGAATGACTCCTAGGGTTTTCGGATAAGTGTATTTCATTTTGATCACTGGAGGTCCCTGGGTGGCACAAACCCGCACTGCAATTTTTTTTCCTTTTGATTTAAATTAAATTTAAATTTGAACAAGGGAATGGCTCCTATCCAAAATATAGGAGAAATCCAGAAGATGGAGGTCACATCGTCAAGATCAAAATGAGACAATATGGACGTCACGTTTAGCAAGAAATCATCAATCAGTGGATAGTACGTTACAATATATATTTGTTGCGACAACTGGACTCTCGTATCAATGTTGAAATCTGCTTACTAATTCATTCAATCAAGTATTGCATCAAATACATATCAATGGAGTCAGAATAAGCTGTTTTGCATAACCTTCCTCACTGAAATATATATTTTTTGATTTATATTAAATTTAAATTCGAACAAGGGAATGACTCCTATTCAAAATATAGAAGGAGAAAGTCAGAAGATAGAGTTCACATCGGCAAGATCGTTGAGCAATATTGAAATGCATCATTTTTCTCCACAAATTATAACGATGATTTAAAATCAATTATCATTTTCTCACAAAAATAGGTGTGACATGCAGCAAGGCGCGGGGAATTCGGCTAGTATACTATAAATAGATATTGTTGGTATCTTTTTTTTTTTATATAAAAATGTATTTTTATGCTTAATAGTGTTTTGCTTTTGTTTGTGGGTCCGCTATTTGCTCATAGCTGGGACCCTAACAGGTGATACAACCCTAGGTCAGTGTGAACCTGGGAACAGCGGCAATTTGCAGATCAGATGTAGTTTATCGCCATACCCTGGACAACATTCAGTGTTTAAAAACGGCGTAAAATCTACAAATGTATTTAATGAAAAGTTTAATTAAAAAAATAAAAAATAAAAAATAGCTTCTTCGTATCTTGCGTTTCGACTGAAGAGTTTACAGAGAAAGGTCAGCGCTGATACGTCTCAAGTTTTTTTTTGCCATATACAATTAAAAAGAAAAAAGAAAAGAAAAAAAAACACTGACTGAGTATTCAATTCGTATTTTTTCTATACACAGCTTACAACCAAATCACGTTCACCCACCGGTTCCCGCACGATCATCTAAGTAAAGCAATATCAAGCCTGGTCAGTAGCAAGATGGGTGACAGCTTTGTAATGTCATGTGCTGTACGCTTGGATATGCATGGTGTAATGGATAACGGCTCGAAATAGTTAATCGGAGAGCCAAGTCCCAATTCCAATCGGGTTTGTTATATTCACTTAACCGAAAATAATCTTAAGAAAGGAGGAAAGGTATGAATCCACCTCTTTTCCTCCCAGCTATGGGTTAATAAGTCATATATCAGTAAATCATTTTAATCGGCGAAAAAATCTTACTATCTAAAAGTATATTCTGGCTTTAAATAAGACGAAAAGGCTGGTAAACTGTAAAAACAAAATCAGTCAAGATGTATTTTTTCTCTTTCTTTTTTTTTTTAAATGTAGGACTTGTATAAGTAAATTAACATTATCTTCAAAAAGATTCTTACAATCTAAAAATATGTTTTGGCTTTAAATAACTTGCAAAAGGTTGGTAAGCCGTAAAAAACAAAATCTGCAACAGCAGATTTTTCCCTTTCATTTTGTTAATATGTAGGACTTGTATCAGTAAATCATTATCATCTCTTCAAAATTCTTCCTCTTTAAAAAATATTTTCTGGCTTTAAATAACCTGAAAAGGTTGATAAGTAGTAAAAACAATAAATGAATCGGACTATCATTCGACATACATCAACAGCAAAATAATAAAAAGAATCGCTAAACGTCTATTTCTGTGTTAAAAACGTGGTACAATCGAGGAATATATTGAATGAAGATAAAATAAAAGCATAAATCCTTATTTCTTGCCATTTGCCATGTCGAATGAAGTGTTTACATTCACAAAAAGGCCAGTGTTGCTACGTTTCAGGCTTTTTTAACGCGCACAAATAAAAAGGAAAGACAAAAGAATAAAATAACATTGATATAAAAGGGTTTATAATTGGTATTTTCTCGTATCGTTCGGACGAGAGAAAGCATAGCTCTCAACGGCGTGGTAGGCTGAACATTTGCTATGGAAATAGCGATAGAGTAATGATAGGCTTGCAATATAGCGTTTTTAGGAAAAGAGGCTGTAAAGTAGAAAATAATAGACTATTGATATGGTAGGGTGAGTCCTAGCTGTAAAGGTCTGAACAGTTAGAATTAAAAAATGGAGCTCATCTTGAACATTTGCCATGAAAATAGTGATAGGGTAGAGATAGGCTTGAGACATTGTCTGTAGGAAAAGAAGCCGTGGGGTGGAAAACATTAGACTCTATGGATATAGAGTATCCAAGGTCTGAACTGGTGGAACTAAAAAATGGAGCTCATCTGAACATTTGCCATGAAAATAGTGACAGGGTAGAGATAGGGTTGAGACATTGTCTGTAGGAAAAGAAGCCGTGGGGTGGAAAACATTAGACTCTATGGATGTAGTGTATCCAAGATCTGAACTGGTGGAACTAAAAAATGGAGCTCATCTGAACATTTGACAGGAAAATAGTGACAGGGTAGAGATAGGGTTGAGACATTGTCTGTAGGAAAAGAAGCCGTGGGGTGGAAAACATTAGACTCTATGGATGTAGTGTATCCAAGATCTGAACTGGTGGAACTAAAAAATGGAGCTCATCTGAACATTTGACAGGAAAATAGTGACAGGGTAGAGATAGGGTTGAGACATTGTCTGTAGGAAAAGAAGCCGTGGGGTGGAAAACATTAGACTCTATGGATGTAGTGTATCCAAGGTCTGAACTGGTGGAACTAAAAAATGGAGCTCATCTTGAACATTTGCCATGAAAATAGTGACAGGGTAGAGATAGGGTTGAGACATTGTCTGTAGGAAAAGAAGCCGTGGGGTGGAAAACATTAGACTCTATGGATGTAGTGTATCCAAGATCTGAACTGGTGGAACTAAAAAATGGAGCTCATCTGAACATTTGACAGGAAAATAGTGACAGGGTAGAGATAGGGTTGAGACATTGTCTGTAGGAAAAGAAGCCGTGGGGTGGAAAACATTAGACTCTATGGATGTAGTGTATCCAAGGTCTGAACTGGTGGAACTAAAAAATGGAGCTCATCTTGAACATTTGCCATGGAAATAGCGATGGATTAGTAACAGGCTTGCAATATTGTGCCTATAAGAAAAGAGGCTTTAGGACTGAAATCATTAGACTCTATGGATGGATGTGGAATGGTGACTCCTAGCTGTAAAGGTCTGAACTGGTGGAAGTAAAGATTGGAGTTCATCTGAACATTAGCCATGGAAACAGCGATAGATTAGTAACAGGCTTGCAATATTTTCTGTAGGAAAAGAGGTTGTAGATTCCATCGATTTGGAATGGAGCATATCTGATCCTGTCATCGGAATAGCGATAGAGTGGGCTTGCAATGTTTGCCTTTGTGAGTAATGGGGTTGCAGGGTAGAGAATATAACTATCCACAAGACTGCCTAAGCGATTGGGAAATTTATCAATCAACTAAAGTGAGAATTAAGCAGTCCTAGTTCAGATATGGCGGCTGTATTCCATTTTTGGTCTAATCTTACACTCTTGTGGAAATGAATTGAAACAAAACGAATAATTCCGTTATTATTTACTCTTTTTTTAAATTTTTCCAATGAAACATGACCCAGTGCATATGTTAATACATCGTCTGTCAATTCCACGAAGCTGTTTCTTGCAGATTGACCACAGATTCTCGAATCAGGAGAGTTTCCGGGACCATCTATATTACTTAGATTTGCTCATTGGTAAGACTTGCCAGTGTGTTCGTGTAGCGTTACAATTTTCGTAACCTTTCTTGGAGTAATATCTATCACAGACAATGGCCGTAGGACGACTAATCGACAGTCAAGACAATAGTGTTTTGGTGTGATAAAAATCTGATACAATCACGGACGATGCAATATTTTTCAAGGCCAAACTAATTTCATCATGCACCCTGAAAATAGCTTCATATTACTGCACACTATACATGAGTTCCATTTGAGGGTCAGGAATCGTCTTGATACCCAACAGACGTCCAAATCATGGAGCCTCGACCATTCATAGTAACAGCAGGGTCTGAATGTGCATAATGAGACAATACAAGCTTGTATTATGAGCAATGTGGAGTCGTAAAAGTTTCAACTGATAGAACACGAAATAAACCGACTCAAAGATATGCCATGGAAATAGCTATAGAGTGATGATAAGCTAACAAAGTTGCGTCTGCAGGGTAAAGGGTTGCAGAATGGAAAATAAATCATCACCTACAAGGCCGTATCAATGATTTTGAACGCTATCAAGTCTAGAAAGTTATGATTGAATCGCTCCATCTCAAATATGGAGGCAATGTCCTATTTTCAGTTTAATCTGTCTCTTCTAAAGATACAACATAGCAGAAAGAGTTAGGTACTTCCTGGAGCCGACAATCATTGCAAGATCTTTAGTAATGGATTCTATAGATGAATCCCACGAACGGTCTGAAGTGAACCCGTCCTAGGAAAGTAGTTGGCTTAACGTCCGGTAAAGCCTAAATCAAACCCCAAATCATCGACGAACAATAATTCACACTAATTCGACTGGATAGTTCCACTCGATAGTCACTCAGTAATCACCGCAGTCAGTAGCCTGACACCGCTATTTATACACCTGGTGGAAGACATAAGTCCAGAGTGTCACGCTCGAAACTCGGTGTCAGTAGTTAATCATTTTCTTCCTATATGACAGGGAAGAAGATTAAAAATATGACACAGAAAGCCGAACCAGATATTGTTATAATAAAAGATGACTTTCAAACTAAACAAAGTATTAAGAAACAAGAAAATATCATTCGAAACAAAGAAATGAGTTACAAAAAAAGAACTTTAGTCGCACACCAAAACGTAGGTACGCGTATATGTACTAATTAATATATATATATATATATATATATATATATATATATATATATATATATATATAAACAAACATATAACGTGTGTTAGCACGTGCGATACCCTGTCTTCATCGGCCGCCGACTAGGGGTGATATCACGGTTTCGGTGGATATGGCGGGACCGCCACCCCTGGCGCCACCAGCAGCATTTGCCACCAGGCAGGGTATGAAGATAAGCTAATTGATCGTTCCTTTTTGTAAATTCTATCTGTAATGAATGTATATATATATATATATATATATATATATATATATATATATATATATATATATATATATAATAAAACACTTTTATCCCGTCAAATCTGGACTAAGCCAAAAAACGTAAAAGTGCTCGATGCACGTCGCACCTCCCCCGCAAAAAAACAAAAAACAAAAACAGTGAAGAGTTGGTAAATATTAAAATGAAGGAATACTAATCACTTATGCCACCATGGTTTCCACTGATAAAGTTTCGTCAGGCAGTAGAGGTTAATTGTATTCCCAACGACTCTTATTCATTTCTACAATCTCAACGGGAATCACGAATGTACAAATAATGAAAAGCAGGCTTTTGGAAACACAATTAACGTATACTGCGTGACGAAACCATATCGATGGAAACCATGGTAGCATAAGTGGTTAATAGTCCTTCATTTTAATATATAGATAAATATTTAACTTAATTAGCTATTATATTTCCATAATATTCACTCCCCTCTTCAAATGTTGAAAGTATAATTAATTCTAATTTCCCTATTACAATATATTATTTACAATATATTATTTATAATTTATAAACTTTCCCCTAAACTAAGATCTCACCAAGTCTCTTTCCATTAATCCATTACATACGTTTTATTAGGTTGGTGCAAAAATAATGACGTAATAATGTCGTTTTTTGACGTTTTAACGTCAAAAAACGACATTATTACGTCATTATTTTTGCACCAACCTAATATCTATATATTCTAAAGTTATTTTAAACCCCTTTTTATTCCTCTTTTAAAAATTTTTATAAAACTTTTTCCCTTTAAGACAAATACCTTCCATCCTTTCCTGACCCCTGTCTTGTGCCTTTCGTCTTTAGTCTTTTTTTAATTATATATATATATATATATATATATATATATAGGCAGCATATCTTCATTCAAACATGTTGTAGTGAATAATATATATATATATATATATATATATATATATATAGTTTATGCAAAACTAGATAATCCGTATGGGTAGACCCAAGGAGGATGATATCCAGAGAGCTCAATGTAAATTCAGAGCAAATAAATTTGAATAAAAACAGACCACTTTAAGGTTCCATGTAATAAGTTATTTCACCACAGCCCTTTTAACGGGCTCTGGATCATCAGACTTTACTTCCAAAGGTTGAAATGAAAAATGAAAAGAAATTTACACATTTTTGACGGGCCGTATTAAGCATATGTAAATTAACGAAGTTAGGAAGTGAGGGGGGAGAGAAGACATGAGTGAGTTAGATGTAACATTTCAATAATTCTTTATCCTTAAGCTCCCTTGGTGTGAGACAGACATCGCTTAACTTAACGTATATATATATATATATATATATATATATATATATATTTAGGCAGCAATCCTTCTTTCATGCACATTTCATTGAAAACGACAGACAAGGTGCTTTATTTAGTTTTTTATACAATTTCTCATGCGATCTAATATATTTTTTTTCTTTTCGGATGATAAATTATATAAAAACAGTCCGAATTTTCTTTTTATCCGAGCGCTTTCGGCTATACATTTAGCCATTTACAAGGATTAAATATTTTAACTGTTAAATAAGAAATACTTTGTTGTATGTATGTTTTATAAAATGTTTTCATTATTCAAAACACGGTCAAGATATTGTGTCCATGTTCATTCGGTAATTTGGTAGACTGATAAATGCGCTTAATGCAAGCAGGCTTTGTGGTTGAATGACCAATATAGATAGAGTATTAACCAGATGTCATCGGAAAAGTTGAGGAAAGAATGAAAGAATGAAAAAAAAAAGAAAAAAATAAAAGAAAAAGAAAGGGAGAGGAAGTAAAATCAACAATCAATCAGAAAAATAAAATAACACCCTCACATCACAGCAAAAGTATATATAAATCGAGAAATACTAGCAGTTTGACACTGTTCTGATGAGTAGTTGCAACTTTGAAGTAAATATTACTTGAATGAAAAACTTTTTATTAATTCACTCTCTCCTCTTTCAGTCTCTCTTTATATATATATATATATATATATATATATATATATATATATCCTTATGCAAATTAATTGAAAGGACTGCTTTATTTTCCTTTATTTCACCATACGATCAGTTTTAGATCCACTGGGGTGACAGGATGTAATTTATTTCTATTTTTTACTCAGATTAGGTCATTTGCAGTGGTGCGCATTTCTTTTCGGAACGTATGTTGAAATTAGTTTAGCCTTGAAAAATATTGCATCATCAGTGTTGCATCAGATTTTTATCACGCCCAGACACTATTGTCTCGACTGTCGATTAGTTGTCCCACGGCCATTGTCTGTGAAGGACGTTGCTCCAAGAAAGCTTACGAAAATTGTAACGCAGCACGAACACAATGGCAAGTCTTAACAGTGAGCAAATCTAAGTAATATAGAATGTCCCGGAAACTCTCCTGATTCGAGAATCTGTGGTCAATCTGCAAGAAACAGCGTCGTGGACTAGACATACGAAGTACTAACATGTGCACTGGGTCATGTTTCATTGGAAAAATACGAAAAATATAAATAATAACGGAATTATTCGCTTTGTTTCAATTAGTTTGCACAAGGGTTTATGTGTGTGTGTGTGTGTATATATATATATATGTGTGTATGTATATTGTGTATATTTAGGCAGCAATTTTTCCTTAATGCACGTTTCATTAAATAATATAGACAAATTTATTATTAATTAATTTATTTAAAGTAAGTTCCTTTCATATTGTCTGATAAGCTTAATCATATTATCGTTGAAATACGAAAGGAAAACACTATATTGATACATGTTTAAATCTGATCTAAGCTTTCGGCTTACATAAGCCATTATCAAAGATGACAATTTCAATAAATCAAACAACAACGGGCGAAACAACAATGATAGTCCGCCCTTGCTGCATAAAAGTTTCCAAGTAACGACAAACTCGTATATACGAGACGCGGGTGTTTTCCTTTCGTCTTTCAACGATAATCAGATAATATGAAAGGAACTTAAAATAAATCGACAAACTTGTCTATATTATTTAATGAAACACGCATTAATATATATATATATATATATATATATATATATATATATATATATATATATATCAGACAATATGAAAGGAACTTACTTAAAATAAATAAATTAATAATAAATTTGTCTATATTATTTAATGAAACATGCATTAAGGAAAAATTTTTCTTTGGGCGATACCATTCGTAACACACATGGGTCTTCGATTGCGGATCACTTTATAAAGAATCCCACGTCTGCGATGGATTTCAGTGTGAACTGGTTTTCCGTTTTGGCCAGTTCGCACTCATTATTCCATCTTAAGGTGTTGGAGACGCTTTACATCAGGTCCAGGGAACCTGCTCATTGAAAACAAAGAGATTGTTTGCTTGGACTTGCTGTGTTGCGTTTCTAGCATCTTTGTTGCTATAATTTTTATAATAATTTATTTCTCCCTGTCCAATCATTCATGTCATCCATAACAGACTTTTCTTTTTCTTTTCCTCATAATTTTAGTTCCCTGTTAACAGTTCTGATGAGAGGGGACGAAACCGGTCGACTGGTGTATGTTTTTGTTTTAAATCTATCATGGTCTACAATATAAAATTTCTTGTTTTTAATGCCTTAATATATATAAATATATATATATATATATATATATATATATATATATATATATATATATATATATATATATGATAAACTCTGTCTATAATGCGATGACGGTAAAGAATTTCTATTAAAACTTTATATGTTATTGTTTAATCTGTTAAATGTACGAGCGAGCCTCTTTGTCTGCTTTTTCTTTTTTTTACGGTAATTTCCAACATGTCTCCCTTCATGCTACGTTATCCCATTCTCTGAATCGCCTTTCCCTCTATCTCTCTCTCTTTCTCTCTGGCCGTTCCTCTTTTCGCTGTACTCATTAACCTGTTCTCTTTCGTCAAAACAAAAATACATACAACCGATTAATTATCATCAATTACAAGTACAGACGTTATTAAAAGAGTTAATTAAAATAACGAAATATGCACTTCTTTGTCATTGATTTCAATCATAGCTACTTAATGACTTAATCCTCGGTCGAGATTATCGATTTTGAATCATTGACATATATGTTTAAAGATTTTAAAACCAAACGCTATACTTTAAAAATGTATCTTTGAAGCGTTTTGTCAATGCACACGCACGTGGGGATGGCGTAACCGTTGTCTGCGCGGAAAATGAAATCTGTGAAATTGGTTCAAATCTCTGCAGAATCTGTTGCCTTCATATTTGTCTAATGTCATTTGGAAAAACATAAACCCTTTTGTTTCCCCAAATCCAGCTATGGCTTAAATAACACGACAAACTGGAATCTCGAATCTTAAATGGAAGTCTAGAAAAAAAGGCTATTCTGAATTTAAAACACAAGAAACGGTATTCTCTTTCAAGAACAGTTATAAAATGTTTTGAAAAAAAGGAATCTATGAAGCTATACCATCTCTTTCTATCTATCTATCTATCTATCTATCTATCTATCTTGTTCCTTTAGGTTGTTGGTGATCATGGCTCTTCACAACTTCCTATAAATTGCAGCTCTTAGTAACGTTTGTCTTTGTATCACCCCAGTTCCACGATCCATCCACATAAGATCGTCGCTTCTTAACTCTGTCTCTTTCCCCTTCGATATGCCCTGTGAGTGTCAAATTCTCCAAGCCATCCTTCCTCGTTAATGTGCGTCAGACATTTCAATTCTCTCTTTCTGATTCTAAGTGTCCTCTTCGTTTCCATTTTCTTTAAGACTTCTTCGTTGTTCATGCAGTGTGTCTACGATATTCTCAGGATCCTTCTGTAGAAACACATTTCTGTTGCCTCCAGTTTTCTCTTCATCTGTGAGAAAATCGTCAAGCATGCAGTGCCATAAGAGATGATCGATACAACATAATGAAAGCATACTGCCATAATATACGCATATATATATATATATATATATACATACACACACACACACACACACACATATATATATATATATATATATATATATAGCGAGAGCAAGATCTAAAAGGTCAGCCAATCTAATAGTGATCTCATCTCACAATCCTCACACTTGCTCCATATGTGGCGTCCTTTGTAAACCAGTAGCGGGTCTTAAATGCCACTTAAGTCCTGGGTATGACGATAAACTACACCTGGCAGCAAGGCCTCTGATCAGGAGATTGGAGGTTTTCAGGAGCGTGGAACCATCTCTTAATTGCTGTTGTTCCCAGGTCCACCCTGAGTAGTAGCATTTGTTAGGGAGAGTCCCAACTATAAGGAAATAGTGAAGCCCCAAACAAAAACAAGACACTAAGAATAAAGATACATTTCTATAGTAAAAGTAACAGCAATTCATTCTTAAATGAAAAAAGAAAAAAACTACCAACAATACCTACTTATATTAAAATGACCAATAATATAATATCATTGCGCACCTCGAGGTGGTGTAATGGTTAGCAAGCTTGTCTCGCTAGAACAATTACGGTCGAGTGGTGATTTCGATCCTCACTGGGTGCCCTATATTTTCGGCCTTGTGCCATATCTGAGCTATGCTTGGAAAATCACAATAATATAATGTCATCGTAGAATTATATCTAATGCACTTTATCTATAGCTGAAGTATATAATTACGTTAAAAAAATATTTACTTGAAGCCATAAAATTTTGTTTAAAATATTTAGATTTCGGCATTAAATAGCCCATAGAGGTGTTGATATGCCGCTAAACGAAACCAACCAACCAACTAACTCGAAAGAACTTTTATGACATTAATCCATATTAACACTTTCTACATATTTCCTACAATTTATGAAATCAAATTGTCAAATATGACTGCAACAAAACTACAACATAAAACACACACATCACTGCCTCTAGTAATTATGTCCACACAAACATGTATATGTATAAAAGCTGAGCATCAACTACCATGTATTCAATTGTGAAAGCAGAATAACATCTATTTTTATTACTTCAAAGCTTTCAAGAAAATTAAATTTAGGCATTAAAATGACCCTTAAGGAGATGATATGCCGTTAAACAACAAATCAAATCAAATTACTAAGTGTGAAAGGATATGAGAAAAAGAAAAAAAAAAAAAAACATTGTCAAAGCGAGAGAACATTAAAAGGGCGGGAATTAAAAAGACAGAAGATAACGATTGACATTGCATTTAAATTCCCCACAAGAAAGGCATTAAAACCACTAAGATGCAGAGAAGTTAATGAATGTTAGAGAATATGAAAAAAACTATTATTAAGAAGAGAAGGACAATAAAAGAACAAGAATTAAGAAGACAGAAGATAACAATTGACATTGCATTTAAATTTTTGACGATCAAAGGCAATAAAGCCACTAAGACACAAGGGGTTACTGAGTGTTAGAGAATATGAGAAAAACTACTATTAAGGAGAGAGGACAATAAAAGAACAAGAATTAAGAAGACTGAAGATAACGATTGACATTGCATTTAAATTTTTGAAGAGCAAATGCAATAAAGCCACTAGGACAAAACGGGTTATTGAGTATTATAAAATATGAAAAAAGACTACTATTAAGGAGAGAGGACAATAAAAGAAGGTTGGAAGATAGTTCCACAAGCGAGAGAAGAAACTGTTAGCATAGAACTTACGGTTACATCTAGCCATTTCAACTGTAAAATGATGTGACCTTGCCACCAATCTTGTACTGTACTTAAATTCATAAAGAGTGCAGAGGCCATAGTGTAAAGTAATATTTATTTTGAATAATACAAAAATATGTCACAAGGCCAAAAGATGTGATGGGGAGGGCTGGTCTTTTTCTGTCTTATAATTAAATAATAAGGAGAAAATGGTGATTGTTATGGATTTTACAACAACATGCCACTACATTAGTGAAAGTCCTTTTCCTAAAGATAGTGTCTTTAATTTTCGAACACATTTTTGAAATGATAACCATTTTCTAAGAATCTATCTTTTGTTTTCCTTTTTTAATCATTTTACCCCCAGCAAGGGGTTACCCAGTGTGAGAGAATATGAAAAGTAAAAAGACATTATTAAGAAGAGAGAACACTAAAAGAACAGAAATTAAAAAGACAGAAGAGAATGATCGATATTGCATTTATATTTTTGAATATCAAAGTTGAATGGAAAGCAAGAGGCCGGAATAGATTTCCACAATCGAGAAGTGCCATAGAAGGAACTGTTAGCATAGAACTTACAGTTCCATCTAGCGATTTCAACTGTAAAAATGATGAGACCTTACCTACTTACTTCCTGTCTTCTTAATCCGTGTTCTTTTATTGTTCTCTCTCCTTAATGATTATTTCACACTCTGCGTCTCAGAGGCTTTATTGCCTTGCTTAGAGTGAAATGATTTTAAAGTAAGTATTACCAGTTAGTTTTAGGGAATAGAGAAAATCATATTGCATATAAAATAACGCTTGTTGTATGAAAATAAAAAGAATCTTCAAATGAAAAGATAAACTTCTAACGCTTAGAATAGACAAAAAAATTATTAGCCCAGACTACAATATAATGTCTTAATAAATTATTAAGGGCAACAAAAGGACAGCAATTAAGGAGACCGAACATGAATTTCAATAATTGAAGATCAACTTTGACTGGAAGGCAAGAAATCGAAGAGAATTATACAAGCGGGAAGTGAGAGAGAATACACTAGTAGCATGGAATTCATGGTTACATCAAATCATTTCAAATCTAAAATGATTAGTTCTTAGGTGACATTCTGGTACTACACTTGAATTTAGTTAACGAACTAGTATTTCATGGGAACTTCACTTTTATTTTCTAATGAGATTTGCCCGGACCGATCTCTTTCTTGCCTCTGCTGTTGTTGCCTTGACGCCGAAGTTAACATCATTTTAGTTTTTTAATATTACTTCATTCTAAATACATAAATGCATAAAGCGTCTTAGATTTTAGTATTAGACAAAAAGAAATCCCAATTTAATTCTCGAATTATTATTTTTTAACGATACACATTAAATCCTATTATGTTTTCGTATCTTCATTCAATTGCACATCGTAAGGTAGGATTTACGACTGAAAGTAATTCAGTACAATTTTGTCTTTGATTAGTACAAATAAATTGGTTCTTTTTTCCATCGCTAAAATGTTCGGTCCAACTGGGTATAACAGGTATTGTTACATTTAAAATTATTTTGGTTGAGAAACAGTCGAATCCGAAATCTTCTGGGTATATATCAATGTTGTTTCCTTAGCAAATGAGGTAGACTTGCGGCAGAGACTCCAAGACATCTTTGCGGCCAAGACACCTGCTTCTTTGCCGCCAGGGCATTGCGCAGCTGCAGACACGTTGACAAAAGTTTCTGGAAGCCCATGGAGAGCTAACGGTATGTCAAATTTTCTGTATACCTTTCTTGTCTAATAAATAATAAAATAAAAAACGGCAAAGGATTTTTGGTTATATGGTACTTTAACCATTATTTTTAGTGGGTACATGTGTTTGACGTTAACTGTGTACGCGTGTTTTAGTTTAATTGAGTACACGTGTTTGCGTTAATTGGCCTCCGACCCAAAACTAAAGGGACCTCTGATCCAGCTTAGAAAACAGCGACGATAATTTTGAAGAAATAACTTGGATTCCTCAATTCACTCGATGGAACTTCAAAACCTCACTTTAAATTTGATTTATGCTTTAAGTCCAATTTCGCCCCCCGTCAACCCCCCCCAAAAACAACAAAAAAACAAAACACACACATACACACACACAAAAAAAAAAAAAACGACTCAAGCCGAAATTTCGATTCAGGCCAAAAAGCGAGTTCTTCAAATCAAAAACTGTGTGGAACTTCGAAATCTCATGTCACGAAAACTCTCACTTGAACTCCGGTTCCATGTCATTTTGAAGAAATAAATTTTTTTCCTCAATTCATTTTTGGAGTTTTAGAAATACAGTGTAACCCGGATATAAGAGAGTTGTCAGGACCGGAGACTAAGTATCTTATATCCGGGTTTTTCTTATATCCGGGTTTGGTTTATTATATACATTAACACAGGCTCTAATTTGGGACCAGAGGAAATCTCTCTTATATCCGGGTCTCTTATATCCGCGTTACACTGTATTTTAAATTTAAAACAAAAAAAAAAAAACTGTTACTTTAAACTGAATATGAATTAAGAACGTTGAAAATGACTATTATTTAAGTTCTTTGAATATTTAACTGTTACCTACACATCCGCACACAAATACATTTGCTGGATGTTCAAGCATCAGATGAAGGGCAGATTTTCAATCCCATGATCATCCTTATTCCAAAAAGGTATAATATATCTATGTAGAGCAAGTGTGGCTCGAATTAGAGAGGTTTCAGTCACACGGACTGGCAGACAGAATATAGATGACCGCCACTAAGCGAGGCAATAAAGCACGTTCTACTTAATCAGATACACCAGTCACCAAGAAGTGTATCCAATATAAGCAGATACAAACTGAAACATAAAAAATAAAAAAAAAAACTACAGATCTGTTATGGGAGAAAATATCATAATCCTTGTTCATGGATGTCAACAAGTAACAAAATTAATATTTTTTTAGTCATTTCACCCCAGGCAAGGCGAGAATGCCACTAGTACGCAAGGGGGTTACAGGCAGTGAAAGTGAGAGAAAAGACTTCATATAGGGAGGATTGAGGAAAGGACAAAATATGAACGGAATTCAAGAAGATAGAAGATGGCGATTGACGTTACATTTAAAATTTGTTAATCATTTCACCCCAGGCAAGGCGAGAATGCCACTAGTACGCAAGGGGGTTACAGGGAGTGAAAGTGAGAGAAAAGACTTCATATAGGGAGGATTGAGGAAAGGACAAAATATGAACGGAATTCAAGAAGATAGAAGATGGCGATTGACGTTACATTTAAATTTTGTTAATCATTTCACCCCAGGCAAGGCGAGAATGCCACTAGTACGCAAGGGGGTTACAGGGAGTGAAAGTGAGAGAAAAGACTTCATATAGGGAGGATTGAGGAAAGGACAAAATATGAACGGAATTCAAGAAGATAGAAGATGGCGATTGACGTTACATTTAAATTTTGTTAATCATTTCACCCGAGGCAAGGCGAGAATGCCACTAGTACGCAAGGGGGTTACAGGGAGTGAAAGTGAGAGAAAAGACTTCATATAGGGAGGATTGAGGAAAGGACAAAAGATGAACGGAATTCAAGAAGATAGAAGATGGCGATTGACGTTTCATTTAAATTTTGTTAATCATTTCACCCGAGGCAAGGCGAGAATGCCACTAGTACGCAAGGGGGTTACAGGGAGTGAAAGTGAGAGAAAAGACTTCATATAGGGAGGATTGAGGAAAGGACAAAATATGAACGGAATTCAAGAAGATAGAAGATGGCGATTGACGTTACATTTAAATTTTGTTAATCATTTCACCCCAGGCAAGGCGAGAATGCCACTAGTACGCAAGGGGGTTACAGGGAGTGAAAGTGAGAGAAAAAACTTCATATAGGGAGTATTGAGGAAAGGACAAAATATGAACGGAATTTAAGAAGATAGAAGATGGCGATTGACGTTGCATTTAAATTTTGTTAATCATTTCACCCCAGGCAAGGCGAGAATGCCACTAGTACGCAAGGGGGTTACAGAACGTGAAAGTGAGAGAAAACACTTAGTATAGCGAGGATTGAGGAAAGGATCAAGAAGACAGATGATGACGATTGATGTTGCATTTAAAGTTTGTTAATCATTTCACCCCACTGCCTCTAAACGCAGAGGATTAAAGCGAGTGAAATTGAGAGAAAAGATGAATATATGCCTAACGCATCTGTACTCACATCAGCTTATACGCACCCAGTAAGATTAACTCTTACTAAAACCTTTTACACATTGTCATACATCTTTCCTACAAAGGTTCTTCATATGTAAAAATTTATATATGGTTATCTCATATAAATATATTCTTATTCGTATGGACGTTTTGTGCAAAGTTCTACTGAAGGTATTGTGAATCTTATGTCTTCTCAGAACAACGAGTAAAAACGGCTTCAAGCAAATAATTCCTCCAGGTTTTAAAGAAGATATCCTTACTTAGAACATATAGATTGGCGCTGCACACTCAGAAGCAAAGTGCTTTACCAAACAACAAAAACTACACCATTTGAAACTTCCAACAGCAGCAACAATTTAAAAGAATAGATAGCACGTGTAACTAGAAGAAAAATAATGAAATATTCAAGATGTTGACCCCCCGCCAAAAAAAAAAAAAAACAAAAAAACAAACCCCAAACCCAGGTCAATAGCCTCGATGGTTCTTGAATTTGGGGATATAGTAATTGTGAATTCAATCCCTGGGCTCGGCAATGTGAACCTGGACTCTTTGAAAACTGTGCCAGCAATAACTGGGCAGTACTAAAAATAACTAGACGAGGTATCCCATTACTTGGTCAGCTGATTGAGAAAAATCTACCAATTGGCGGCTAGTGCAATAAGCATAGTTCCTTTTGATATCCTGTGTCAGAATGAAAGCTATCATTTTAATACTCTCGATACGCCTGAAATAAGAACGTTAAAATCTAGTGCATGCCGCGTAACGTTACGTTAGGTCGGCTTCTATTTTTAGTCTGTTTAATACGTGTTCTCACATACGTGGTGCACTATTTGCTTCTAATTGGCTGCTGTCACCATTCGAGAAATTATTTTGTGCGTGGATTTCTCTAATTAAAATCGTTTTGTCGGCTGCGGGAAATGAACTGTATTTTATCCAGGTCCCCCACCCCAAAAAAAGGAAAAAGGAAAAAAATTTGGTAATTAAAATATTGCTACCAGCATGACGGGAATCCCCCACGCAATATTTTTTTTTTTTTAAAAAAAAGAAAAAAAAGCAAGCTAAAACTTTTTTCACAAGGGGTTCACAGTGGCAAAGTCATGCGTCTGTGAATCGTGATAGAAAAAAGCCAGATTCAAGAATGGCGACTCGCTTGAGTAGACATGTTACGCATAAGTAGCGACTCAAAGGGAATAAATCTCCAACTCTATATGTGACGAGATAACAAGTGGTAGCTAACAGCTGGCCCACATTGCAACCGTATTTGGAGCTTGGGCTAATATTCAATGAATACCAATCCCAGCCAAAGGTTAGGATTAGTTTAAGAAGAGATAAATAGCATCATGGCGGAATCTTTCCTTTTATGTGTTGACTTTGTCATTACATAATTAAAAATGTGCGCATGCGCGATTATGTGCGCATGCGCTGATATGTGCGCATTTATGACATTAATGTTTTCTTTATAGTTTCCCTGTTAACCGTAAAGTTATTTTTGAGCGATCTTAAATTTAAGTTTTTGAAAACCTGACGATATTTTTTTTATATATGCTTATAAATACATGGTAAAAAATAAAATCCTTTTACATGCCTTGATAAAGTCCATCAGACAACGAAAAGCGTTGATAACGAAAAGTTTTCCTTAATATCTTTATTACCCACCCCCACCATATGTTATAATTTTGGAATAAATTATATTTACTCTACTCTGTATTGAGCACTCTTATAAGAATAGTATTTTTGGTTATTGGAATTTATTCCGTATACACCAATCCTCTACGTGTGTATATATATATATATATATATATATATATATATACACTTTATTTTAGGATATTACATCATAAACATTGAAAAATCGCTACACCTGGGTGTAGCGTTTTTTAATGTTTTTGATCTTATATCTTAAAATAATGAATATTGCACTACTTTTGTATTGAGCCTTCTTTTAAATTAAATGTTACAAGCGCCGGAACTGAATTCTATTCGTTCTCATTTCACACACACACACACACACACACACACACACACACACACACACACATATATATATATATATATATATATATATATATATTATATGCCTAGTACTTATTTTAAGGTGCTCAATATCAGTAATAGAGCTAACATATTCAGTCGTATGGATATGAGTTTGTGACTTTGGATTTCACGCTTTTGCGATCATCAGAGAAACTGGTGTTCACAAAAGCGTGATACCCAGAGTCCCAAATTCATATCCTGTTGTAGAGTTTAATGTCCGACATCGACTGACTGACCAACTCGATATTTAGTCAACCCCCAACGAGAGCATCATGTGGCACAAGGCCAGTTTAACGTGGGATCCCGTGGGCTCGGCCAAAAATATGCCCATTGAACCCGTATAAACGGGTTCAGGGTCGGTTTACCTCCCCGAAAGAGAATCCACCCTTCGGCGTATTACTCAAGGTATATATATATATATATATATATATATATATATATATATATATTACTCAAGGTATATATATATATATATATATATATATATACATATATATATATATATATATATATATATATATATATATATATATATATATATATATATATATTACTCAAGGTATATATATCTATATATATAAAAACCCGATACGAATAATCAACTAAATAAAAAAGCACAAAAGTAGGGCAGACCTATATATATATATATATATATATATATATATATATATGATGGACTCTCCCGTCGATTTCGATGTATGAGGATCCGATAAACTTATTCAGTTTTTTTATTCTTGTGTTGAATGTGAAACTTCACTCCCGCTAGCGACTTGCATACAAGTCCGCATATTGTGCAACAGCGGGGGTCTTGGGGACATAGCAACAGGAGTATTTGTTGACGCTTTTCGCCATTGTCTTTCGTCTTCTAACTGGTCAATACAAGCGATTTCGAAATTTCTGATACCACACTGGCACAAAAATCTCCAGTTATTTCTATCCAGGACAACTTGCTCAAAGTTAGTATGAAGAACATTGACAGCTGAGAGGTTACTACTTAGCTTGTCTTTATATTTGAGCCATGGTCATCGAACAATCCTTTTGTCCACTGTCAAGCTGGCTATACATGAGGACCTTAAGTATTCTGTTGTCACTCATCCTTACAACATGACCAACCCAGCAAAGTTGTGACTGCTTCAGGAAAGCCTCAATTCCACCAATGTTGCATTTTGGGAGAATGCCAGCATTGATAATATATATAATTTCATTGATAATACAGTTTCCGATCGATAAATTTTCGTCTAAATTTCGCAAAAATGAAAATATCATCGAATTCTCATTTTACAAGATTTATTTACCAACATTGCATAAAAATATCTTGAGTAAGTGGATTTCAATAAAATCGTTATTGGCTTCAACCACGGACTCCAGATGACTTCAGAATCTCCTGCAACTCTTCTGGACGGTCTCCTTGTTTAAGTTGATGAATGCTGCCATAATTTTTGCTTCCAGTTCATCTTTGATGTTACAGGGAGTTTTATTGGTCTCTTGCTCAACTGCGCCCGACACATGATAAAGGGGTTGCAGTCTGGGGAGTTGGGGGGGCGGTCAGATGTCAGGGCTAATGTAGTCGCAAGAATAATCTGACAGACATGATTGAGTTATACTGCTTGCATATATATATATATATATATATATATATATATATATATATATATATATATATATATAGTTAAGTTATAAGGAACTTGGTAAACCGAATTGGTAAATCCAAAGAGGATGAAATCCTGAGAGCTCAATGTGAGGACAGAGCTAATATGTAATGAAAAACAAACCACTTTAAGGTACCATTACGATAATTTATTTCACCCAAAATCCTTTTTTAAGGATTCAGGATCATCAGGTAAAACTTCCAACAACGAATTGAGAGGAAAAATGGGATTATTAGTCAAAGCATTATTTGCTCAATCAATATTAACATTGCTACATATTTACAGCCATAAAAAAAATACGTAGATGCATTGTGCATTCAATCACGAATAAATTTACTTACAATCTGAATCGTTCATTCCAGACTGGATCCAGGGTATTTTTCTTGACGGTCGTTGTTCGTATGAGTTTGGCTGGTAAAAGGTCTCTCACTGCTTGCAATCTGTCTTTTTTCTTATGCAGGCTACTGGTTGAGAACTTCTTCAACCCCTTTTTGTCCCGGTACTTTGGCGAGTCGTCGTCCGAGTAGGTGGTTGCCTCACCCGATTGGTACTCTACAGGCCGGCTTGGCATAATCCCCAACATGCAGAAGGGGTCACTGTAACCTAAAGTCAAATAGAAACAATCAGTTATTAGATAAACAAACGAACAACAACAAAAAAAAACAAAACAAAAAACAATACTTGTGTTTCGCTATTTGGATCTGAATCTTATTATTATTTTTATTTTCTTTGATTTCTGGCGTTTACACATTTCTTTCCGGGTTCCACCTAGGGACCTAAGGTTAGAAATGGCATCATGACACTTTCTACTGACAAAAAAAAAAAAAAAAAAATTACATAGATAAAGCCCTTCGTAAATTGTGGGCTGTACTTGTCAGAACAATTTTTGTATCTCCCTGAGGCATGGACTTCCAAGAATCCCTTCAATTAGTCTACTGCAATCTTTTCCAACCAATCCTAGGGCTCCAACTACAACAGGAATTGTTGATGTTCCCATATGCCACATTTTCGAGATTTCTATTTCAAGGTCCTTGTATTTTGACAGCTTTTTGAATATCTTCAAATATACATTGCAGTCTGCAGGGACTGCCATATCAATAAGGAGGCACTTTTTTTGTTTGTGGTCTTTAATAACAATATCTGGGCGGTTGGCTTTGATTGTTCTGTCAGTGTGAATTGTGTAGTCCCGTATAATTGTAACAGGTCCTATCTCCGTAACCGGGTCTGGGTGATGTTCATACCAGTTTCTTTCAGTTTCCTTCCCGTAGACGTTGCAGATTTATTATTATTATTATTATTATTATTATTATTATTATTATTATTATTCATTTTCCCACGTACTTAAGGAACTTTTACACTTATGCTTTACAAATATGAACATGTCGTTTTCTTTACATTATTTTCTTTGTTCAAACTGTTGTCCTCGTATTTATTGCCATATTCACGACGTTTCGGCTGTTGTAGGCACCGCCTTTCTTCAGGTGATTGCAATTTCGAAGTGAACCCTTTATTTCATCGTCAAGGAAACATTGTCCAGTGGATAAAAGCATTGGTTGGATCCAGTGACATGACCCAAAGAGTTGTGAGTTCGATACCTGGCAACTGAAGTGGCGAACAAAACTTGGAGAGTTCAGTTAAAGGGAAATAACTGAGGCACCAGAAAGAGGCATGGCAGGTGGAACGAGGACAATCTACCCCGATTGACGAAATAAAGGGTTTAGTTTGATATTCCAGTCACCTGAAGGTCTGAGCGTGCAACGACTGAAACGTCGTGAATACGGCAATAAAGATGAGGACAACAGTCTGAACAATGTAAATAATGTCAATACCTCATCTCAGAAATATTGGCAGACAAGTGGGGTTTTATTTTATTTTATTGTCCTGATGTTTGTATCCTTCTGACAGGACAATACCCGTCAAAAGCAAACAACCGATTCAAGATAATACTACTAATTATGCAAGTGGAAAATGGTGCAATTAAAACTAAAAGAACCGGAAGGGAGTTCCACAAGCGAGAAGTGTGAGAATAGAAACTGTTAGTATAGAAATTACAATTACGTCTAGCCAGCTCAACTCTAAAGTGATTAGACCTCTTCGCCAGTCTAGTACTGAGCTTAAATTCAAAAAGTCTAGGTACATCCGAACAATTATCATGAAAGTATTTATAGAAAAGACAGACAGAGGCAAACGTACAGCGATGAGGAAATGACTGAAGCCGAGATGCCAGATCGGGACTGATAATATTGCTGATGTCTCATTGGATTTTATCAATGTAAATAACAGAGGCACCGGACCATGTGTGACAACAATATTCTAAGCATGGATGAATGCTATATATATATTTTAAAGTAACGAAAATTTTGGTAATCCGTATGGATAATCCCAAGGAGGATGAAATCCTGAGAGCTGAATGTTAAGTCAGAGCGAATAATTTAATTTAAAGAAAAACAGACCACTTTAAGGCTCCATGAGTTATAATTTATTTCATCAGAGAATTTTGTTTTTCTCTGGATCTTCAGACTTCACTTTCAAAGGTGAAACGAAAAATGAGTTTAACATATATATATATATATATATATATATATATATATATATATATATATATATATATATGATAGATTCTGGAAAGAAAAATTGCCTCACATGACACAGCGAACCTAATTTATTAGCAGCTGACCTTTATACTCTTTCCACTTCACATCAGCTGAGAACGTTAGCCTGAGAATGTGCAAGGAGTCACTTTCTTGGAGGTTAGCATCAGCCATGATGATGGAAGGCAGAGAGGGATATCTCAGATGATTAATAGAAATAAGTTTAGTTTTGGAGGCGTTAAACAAATCATTTTTTGCCCCTGTTAACAACGGACTTTGATCTCATGTTGGACATCGGCTGCCATTTTGAGCTGATCAACTTTACTATCGAGACAGGATTAAATGGTTGTGTCATCAGTGAAGATACCAAGTTGAGTTCATTGTTTATTATTCTCTAGCACCAGTCCACAATTTTCAAAGAAGGGTGATATTTGCCAAAGCCCCCAGGTTTCGCTAACTCAGAAACTTTTTCACCTTTATTAAATTTCCCCAATACAAGGCTCGAGAGTTACTCAAGGTAGAGGGTTACTGTCGAAATGAGGTGTTAGATATGTGTGGAGAAAATGGTGGTGGAAATAGAAATTAAAAGGGAATAAAAAAAACACTTGAATATATTTTTTTACTTACATTCATGTCACACCAAGAGACCCATAATCCATTGCGCCGAAGGGACACCTAATTAACTCTAGATATCGCAGTAGTGATGTGTCTTACGCAAGATAACCTGACGGAGACTATCCCTCTTCAGAGTTCTCTTTCGCCTAGACTGCTTGCTAACTCAAGATGAAGGAAGACTGATTCATGTCTTTTCCAAGAGTATTTAGTATAATGAAACAGAATCAATCAGGAATTGAACGCCGTACACCGAATTACCTTTTTGAAGTGATAACAGTTACACTATATCTGCCTAACTGGTTTTATTATCTGCATTTAATTAGCTTAAATATGATAAAATATAATTCGCCTGTCACATTAATTATAATTTGAGCTCTTTAAAAAAGAAGTCCAGTCAGATCTGTGCATATGTTTTGTGCTTGAAGAATTTATTTTTTTTCTAAAATCGTTACGCCCTTTTTCAATCTGTCTTCTTTCAAGGTGATTATTCCAGTAATTGCGTCCCTTCCAGTAAACATTGCGAACAATAATTAGGAAGAATCAATCCAATTTGAATGTCGAGAGGAGGACGGGTGAACGCGGAAACGTTCGCGACGGCATCACTTGTTTCACCTGGTTTTGTTCGTCGACTCTGTGAAATGGCTATCGCCCAGAGCCATAGCATTTCGATATAGCCATCAAATCTTATAGACTCAGCTTGAATTAATAATTACAAGGTGCGATGAATAAACTGTCTTCTAAATTACGCAAAAATGAAAATAACACTGACATCTGATTTTAACAGATATATTTCAACCTCGGCCTCCAGACGACTTCGGAATCTCCTGCAACTCTCCTGGACTGTCTCCTTGTTTAAGTTGGTGAATAATCCTTGCCTTCAGTTCATCTTTGATGTAACATGAAACTTTGTTGGTCTCTAGCTCAAGTGAGCACCACGCATAATAACCAAGCGGTGTGCAGTGTGCGAAGTTAGGTTGCTAGATGTAAGGAGGCGGGGGATGTGGTCGCAGAAATTGTCTGACGGTCATGACTATGTTCTCCTGCTATGCGGCATGGTGCAGAGTCCTGCTGCCAGGCATAGGGTCTTTTTTAAACACTCTGCATACAGGTGCGATGGAAAAATTGTCGTCGGAATTACACCAAAATGAAAATTACATTGACATCTCATTTTTAACAGATATATTTACCAAAATTACACGAAAATATCCTGTAATACTAAAGAGTAAATTTATTGAATAAAATCGCCAATGGCTTCAACCACTGTTTCCAGACGACTTCAGAATCTCCTGCATCTCTTCTGGACCGTCTCCTTGTTTACGTTGGAGAATGTTGCCATAATCCTTGCCTTTAGATCACTTTTGATGTTACAAGGAGATTTATTAGTCTCTCACTCAATTGCGCCTCACACATAAAGGTGTCGCAGTCAGTCTGGGGAGTTAGTTGGTAAGTGATAAGGCAAAATGATTGCAAATTAAGAAGGGTATTAACACACAAAAGGGGATACAGACAAGCGATCACAGCTTCAAGACACGACAGAACAAGAGTATATCCGGTAATTGGCCTATTTTATTGCCTATGAAAGAATCCCAGAATGCATCTGTGTGTTTGGTCTATAAATTGGGGAAGTGTGTATTTTGCAGTCATTTTTTCCAATTATGACATGACTGTGTTTAAGAATCCCTGTGAGTATGTGGTATTGTTGTATATGTTCGATTGAATGGTGATGGATATGTTCTTGTGATGAATGAGCAAATTCTAATGAAGGCATTGGTCGTGAATCGGATTAGCTAGCTTTAGGATAGTTAGTGTAGACCAGCCTTTCCCACTCCCCCGAACTTGTGATACTGTTGTTATTCAGTTTACATTAAATCTACTGTGGTACCATCTTTTGCGTAAAGAGGAGTTTATTCGCTGATTTCCCCTGTTTCTCTGGAGTTCAAATTATGTCGTGAGTGTTAGATTCTCCAGACCCTCTTTCCTCATTGTAAGCGCGAGAAATATTAATTGTTTCTTACTGATTGCAAGTAACAACTTTCTCGTAGCTACAATTTCCTTAAAACTTCCTTGTTGCTCACATGATCAGACTATGTCGTTGAGAGAACCGCATTTATGAGCAGCCGACGTGACCCAATTTTGGAACTGTATGCATCATTTGAGGTATCTCTTATTGAGAACTGGAAATCGCTGTAGAAGAGATCAGGACTGTTCAAAGAATGCTATTAAGATCAGTCAAATCCATAATAAAAATCATGGCATGAAGAAATCTCGAAATCATTGTTTATTTTAAACATTTGTCTGTATTTTTGAGGTGAGGTACTGTAATTATTTACACTAATGTTCGGACTGTTTTCCTCATCCTTATTGTCATATTCACGACCTTTCAGCCGTTGTACGCTCCGGCCTTCTTCAGGTGATATTTCTTGGAATTTCCGATCGAACCCTTTATTTAGACCGTTCTAATTCCACGTGCCATACCTTTGCATGTCTTAGTTTCGCCTTCATAAGTTCTTTGTTCTCTCCACCTTCAAGCTTTTGTTCTTTTTGAGGCCAGGGGTTCAACTTACGACTCTTTGGGACAAGTCACTTTTTAGGATCAGCTTTTATCCACTTGGGGACACTGAGGTGGGTGAATTTTTGGGACTTATAAACCTAATGTTGCAATAATTATTTTTTACCAGAGCTCATATTACAATTACACAACTAATAGTTTTAAATAGTTAAAAAACATTTCATTTACTCACTTACTAAGCTTCCTTGACTTTTACATCATCCAATTTGAATCGTGCAGTACATAATCTTAACGTGTTTCACTTCACAAGTAAAACATTTAACTTTCTGATAATGCTGATGATGACCTTGTATAATGTCGAAAGTACTCGGATTAAATGAATAAGTACGAACATGGTAATTTTCTCTTTTCCTTTAATAAAGATTTTTGATATTCTTCCACATTTATTTTTAGGGTCGATCCCTCCACTGCTTTCCATCAGCAAGATTGATATTAACCTCCAGGAAAGTTACACGTTGCGCATTCTCGGGCTAATGTTCTCAGCTGACATGAAGTAGAAAGATTATATTGAATCCATTGCTAAGAAAGTTAGTTCACTGTATCATGCTAGACAATTTCTCTCTCCAGAATCTATCCTACACATCTATAAGTCTACCATTCGTCCATGTTTAGTATATTGCTACCACATATGGCCCGCTATATACCTTGAGGTCCTTGATAAAATCCAAATAAGAATCAGCAATATTATCGGTGCTGATCTGGCGGCTCGGCTTCAGTCACTTTCCCACCGCCATAAGGTTGCCTCCCTACAAATACTTACATGGTAATTGTTCGAATGAGCTCTTCGCTATGGTACCTAGACTTTTTGAATTTAAGCGTAGTACTAGACTGGTATCATCAATTTACAGTTGAGTTGGTTAGATGTAGACGTATGTTCTATGCTAACAGTTTCTTTCTTCGCACTTCTCGCTTGTGGAACTCCTATCCGCCCTCCACGCTTTCCTGCCAACTCTAATTTCCAAAAGTTTAAATGCAATGTCAATCGCTATCTACTGATAACTCTTTCCTCTTCTCAATCATTATTAATGTTTCCGTTCTTAATTCTTCCTCACCCTGTAAACTCCTTGTATCTTAGTGGCTTTAATGCCTTGACCGGGATAAAACCACCCACTCTCGCCAAAAAAAAAAAAAAAAAAAAAATTTAATTAGTACTCCTTGACACAACAACTTGAACTAGTATACAGTTCTTTGCCCTGTATATATGATAATTATTCTATTTTTTGTTAATGAAATGCTATACTTAACTTCATTAATGAACATTAGTCTCTTTGACCAGATGTGGTTGTAGGGTCGCTGCGCCCTTGAACATCTGACCAGTTCTTCCCCATATTCATACATATTGTGTCTTGGCCAAGTAAACTCTATAGAGACCATCCTTCTCGAGATTAAACTAAAGTGAATGCCCTCCATCTTGAAGGGTCGCCTTGGTCAGGGGTACTTGACCGCTGGTTCCATTTGAGAACCCTCTTCCACCTTAGCCGTAGATTAATAATAGAAAGCTCTACGCGTAGCGATGCCGTGACATCACTGCACTGGCTATCCTTATAGCAATGGACCCCAGTCTGTTTCAGCGTGCCAGATGACCGTTGGCTCTACAAGAAGGTACATCTACCATTTGACAAATCTTTTTAATACTGCTAGGTGTCTAGCCACTCACCTTATCAGAAAAGTCTGCTGGGGGAACCTGACAGATAGTAATGGTTACATGATGCCAGCACTACTCGTTAATAGGTTACCGATAATTGCGAAACCTAAACGTCTATTTGAGTCGTTTTATTGCTAACTGTTTAACATCTATAAATGCTAATATCAGTGTCACGCTTTTCAACTTGACTCCTAAAGGCCGTAACCCAGCATATCATACCATTTTGGAATCAGGCTGACTCTGTGAACAAATTAAAAAAAAATCCCGATCGAATCCGGACCTGCAATTGTGAAATTTTAGATTCCAAAGTTTTCATTACTGCGATGGTTTTGTGCGATTTTTTGCGATTTTTTGCGACGAATTCTTTGTACGATAACAATTTTTATAACTTAACTATAATAAATGAATTTGGGAATAATCGAAATTAATTGAGAAATCCAGCGAAAGTAACCCATGAAATAAAAATAATTGTTTGTACGGAAAGTAAGGACCTACGTACATCAAATTGTCTTTAAATTAAGTGGCGACAGAAGAATTATCGTTTAGATTTTTAAAAGGTAAGCTTAAATATTAATGCAATACTTAAATGCAGCGATCAGTTTTGACATCTGTAGTTTATTGATGCCTATTCCATCTAATGCTACCTACCTATTGTGATGAAGGCCCAATGAAGAACCCTCCCCAGGAGTAGCTTAAAGGGTGCCCTATCGGTCGGCTTTTAGTTCTAATATAATCGTAGAATGGATTTTCTTGTTCTTCTATTTGTCGTTTTTCTTCGGGATGTGGGCCACCATAACCTCCTACCCATTACAGGTTTTATCTATGTTTCCCACTCAGTCTGCTTCTTTTGTTTTTGATGTGCCTTGTGAGTATCAAATTTTCCAAGCGTTCCTTCCTCTTTATGTGTCCCAGAAATTCCGATCCTCTCATTTTGATTTTTTTTTTTCATTCCTCGTTGTATTCAATGTCCTTCTGTAGAACCACATTTCTGCTGCCTCAAATCTTCCCTTTCATCTGTCTGTTAGAAGCGTTGATATTATATAGCAGTCCAGTTTGGAAAATCAACATCTTCCTTATATCATTATCTTCTCTTCTTGACTCTCTTGGAATTCTCTCAGAACCTTACTCCCAGAAGTTTATATTTTGTTGAGAACAAACTACCTGGTTATTTAACCTATACAGCGACAATATACAAAAGAGCTAGAAGTACTATCAGAATTTATTATTAGCAGACCCAATCTTAACAACATAAGATACACATATAGCGTCATGACAGCAGACATATCAGGAAAAAAAAGATAAGATCTTGAAAAGGTAGTAAAGAAGAAACAATAAACCATCTATTTTAAGAAGACAGAATATATGGTCGTTAGCAAAAGGGGTAGCCCGAAATGAGAGCTACAAAGTGGGGACATCACAAATAAAGCAAGTATGAAAATATGGACAGTCTTTTAAAGACGACGGAAAATGTGACATGGAAATCTGAAGGGGATTTGGAATGGTTAAAGTTGCCTTCCAAAAGAAAAGCAAAGTATTAAGAAATTTTCATTAGAAATAAAGAAGAAATTTTCATTAGAAATAAAGAAGAAATTACTGACTTGCTATGCAATATCAATCCTGCCATAGATAAAGAAGAGACCTGAGGCAAAAGAGATGTTGTTCTACAGAAGGATGCTGAGAATAAAATATACGGAGAATACGTCAGTTCAGTTGTCTTTTCTTTGTTTCCATCGACATTTTCCTGTTTCTTAATTATTTTTTCTTTTGCTAGACATCTTTTGCTGTTCTGGTGGGCGTACAGATTTCAGTGTCCTGTTTTCCGTCATCAGCCAGATATTTAAAATTCGGCATGTGCATTGTGTTGTAATGGATATTGGCACAGAATAACAAATGGCAGAGCCGAATTCGAATTCAATCGGGTTCGTTATATTCAATTACGCGCATATACCCCTGGGAAAGGCATGAATCCCCCACCCACAGGATAACTAGGTCCTGTATCCTTGGGGCAGCCAGTCTACCACAGAAAGAAAGAGCAGCCTACTGCAGTAAAATCTTCTGCCTAATCAGTTATGAATCGAAAGAGACATGATCTCCCAAACGTGTATCACGTATGGCACTTAACTTACTGACTGTTGTTATCAAGGTTGAATAGCAGGACAGACTGGGTCCTATAGCCTTGGCTGGCAACCAGTCTACCATAGAAAGAAACGGCAACCTACTGCGGGAATATTTTCTGCCTAGTCAGTCATGAATCGAAAGAGATATGATCGCCCAAACGTGTATCACGTATGGCATTTAACAGACTGGCTGTTGTTATCATGGTTGAATAGCAGGACAGACTGGGTCCTATAGCCTTGGTTGGTAACAAGTCTACCGCAGAAAGAAACGGCAACCTACTGCGGGAACATCTTCTGCCTAGTCAGTTATGAATCGAAAGTGACATGATCGCCGAAACGTGTATCACGTATGGCATTTAACAGACTGGCTGTTGTTATCATAGTTGAATCGCAGGGCAGACTGGGTCCTATAGCCTTGGTTGGTAACAAGTCTACCGTAGAAAGAAACGGCAACCTACTTCGGGAACATCTTCTGCCTAGTCAGTTATGAATCGAAAGAGACATGATCGCCCAAACGTGTATCACGTATGGCATTTAACAGACTGGCTGTTGTTATCATAGTTGAATCGCAGGGTAGACTGGGTCCTATAGCCTTGGTTGGCAACAAGTCTACCGTAGAAAGAAACGGCAACCTACTTCGGGAACATCTTCTGCCTAGTCAGTTATGAATCGAAAGAGACATGATCGCCCAAGCGTGTATCGCGAATGGCACAACTGCTTTTCTTGCTTGATTTTGACATTTCCATTTCGTACTTTGCTGAAGTGATAAGCATAATCTCAAGACTAGTTTCATCCATTATTACATTTTATGCTAAAGTAACGCTCAAACGAATATTGAATAGTCACTGGTCGACCAGTAATATAAATTTCGCCAATTATTCCCAAAATACACCAATAATGAGCAAATTTGGTTGTCAAGGATGCGAGTTCTCGGGGGATAACACAGGGGTAGATGTCGGATTGCAGGTCATACGACGTAGTGCTGAGATAGTGAGATTCTATTAAGGTTAACAGAAAAGAGAAATTGAATGCTGAGATAAGGGCCCAGGGGCAGCTTTCATATTAATAGAGAGAATTAAACATTTAAGTGAATGAATTTCGAGTAAATCAGAGTTTTAAGAATGGCTTGCGTCTGGATATAGAAAAAGACAGCGAATATACAAAATCAGAACGAGGAATAAGACAAGGATGTATCGTCTCGCCGGATTTATTCAACCTTTACGAGAAATGCTATATTTATCATCAGAATAATATCAGAGAGAGAGAGAGAGAGAGAGAGAGAGAGAGAGAGAGAGAGAGAGAGAGAGAGAGAGAGAGAGAGAGAGAGAGAGAGATTCAAATTCAGAAGGATTAATTTATTTGTTTGCTTGCAAGTTATTTAAAGCCAGAAAATATTTTTAAATCTTAAGAATTATACGAATTAAGAATTTCCATTTCCGAGCCATTATTCATTACACCACCCGTTCATCCAAGCTTACTGCACCTGGTATTCCTAAGCGGACAACCATCTATGTTAGGCTACGAAAACACACTCAGTAGACTTAGCATAGAAATGAGAACCATCTGGAAGTCACTGCTTATGACAGGAGGCTAAAAATTCAGCCCCTTGAGTACAGATTTAAAATTCTAAAATGGCACAACTGTATCGTCTAAAAGAGCCGTGCTCTAATGGTTAAAGTCTTGTACCCAATATATATGGTGATTTGGCAGTTGTGAGTTCAATCATTCGGTTGGGTTGTTCAGTCCTTGCTTCAGCTTAAGAGATGGATAAGTAGCATAAAGGTGATTAAGACTTGGGAGTATGCACAGAAATAAAACATTTTCTAAGCAAAGAAAACAGAAAGAGAACAATCTACCTTCATGGAGGGAATAAAGGGTTTCGCTTCAAAATTCAAAGTTACTGAGTACGAAGAAGGCTGGAGGGTAAAACGATCAAAATGAGGATACACGTTTAATTAATAATTTATTATCCAAATCATAGAATCTTATTTCTTTTAATATAAAACTGCGAAGTATTGAGAGTGGAATAGGATATATCTACGGTCATTGATGAAATAAAGAGTTACGGTTTAACATTCTAAGATTACTGAATACGAAGATAGATATCTGAAGAAGGTCGGCCGAAGCATTGTAACAGTAACAACAACGATGAGACGGCTGGTCCTAATAGCAAATCCTGTAATATGACAGGCGCCAGAAGAAGGTCGGATAGTAAAACGGCCAAGTATAACAACGAAGATGAGCCTATTGATCCGAATAGCAAATCATATTATATAAGACAGCTGAAGAAGTCCGGAGAATAAAGACGGCCGAAACGTTGCCAGTATAACAACGAAATTGGCCATGTTGGTCAGGATAGCGTTCCCTATAATATGTCAACGGCCAAAACATTGTGATTATATGACAACGAAGATAGGCATGTTGGTCCGAATAGAAAGCATGTAAAATGACAGACACTTGAAGAAGGCCGGATCGTACAACGGCCGAAACGTGTGAGTAAAACAACGAAGATGGTCATATTGGTTATAATAGCAAATCTTATAATATGACAAACACCTGAAGAAGGTCTTACAACGGCCGAAACGTGATTATAACAACGAAGATGGGCATGTTCCGAATAGCAAATCATATAATATGACAGACAACTGAAGAAGTCCGGATAGTAAAACGGCCGAAACGTTGTGAATATAATAACGAAAATGAGAATGTTGGTCCGAATAGCAAATCCTATAATATGACAGACACCCGAAGAAGGCCGTATCGTACAACGGCCAAAACGTTGTGAATATATAACAACGAAGATAGGCAAGTTGGTCCGAATAGCAAGCATATAATGTGAAAGACATCTGAAGAAGGCCGGATAGTAAAACGGCCGAAACATTGTAAGTATAACAACGAAGATGAGATTGTTGGTCTAAATAGTAAATCCTATAATATGACAAATACCTGAAGAAGGCCGGAGAGTACAACAGCCGTGTATCTTTGAACCTTTGAAGCTTTAACTTTCACTCCTATGTCCATATCCTTCAGTAATTCCGCGAATATTAAATTAATTTAAAACAGATTATGTATTTTGGTTTTTAACAATATAATCTCTATAATCATGCATATATTGTATTGCCTAAAAAATTTATTTTGCTTATATTCACTCTGTCGTGATTTTTATGTTTTTTGTTTTTTTGCAACCCTCGCGTTTTAAATATATAGTGGGTTAGGAGGTTGTCATAAGATAACATCACCACAATGCTATAAACTTCGCGAACATAATCCTGAAGTGATTTATCTAATTTGGTCTGTCTTTTTGTCACGATATCGAAGATAGAGTGGATCTGTCTTGAAAGTTTTGTTTTTATACATTGTTCACTTTGTGCGTGTGTAGAAGGGTTTCCTTTTTGATTAGGCTTTCGTGTGGAAATTACGAAAATGCCATTTTGATCCGATTTTTAGAAAGAAATTATCGATCGCATTTTGGAGCGTAAAAAAGAAAAAAAAAAGAAAAATAACATAAAAAAAACAAAACAATACAAAAATGATGAAACGTTCACGGATTAATTTTACTTTCGAAATCTCGCGTATTTACGCGAAATCACGCTGTTAGGAAAGTTGTTAATATAAATGCAGTTTTAACAGAAACACGCATCGAATGCCAACCAAGAACAGATCTCACTCAGTAGCTTGAATAAATTTCATATTTTTATGATAGACATTATCTTGATAATGTCATGGCTTTGTGATAAACGAATTTACTGGCTCTATAGTTTTTTTTTTTTTAAATCAATTCAGCGCCAAGCAAGGCCACTAAAACGCAAGGGGCTACTGAGAGTAAAAGAGATTTTAGAAGGAACCGGAAACCCAAACCTAAAGAGTAAACAAAAAGAGAAACCTCTACTGTTTATAAAACGGACAGGAGTGTAAGCTAGGCGATAGGCGAGCCTCTCTATTGCTACAGAGGAGAAAATGAATTAAAATAAAATAAAAAATCAGGCGGGAACGTTAGAAGTATAGCGTTGAAGTTGACAAGGAAGCAGAAACCCAATTTTAACTAGGAAACAAGGTATGAACCGCTACTCCTGTTTAAAAGACTAGCTATTAATATGAACTGTACGATATGCGAACCTATCTAGTTCTATTGAAGGAAAATAAAAAAAAGAATTTAAGCGGAGACGTTAGGAGTATAGAGTTGAAGTAAAAGGAACCGGAAGCCAAGTCCTAAATACGAAACAAAGGATAAACGATTATTTCTGTTTAAACGCCAGGGAAGGAGTGTAAACTATTTGGGCATTTAATGTCAAGTGATGCGAAAGATAATTGGGCGTCATTAAGTCTGTCATTGAAATCTCAAGGGAACTAATTTTGCTGTTTAAAAATCGTTTGGCGTCAGATTGCTTTTGATTTTGCACATAAACAATCGACTTTTATTGCGCATTGCAAGTATTTCTGTCATTACCAGTTCTGTTCCTCATATCCATCTACATCAGTCTGTACATTATCTATCTATCTATCTATCTATCTATCTATCTATCTATCTATCTCAGTCTATTCATATCTATCTCTCTATCGCCCTCTTTCTCACTCTGTCTGTCTGTCTGTCTGTCTGTCTCTCTTTATATATATATATATATATATATATATATATATCTGTGTGTGTGTATATATATCAATTTAACTATCTCAGTCTGTTCATATCTATCGATCTACGTATGTTCATATCTAACTGTCTATTCATGTCTATCTATCTATCTATCTATCTATTTCAGTCTATTCATATCTATCTCTCTATCGCCCTCTTTCTCAGACTGTCTGTCTCT
The DNA here is from genome assembly GCA_963932145.1 of Acanthosepion lycidas. NCBI lineage: Eukaryota > Metazoa > Mollusca > Cephalopoda > Sepiida > Sepiidae > Acanthosepion > Acanthosepion lycidas. The sequence continues at coordinate 11,001,822 of OZ010606.1, forward strand.
CTCTCTGTCTCTCTCTTTCACACACTCTCTCTCTCTATATATATATATATATCAATTTAACTATCTATCTCAGTCTGTTCATATCTATCGATCTCAGTATGTTCATATCTAACTATCTATTAACGTCATCTATCTATCTATCTATCTATCTATCTATCTATTAGGTTGGTCAAAAATAATGACGTAATAATGTCGTTTTTTGACGTATTTTTTAACGTCAAAAAACGACATTATTACGTCATTATTTTTGCACCAACCTAATGTCTATCTATCTATCTATCTATCTATCTCAGTCTATTCATATCTATATCGCCCTCTTTCTCACTCTGTCTGTCTCTCTCTCTCTATATATATATATATCAATTTAACTATCTATCTCAGTCTGTTCATATCTATCTATTCATGTTTCTCCATCTATCTATCTATCTCAGTCTGTTTATGTGTATCAGTCTGTTTTTAGCTATCTCAGTCTATTTTTAGCTATCTCAGTCTATTCATATATTTCTCTTTATCGCCCCTATCTATCTATCTATCTATCTATCTATCTTCTGATGATTATACATATTTAGATAAATACAAATAGACTAAAATAGAAAAGCAGCACTCTCAATGTCTTTGAAATAATCTATTTGATTGATGATAACCAATAAAATTGAAAGTCTACATTAATTTTCCGTTTGACCGACTCACAAGTGAAGTTGATGTGGCGACAATCCTTTATCTAAAGGCAGCGACTGCTTTTCGAAATTCCTATCCTCGTCTCATCAATAACACATTCCAAATTTAGTAGACTTATAATCAATAAATAAAGACATTTGGAATGTCAAATATTATTTAAAAAAAAGACTGTTTTGGTTTCATGTGTGTGATAAATATCGCATAATATCGTCGATAAATGTGCTGCGTAATCTGTAAGAATTCATTAAAGCGAAGTTAACTGAAATATAGAGAAAAATTTACGGGAAGCAATTCCATTCTCTTCTTATAAAGCGGTGAATGACATTGAATGCTGGACAATTCTCTTACATGAAGAAATGATCGGAAGCAAAAGAAATGTAATTCTACGGACAGATACTGATAATACGACAAGCGAAACATGTGAGCTAGGAGCGAATTTTAAATAACATAGGAATAAAAAAAAAAAACAGTTATTTTTTATAATGAATTTCACCTCATGCAAGGCAATAAAGCCACTAAGACACAAGGGGTTACTGGGTATGGAAGAATTAGAAAACAGAAACATTACAAATGAGCGGGAACAAAAGATGAGTAACCAGGAGGACAACAGATATCATTGCATTTAATTTTTTGCCGATTAAAGTTGGCTGAAAAGCATGGAGCCGGAAAGGAGGTCCACAAGCGAGAAGTGTGAGAAAAGAAACTGTTAACATAGAATTTACGGTTACATCAAGCCGGTTCAACAGCAAATTCATGAAATCTCGACGCCAGTCTATTACTACGTTTAAATTTAAAAACTCTACGTTTGTTTATTTGTATTTTTATGCAAAATGTGGCATTTAAACATTGACCCAAACAAACAACAATATTCCTTACACCAAAACAATACATTCTTACTTACCTTTCTTAATACATTCACCATAATACCTCATTGTCTCTATGAAAATCTTAACTAGTCCCCATATGTATAATTCGTTGTCTGTGGGGGGGGATAAAACAACAATTTATAAACTAGCCCCAATGAGTATTTACAATATCATAGCGAAGAGCTCATCTGAACTATTACCATGGAAGTATTTATAGAAAAGACACAGGGAGGCAACCTTACGAGGGTTGGAAAGTGACTAAAGTCGAGCCGCCAGATCAGGACCAATAATATTGCTGATTTTTCTTTGGATTTTATCAAGGAGTTCAAGATAAATAGCAGGAGCACTGGACCATATGTGGCAGCAATATTCTAAGCATGGACGAATGGTACGTTTATAGATATGTATGATAGATTCTGGAGAGAAAAATTGTCTCGCACGACTGAACTGAAGTTACTTTGAATTAATCCTAACATCTAGCCAGCAAGCACTGTTTTCATTTTTAGCTCATTAACCGAAACACGAGGAGGCGCGGTGGAGTAATAGCGGCTCGGATTGAGGAATCGGAGAGCCGAGTTCGAATTCCAGTCGAATCCGTTACATTCGTCCTAATAGCCTTGGGAAACATATGAATCCCCCCTTTCTTCTTCTCCCCCCTACCAACTACCGGTAGGACAGACCGAGATCTATAGCCTTGGATGGCAACCTACTGCGGGAAAAAATCTACCTCGTCAGTCATGTATCGAAAGATAAATGATCGCCTAAACGTGTATCACGTATGGCACATAACTGACTGAACCAAAACACACAAATAATAATAATAAAAACTCTCTTCTTTATTATAGAAAAAAAAACTATTTATATTGTTTAGACTGTTCTCCTCATCTTTATTGCCATATTCAAGACGTTCCAGCTGTTGTACGCCTTCTTCAGGATGTGTCTATATTTCTGAGATAATGTACTGTAGCTATTTACACTATTTACCTCCTTCGGACAGTTGTACTCATCTTTATTGCTATATTCACGACATTTCGGCCGTTGTACTCTCCAACCTTCTTCAGGATGTGTCTACATTTATGAGATGGTGTATTGTAACTATATACACTATTTACACCATTCGAATTGTTCGTCTCATCTTTATTGCCATATTCACGACGTTTCGGCCGTTGTACACTCCAACCTTCTTCAGGATGTGTCTACATTTATGAGATGGTGTATTGTAACTATATACACTATTTACACCATTCGAATTGTTCGTCTCATCTTTATTGCCATATTCACGACGTTTCGGCCGTTGTACTCTCCAACCTTCTTCAGGATGTGTCTACATTTATGAGATGGTGTATTGTAACTATATACACTATTTACTTCATTCGAATTTTTTCGTCTCATCTTTATTGCCATATTCACGACCTTTCGGCTGTTGTACGCTAACCTGCTTCGAAATTTGTCTATATTTATGAGATAAGGTATCGTAACTATTTACACTATTTACATTGTTCGGACTGTTGTCATCATTTTTATTGTCATGTTTCGGCTGTTGTACGCTACGGCCTTCTTCAGGTCTGTCTATATTTTTGAGATGAGGTATCGTAACTATCTACACTATTTACATTGTTCGGACTGTTGTCCTCATCTTTATTGACATATTTACGACGATTCGGCCGTTGTACAATATCTCATCTCAGAAATATAGACAGGTATTTGTTGGTCTTTTTATCATTTCCCTTTCTTTTATTTTTTGTTGCAAACTTGACACCATAATGAGGAAAGAAGACGTCGAGAAATTAACACTCACTGGAGTAAATGGGTTCGTGTAAATGGATGGCAAAACAAGAGGTCATGTCGAGTTCAGAGGGAAAGGAAATGTTGGAGAGTAATGATGATCCACATTGAAAAATTACTTACAATGTCGTTTTAAAAAAAGTAGTAGATATTATATGTTGGTATGAGTAATTTTTCATGGTCAAAATTAAATACATAAGCAAGAGAATATTAATGAAAAAAATACATTACGAATAAAAACACCTGTACTTACTAGAAAGAGAGACATTATTTACATTATTCGGACTATTGTCTTCATCTTTGTCGCCATATTTATTACAACGTTTCGGCCGTTGTACGCTCCGGCCTTCTTCGGGTGGTTGGAATGTCGAACTGAACCCTTTATTTCACTCAATGGTGTAGACTGTTCTAGTTCCACGTGGAATATTTAATGGATGTCAGTTATCAATTATCTGTTAATTTCCCTCTGAAGTGTATGAATTTCTGGGTATTATAAACTTAATGTTTTCAGCAACCATTTTTACCAGTGCTCATATTGCAATTTTTTTTTTCTGTTATCATTACATGTTTTTACCAAAGCTCATATTGCAACTTTTGTCGTTATTATCGCTTTTCTCTGGAACTCCTTATTAATGGTTCCCATATTGTATTCATTTCTATACTTGGTCGGCTCAGGAGAATTTTGTGGCATAGCATATGTGCTGATTCCTTCAGTTCACAAATTTTTAAATGGTCTTCCTTGTCTATGATCTCAACCTGATCCCACAGTGGGCGGTGATCTCCATTCTCTCTCCATATGCGGTCAGCCACGCCTGATTTATCCACTTCCGCTCGTGTTACAGCTTTCTGGTGTTCTTGAAGCCTTACCTTGAGGGGGCGGCCTGCCCCCCCCCTTTAGGTTTATAATGCCCAGAAATTCATACACAGAGGTCCTCAAGAACATACGGCACAGTGGATAAAGGCGTTGGTTAGATCCAGTGATAGGACCCAAAGAGTCTGAGTTCAATACCCGGTTAAGGCAGTGGAGAACTTTCAGAGAGAAATTAACAGGAGATAATTGATAACTGACATCCATTAAACATGGCACGTGGAACTAGAACAGTCTTCACCAGTGAGCGAAATAAAGGGTTCAGTTCGACATTCTAACCACCGGAGGCCGCAGCGTACAACGTTGTAATAAATAAGGCGACAAAGATGAAGACAATAGTCCGAATAATGTAAATAATGTACATAATACCTCATCTCAGAAATATAGACACATGCAAAAAGAGAGAGTTGAAATTTCTGCTACATTTATTCAGGAAAGAGCGCTTAGAGAATTAGGCACTCACAAGAAATATTGAATACAAGAGAAACCGCGAATAACCTACTTAAGAAACTTGTGGAAATGAATAGCAGATAAAAGACAGAGAGGGATAGTCAGGTGATAAACATTGCTAAGCCCTGCAAATGATGAGACATTGTGGAGAGCCATGAACGTGTATATATTGAATGGACGCAGTATAAAGAAACGTTAAGCTCCCAAATATTATTTCTATCTATCTATCTATCTATGTTAAGTTCCAAGAAGTTACTTTTGTCATTTTTTAATTATAAGTCATGGATTGTACTTTCGAAATCCCTCAATGGTTTAACCCGCCTCCAGCCATTTTTGCCTTTTACGATGAAACGTTTCTCAGGTTTTGAAAATTTCCAGCAATGCGGCGTTTTACCTTCAAATTCTAAACCTATAACATCATTCCTCGGAATTTCGTTCATCCTATTTTCTCCGGTCCACATTGAAGCTTAAGCTTCTACGAGACATTCATACAATTTCATGTAAGTCCCCAAATATTATTTAATTCTTTTCTTTTCTTATCTTATCTTATCTATCTATCTATCTATCTATCTATCTATCTATCTATCTATCTATCTATCTATCTATCTATCTATCACTTTGCATATCTATCTCTGCCTTTACATACCTCTCTATCTATCTATCTATCTATCTATCTATCTATCTATCACATTCTGTTCATATCTATCGATTTCTCACAGTTTATTCTTTTCTGTCTATGTATCTCTAGATAGACAGATAAATAGATAGAGAGATAGAAAAGTATAGGGTGGAAAGATAGATAGATAGATATATAGATAGATAGATAGAAGTGGTCCATAAAATTTTCGAGTAGGTTGCGGATAGATTAATGCTTTGAAAACATATTGTATCCGTTGCTTACACAAGAAAAATGAAATAAAAAGTTTGTCTGTCGTCTTTGATGGAACATGTATCAATGAGGGATTGCTGAAAAATTGTACATATATATATATATATATATATATATATATATATATATATATATATATATGTAAAGTTTTTTCAAAATTATTTTTCGTTACGTTTGGATACGAAACTATATGCAGATGCACATAGTTTCGTATCCAAACTCAACGAAAGATAATTTTTAGAATGAAATTTATGCAGAGAAAATTTGCTTAAAAACATGACATTGGCCAGACTGTCAGATGAAGCCAAATAATTATATTTATGCTCTACTTTTGTATCGAGCACTATTTTTAAAAAATAATAACAAAAATACTAAAGAACTTTGGATTATTTACCTAACCAGTTCTTTCCTATTTTCTATATATTTTCACACACACACACACACACACACACACACACACACACACACACACACACACACACACACACACATATATATATATATATATATATATATATATGACCCTACTATACTGTGCAGTCGTCAAAATCAAGAAGAAAGTACGCACATGTGCGATATTTAAAAATATAAAATGGCGGCAATTTACCTATCGTACCCTGTATATTTACTTAGTAGAGAATATAATACTCTTGGAGAATATAATAAGGATAAAACAGCGGAGGGGATAAATTTATACCATTGATGGAAGTAACAACTATTTCAAAATAACCAATTCTCACTCTACTATAATGTGCACAAAAAAAAACAAAAAAACAAAAAAAACAAAAACAAAAAACAAACAACACGCATGTGCGAAATTAAAAATATAAAATGGCTGCTGAATGTATATAATTCTTCTTTTAAATAGAAAGACACCAACTGGAATTCCACCCACGTTCCTTTTCAATCTGCATCACACTACATGAACTATCTAAAGAAGTAGCCGAAAACGTCTGGGACATTGGACACGACGAAAATTTTTAATATCTAAAAATTACGAAACTAATTGAGTTTAATTTTACATAAGACGATGCCAATTTTCATAAGAATCACTGGAAAACCCTTTGAATTATTCACCTAAAAAGAGAACAAGTTAAAACCTTTTGTGTCAGCCCCACTGTCTTTCCAACTAAGCTATGCTGAGAAAAAAATATCATTCATGCCTTTCGTAATGGTACCAACATTCATACTCTGGCTTCCATCTTCAAAGTTCATTGAAGAACCATCAAGAGAACGGCGAATAAGTTTAAAAAAAGAGGGAACAGTAGAGAGGAAAACTGAATCAAGAAGTCACAACAGCAAAAGAGATCATAATTTCAATTTAGAGGTAATGAGAACAACTAGAAAAGATCCAACTCAATTCATAAAGCGTTTAGAACGTGAGAGAGGGGGGTTTCATATATAACAGTCCAAGTAGAGTGAAAAAAATGCTTGGAAATGAAATCGTACGTGAAACTTTGGAGGCACCTTGCTACTCCATGAAAGAAAGAATATAATATATATATATATATATATATATATATATATATATATATATATATATATATATATATATTTAAACTTAATTTCAATCCTTCATGAGCTTCCGATCCTTAGCTATGATTAATTAATGATGAACATGTCATTTTCGTTTATGATCGATACATCACGATACTTCTGATAAGCTCGGAGAGTAATCATACATTGTTATTAGTCAAAGTAGAGTCCAGTAGTGTTATAAAACCTCAGAGAATTCCAGTAAGTTATCTTTAATCATTTATATCATACAACGATTCAGATCTTAATATAAAAATTGGACATTTTTCTGTTATACGATTTGGACAATTTTGCTGTTACACCTGATATATATATATATATATATATATATATATATATATATATATATATGTAATGATATTTTTTATTATAATAAATTACAATAAAAAGATAAAAATAAAAAATTACAAAAAAATAAATTAAAACAAATAAAAAATTACAATAATTAGATTAAATAAAAACATAAAAATAAAAAATGTTACTATTGTAATTTCTTATAATAAAAATATGATATTTTGCTCTACTTTTTAGTGAGCACTTTTTAAAAATGTAAATGCTACGAACTGTGGATTTTTACTCCATCTGTTTTTTCATATATATATATATATATATATATATATAAAGAAAAAAATTGTACCACAGATTTAAAATATGGCTTTGAAAATGACGGAACGCATTCTTTTAAAGGGAACTTTTCGACTTACACTTCTTCAGAAAGATTCATTGGAACGACAATAGTCACAACGGCGAAACTGCAAAATTGAACAACGCGTGCCTGCCTATATAAAACAGGGTAACACTAGCTAACAGTAATCGCTTGACTTGGAATCCAAAATTCACTTGAGGCTGAAACAGAACTAGGTACTTTAATTTAATTTCTATAATCGAAGATTTAGCTTATGTTTTTGAAACATGAGAACTCTTATGTAGCGATGGAATCATTTTTTTTTTAAATAATTAAAACAATACATTAGATTTAGCAGATTGTTTCTGTTGGGTGAAGATGGCTCAGTGATAGAATCTCTGACTAACACCAAATCGGTTGGGTTTCGGTTTGGCCTTGAGGCATTCTGTTGTCTAGTCGCACTGAGGAGCTGTGATACAGCGAAACAGTACTGTCTCCGATTGATATATATTTTCTGTTTATATGATTTTTTTTATGGTTACACTTGTTTGAGATTTTTCCTTTTTTTAATTAAGCAGTATTTACATTTACATAAACAGAAAATATATTAAAATATTTACCGGATTTCATATATGTTATCATTGTTTGCGTTAAATTACAGTTTCAGAGCAGATATGATCGTGAAAAATCGGCGAAAGTGTGAGTTTAAAATCAGGAATTATAGCTTTGCTAAACCGGAAGTTCCGTATAAGATGCAGGTTCGATTCCTGACGGAGGACGACAATTTTCGAACATTCAGGCCAGTATATGTAATTGATACTGTTTAATTAAAAAAAACAAAAAACATATATATATATATATATATATAATCATTGTTTTCTCTACGTGATCGCTTGTTTTCCCAATGTATTATCCGATGTTTTATTCCGATATCCAACAAATTTCTTTGCTGTTCTTCTCTCCTGCATTTTTCTGAAAGTCCTCTTATTGTCAGAAATCACCTGCTCCACGTTCTTTACAAATGGTAGCCATTTTGTCAGTACCAATGCCTCTTTTCATACATGTCAAAAGTTTTACAAATTGTCCAAACAAACATCTTGCTTCGAAATACTTCCAAGATTTTTAAAGCACTATAAAAAAAAGAAAGTACTAGTCATGTTTTCAATCAGGGTATTGTGTTGATTAAAAATAAAAATCCAGAGAAATATGTAAAGAAAATTGAGAAAAAAAAAATTCGAGGGTTTTTCAAATATAGTTTACAATATTCATTCCGGATTCTTTGAATATTTTTAAAAAAAATGCACTCCGTTCCTTATTGGATTATTTTCTAAAAACGTCATTTGAAGATTTTTTTTCGTTTTTTCTTTATGCTCTACTTAATAACAAATAAGAGAATCAAAATGAAAACTTGTTTTTTTTAATACTTTTGTTCTATTGTCTTTTATTTGATATTCAGAACCAGTGCCAAATATTTTCTCTCTCTTGTCTTTTTTCTTGATTGATTTTTAGCGGCTGTATCAGATAGAGATTCAAGGAGAATAATGGCTTCTCAGGAGGTCCAGATCAAATCATGACAGCTACATTTTGGTTCTATTTATTTCGTAAATCTAAAAACAAATATTACAATGACATTTAGTCAGTGTTCCTTCTGACAGGGAATTTTCAGTACATATGAACGCAATAACGGTTGAAACTATAAGCGGACACAGAATATTTTCCCCAAAGCAATGATCAAAATATTTACAACTTATAATTTAGTGCAGGTCTGCAAAATTAAAAATAATTGAAAGACCGCATTTCTTGTAGAAAATTCGCCGCAGGCCACAAGAGTGAATGGCACAAATGTAGTGACAGATTTCAAAAGATGCCTTAATCAAGAACACAGAATGTGGATCGTTTTTGGATAAGCTGATAACTTCATCGTAATTGATCTGATTAAAGTGTGGTCACGGGATTTGAGTTAATCTCATAGAAGACACAAAATATGAATTTAAATCAGGACAAAATTTAAAAAAAATGCTATTAAATGTAAAGTATTATTTACATTATTTACATTATTTGGACTGTTATCCTAATCTTCATTGCCATATTCACAACATTTCCACTAGGGTAGATTGTTCTAGTTCCACGTTCCATACCTCTTCCGAATGTCTCAGTTATTTCCCTTTAATCCAAATCTCCTAGTTTTTTTGGTTCATCACTGCTATTCCCTGGTATTGAACTCACAACTCTTCCGGTCTTAGTTACTGGATCTAACTAATGTCTTTATCCACTGGGCCATATTTCCTCGAGGACATATGGTGAGGTGGATAAAGACGTTGGTGGACGAAATAAAGGGTTCGATTCAAAATTTCAGTCACCTGAAGAAGGCCGGAACGTACAACGGCCGAAACGTTGTGAATATGATGTAAGTAATGTAAATAACCTCATCTCAGAGATATGGGCAGAAAATATAAAGGAAGATTATATCGGGAAAACAAAACTGCCTTTGAAAGCTTAGTTTCTGGTAGAACCACTTAAGTGGTCAAGGTCGATGATGAGAGTGCAGACAAAGAACGATCTAACCTCTAAGATATCAATGGCTGACCAGCCGGAAGGAGTTATCAAATCCAACAGCTGTGAAGGTGGATGAATGCTGTAAGAAATGATTGAACTCCAATTGATTAATTGATCAGGAACAACCAAGAATCCATGGATTAGGCTTTGCCATCCGAAACAATTTCCTTCGAGAACTGACAGAATTACTTATCGGGAATCAATGAACGCTTTATGATTCTTAGAATCAGCGCCTATGCACCAACTTTGGACGGTGAACATGAGATCAAAGAAAACTTCTATTCTAGTTTGATATCATCATTCTCTCTACTCTCAAGGAAGACAAGATCATCTTTTCAGAAGAAGCCAGAGTTGACAAAGATCAGAGAATATCTCACCAAATGAACCGAACATAACCTAGTGATCACTAAAACCCTGTTTCGTCAAAAGGCCAGGTAGAAATTTTATGACAACATCAGCGCTTTAAGAAGTGGCACTTGATTGATTATGTCAAAAGGTCAGGTAGAAGTTCTCGTGGCAACATCAGTGCTTTAAGCATTGGCACTTTATTGACTATGTCAAAAGGTCAGGTAGATACCCATGCCCTTCATTGCATCTTCCACGCTACAGAAACCATCTTTAGCCCTTATCCCACGCTCAAGCTCCAGTGTAAAGTAAAGATGGATCAACAATATTGATGACCAAGATTGGCATCAATGCTAGATGGAGAGATCACTTTGAAGAATTACTGAACCAAACCGTCATAGGCAGAGACATCATGCCCTGTCTTCCAAGCCGTCCCAGATTTCAAAGACTTTGCTATAAATTACCATCTATAAGAAGAAAGGAGACCCGATCGGTCAGCGGAAATTACCATGGAATCTCTCTATTCTCAACAGCTGGAAAAATCTCACCCATATCATGAATAACTGGCTCAGAAAATTAACCGAGTGTATCCTTCTAGAAACAGAAACCGGTTTCAGATCATCCCGTGGAACAAAAATGAAATGTCATGAACATCATCAACCCTTCTACATCGCATTCACTGAGCTCACCAAAGTATTTGACTTTGTGTCAAGAGAACTCTTAGGGGACATTCTCTCCATATATGGTTGTCACCAAAAATACATTCATATCCTGAGGCTCCTTAATGATGACCTGCGCCCCACTGTCTTACCCGACAATGTCCAATGTGAACTGCTTCAAGTCAGATGTGGAGTGAAACAATTGTTTCAACTTTGTTCACCATTTTCATTGCAACACTGATTGACATCAGAAAAGATGATCTGCCCGCAACAGTTGAGTTTGTCTATACGACAAACGGTAGATTATTCAACCTTGCCCGTCTTCGATTCAAGACCAAAACACAGGTGAGTTCATTGATTGAGTTTCAATATGCAGATCACAACAGTGTTGCAACACTTTTTGAATCACTCCTTCAACAAAAACTGAATGCCTTCAAGATGCATACACCAACCATGGACTAAAAGTCAACACAAATAAGACAAAAGTTAACTATCAACCATTACCAACTGAAACAGTCCGGACAGAATGAAAGATCCAACTTAGTGAAACAGATTTGGAGAATTTGAATCACTCTTTTCGAGCATTGAGTTTCAAGTGGAGATAAAACACCGTTACAAATGTGCAGGATCTCGCCTACGAATAGAGTTTTCCAAGTTCGTGACATCAGAACAGGCGCAACAATGTTAGTGTACAAGGCAGTAGCGATTCCAACTCTCCTGTATGCCTCTGAGACCCGGAAATTTATCGACATCTGAAATTCCTTGAAAAATTTCGCCAGCACAATATTCAAAGAATCTTAGGCATAAGTTGGGAAGACAGAAGAACTAACGTCAATGTTCTGGAACAAGTTAGAATGACCAGAAATTGAAGCCATCGTCAAAAAAAATCAACTTCGATGGAGTACATATCCGGTGCGAAAGGATGACACCCGCCTACCAAAGCAAATACAGAGTGACTCAAAATTATGTTAACACTAGTATGAGAGTAATCATTTATTCAGAGCTTACTGAACAGTCTCCACCAGCATAATTAATGCACAAAAACCAGCGATCAACTGTACAATTAAGTGCCTTGACACATTTCACCAGGAATATTTCATATTACACCTTTTATTCTGTCCTTGATTTCTTCGATGTCTCTAGCTTTTATCTCTATACACCCGATTCTTTATCCTACCCCATAACCAAAAATCACAGGGTGTAATTGGCCCATATTTCTTTACAACTACAACGGTGACTGTAAATGCTTACCTACAAATTCTGCAAGAGTTTGCTATTAATAACATACCCCTACAAATCAGACGAGCAGGGTATTTACAACAGGAAGATGCTGTAGCGACTGCTATGTTTTTTCCACGCGCACATTCCATTCGTCTGCGATTGGCTAATAAATCAATACTGCCTTTCCATCGCAGTCGTTGCTTTGAATTTTTCGGTTTTGAACTTGCTTACTTGTTTCGTTAGTACAAATTTAGCGATTGGTCAAATTTTAACCAATCACGTATTTTAGTGCAAAAAAACTTTTCCCGCGGTTTCGCTGGGAGCTTACCTGTAGCTTTAAAAGAGGCGACAAGCCGCCAGTAGAGTCCAGCAAATTTCGCCTGTCAACACAAACCTATGACTTTACTCACAACATTTCAAACGCACATACAGAATTTTGTAATACATATATACATATCTCTCTGTGACTCAGCCATGTTCAATCAGCCAGGACTTTGTTGATTTCTCTAACACAACACACTTTCTGATCAATTGTATTCTTGTGTTATCTATTCTAACAGCAGACTTGTTCTAACATTGATTCCTGAACATTTCTCTCTCAAGAGAACTTTCTTTTGAACAATGAATTACAAATCAAAATACAGTAAAAGGGAAGCAACTTCTTTTCCCTTAATCTATACATTGAATACAAATTATTGTATATTTTGTTCTTGTATGTTATTTCAATATATACTTGTTGATTCACATTTGGAGTTTCGTTGTTTTCTTGAATCATTAATAATACAAAAGATATGTGCACAATGAACACGCATAACAGTGCACCACTTCATTTTGCCCGTACTGTTCGCGCTTGTCTCATTCAATATTTTTCAAATCTTTGGCTAGATCGCGGCGAACCGTTTGCATGGCCACCACACTTCCCTGGTCTGACACCCTGTGATTTCTGGTTATGGGGTATGATAAAGAATCGCGTGTATAGCAAAAAAGTTAGAGTCGTCGAAGAACTCAGACATAATAAAAGGTGTAATATCAAGCATCCCCCGTGTGTCAAGGAACTAAATTGTACTGTTGATTGCTGGCATTTGACTGATCGTTTCATACTAGTGTTAACATAATTTTGACTAACCTTGTATTTTACTCGAAGAAGGAAAAGAGGAGGTCGAAAGAAGAAATTCAAGGACGTTCTATTTAAGCCACAGCTTGGGAAAGAAGAAGTGGATTGATACCTTCCCAAGATTCTTTGAGTGATTGTAACGAGACCGACTGGAATTGGGAGTCGCTCTCAGATTACTAATTCCTAGGCGTTATCTATCACACTGCCAGTATATCCAGACAATCACCCATCTAGGTACTGACCAGGTTCAATATTGCTGAACTTCAATGACAAGAACCGATATCTCGATTATACTTGAATCTATAGATAAGCATGTTCGTTTCATACTTGAGACAAATAGCAAATATTGGTCATCCATGCCCGAATCTGGAAGCATTCACCTGGTAGGTGAAGCCTTTTGAAACGTAATCGGTGGATTAACGTAATCGGTGGATTAACGTAATCGGTGGATTAATCAGAAAGAAACATTGACAGTCGCAGTGAACGGGTGTCCTTCTTATCGTTCCAAGAAGACAATAGGGAACCGTTGATCATTCATTCATATATTCATTCAAACTTTTTTTATTATATATATATATATATATATATATATATATATATATGTATATGTGTGTGTGTGTGTGTGTGTGTGTGTGTGTATTATAATAAAGAGAAAGAACAGTAAGATATATAATCCGGTGTTCTTAATATTTTTATTTTTATAAAACAGTGCCAATGCAAATCTATAGAGCATAAATATATTTACTAATTTAAAAATAGGGTTCCTTCGCTACACAGGAATTACCATGTTTCAAAAATAGAAACCAAAAACTTCAAATTCAATTATAGAATTAAAGTCCCTAATTCCGTTTCATTTTCAAGCGTTTTTTGGAATAACTTATTTTGAAATTTACTGAGTTTTATAAGCACATACATTCATAATATTAGTTTCTACGGATTCGGGGAAATCCATTCATTTTAACAAGGGGCAGTAGGGTATTCATTTTCACTGACAACTCTCTCTCTCTCTCTCTCTCTCTCTATATATATATATATATATATATATATATATATATATATATATATATATATATATATTCACGTATGTGAATGTAATGGATATGTCTGGAATTTGAACTCGGCTCTCGGATTCCTCAATGTGAGCCGCTAGCTATTACTTCACATACGTGCTAACACCCAGGGGAGAGTTATGAATCCTCTTCTTCTCCCTCCAGCTATAGATAAATAGTAGGACAGACTAGTTCTATAGCTTTGGATAGCAACTGGTCTAGGAGATGGACAACTCTGTATTCAAAACCTGCAGAGGGTCGTTTGGGGACTTGTGGCACGAAGTGGACCAGGTCTTTGTATTCGGCCCTTCAAAAAGTCTGGATGGTTCTGCACAAAGACTTCACCACTATAATCAAATCTTATGTGTTGGTGTCTGGCTGACAGTTTCTAGGAACTGAGATGTTTGTCCCTCATACGTCGAATACGACAGGAGTGTCGAATATATATATATATATATATATATATATATATTAATTCACAAAAAAATAAATTTCGGCATTAAACGAGCCAGTGAGGTAAAACAAAGGAAACCAAACGAAACCCATCCATCTTCCTGGTAGATTCTCATTGAGATAGGTCAGCACAGTCAACTTATTCTTTACAATAATTTGAGTGAGAATTAAAGTTATTTAAATGAAGTCAATTATTTTTGGTCACATTGTATTATGTATTTATTATTTTTTAAAATTCTTGCCACACGCACCAATATGATTATTGGTGAATTAGCTCCCGTGTTTGAAAAAACTACTTAAAATGTATACCATTCTTGCTAATGTATTGTCTGGTTACCTCTTCCAAATTCTCGAAACAGCTACCAGGGAACGCTTTCCGGACTATAATTAATCGGCGATATCTTTTCTCGCCATATTTTTCCGCTTATACGACAACATGAAAATCTCTCGCGGAAGAACACGTTCTCTTTCTGGGAAAAGCAGGAACAATACATACATAAACACACGTACTCACGCACATTTACAGACAACGCATATTTGAGTTGTCCTTCTCACAGATTCCTTTTCTTTATTATCTGCGAATTGCCATGACATCTTGGGAAAAATAGGGGAGTGGTTTCCCATTGCCTTCTCCTCGGTTTGGAATTCAGAGTTGTCCTTCTCACAGATTCCTTTTCTTTATTATCTGTGAATAGCCATGACTTCTTGGGAAAGATAGTGGAGTGGTTTCACATTGCCTTATCCACAGTTTGGAATTCAGAGTAGTCCTTCTCACAGAATCCTTTCTTTATTATCTCTGAATTGCCATGACTTCATGGGAAAGATAGGTGAATGGCTCCAATTGTCTTCTCCACGGTTTGGAATTCAGAGTTGTCCTTCTCACAGATTCCTTTTTTTATTATCTCTGAATTGCCATGTCTCCTTGGGAAAGATAGGGGAATCTTTTCGCTTTGCCTTCTCCACGGTTTGGAATTCAGAGTTGTCCTTCCACAGATTCCTTTTCTATATTATCTGTGAATTGCCATGACATCTTGGGGAAGATAGGGAATGGTTTCCCATTGCCTTCTGCACGGTTTGGAATTCAGAGTTGTCCTTCTCAAAGATTCCATTCCTTTATTATCTCTGAATTGCCATGTCTTCTTGGGAAAGATAGGGGAGTGGTTTTCCATTGCCTTTTCCACGGTTCGGAATTCAGACTTGTCCTTCTCACAGATTCCTTTTCTTTATTATCAGTGAATTGATATGAATTCTTGGGAAAGATAGGGGAGTGGTCTCCCATTGCCTTCTCCACGGTTTGGAATTCATTGTCCTTCTCACATATTCCATTTGTTTATTATCTGTGAATTGCCATGATTTCTTGGGAAAAATAGGGGAGTGGTTTTCCATTGCCTTTTCCACGGTTCGGAATTCAGACTTGTCCTTCTCACAGATTCCTTTTCTTTATTAGCTGTGAATTGCCATGACTTCTTGGGAAAGATAGGGGAATGGTTCCGATTGTCTTCTCCACGGTTTGGAATGCAGAGTTGTCCTTCTCAAAGATTCCTTTGTTTACTATCTCTGAATTGCCATGTCTCCTTGGGAAAGATAGGGGATGGTTTCCCATTGCCTTCTCTACAGTTTGGAATTCAGAGTTGTCCTTCTCAAAGATTCCATTCCTTCATTATCTGTGAATTGCCATGACTTCGTGGGAAAGATAGGGGAGTGGTTTCACATTGATTTCTACAAGGTTTGGATTTCATAGTTGTCTTTCTCAAATATTCCATTTTTTTATTATCTCTGAATTGCCATGGCTTCTTGGGAAAGATAGGGGAGTGGTTTTCTATTGCCTTCTACACGGTTTGCAATTTATAGTTGTCCTTCTCACATATTCCATTTGATTATTATCTGTGAATTGCCATGACTTCTTGGGAAAAATAGGGGAGCATTTTCCCATTGCCTTCTCCACGGTTCGGAATTCAGACATGTCCTTCTCACAGATTACTTTTCTTTATTATCTGTGAATTGCCATGGCTTCTTGTGAAAGATAGGGGAGTGGTTTCCCATTGCCTTCTCCACGGTTTGGAATTCAGAGTTGTCCTTCACACAGATTCCATTCCTTTGAATTGCCATGACTTCGTGGGAAAGATAGGGGAGTGGTTTCACATTGCCTTCTACACGGTTTGGAATTCAGAGTTGCCCTACTTAAAGATTCCATTTTTTTTATTATCTCTGAATTGCAATGGCTTCTTGGGAAAGATAGGGGAGGGGTTTTACATTGCCTTCTTCACGGTTCGGAATTCAAAGTTGTACTTCTCACAGATTCCTTTTCTTTATTATCTGTGAATTGATATGAATTCTTGGGAAAGATAGGGGAGTGGTCTCCCATTGCCTTCTCCATGGTTTGGAATTCAGAGTTGTCCTTCTCACAGATTCCTTTTTTTATTATCGCTGAATTTCCATGTCTTCTTGGGTAAGATAGGGGAATGTTTTCGCATTGCCTTCTCCATAGTTTGGAATACAGAGTTGTCATTCTCACAGATTCCATTTCTTTATCATCTGTGAATTGCCATGACTTCTTGGGAAAGATAGGGGAGTGGTTTCCATTTGCCTTCTCCATGGTTTGGAATTCAGTGTTGTCCATCTCACAGATTCCTTTTCTTTATTATCTGTGAATTGATATGACTTCTTGGGAAAGATAGGGGAATGGTTTCCCATTGCCTTATCCAGGTTTGGAATACAGTGCTGTCGATCTGACAGATACCTTTTCTTTATTATCTGTGAATTGATATGACTACCTGGGAAAGATAGGGGAATTGTTTTACATTGCCTTCTCCAGAGTTTGGAATTCAGAGTTGTCCTAACAGATTCCTTTTCTTTATTATACGTAAATGGCCATGACTTCTTGGGAAAGATAGGGGAGTGGTTTCCCATTGCCTTCTCCAAGGTTTGGAAGTCAGAGTTGTCCTTCTCACAGATTACTTTTCTTTATTATCTGTGAATTGCCATGACTTCTTGGGAAACATGAGGGAGTGGTTTCTCATTGCCTTCTCCACTGTTTGGAATTCAGAGTTGTCCTTCTCACAGATTCCCTTTCGTTATTATCTGTGGATTGCAATGACTTCTTGGGAAAGTTAGTGGAGTGGTTTCCCGTTGACTTCTCAACGGTTTTGAATTCAGAGTTGTCCTTCTCAAAGATTCCTTTTATTTATTATCTGTGAATTGTAATGACTTCTTGGGAAAGATAGGGGAATCGTTTCTCGTTGCCTTCTCCGGGGTTTGGAATGCAGAATTGTCCTTCTCACAGATTGCTTTTCTTTATTATCTGTGGATTGCTATGACTTCCTAAGAAAGTTAGTTGAGTGGTTTCCCATTGCCTTCTCTACTGTTCGGAATTCAGAGTTGTCCTTCTCAAAGACTCCTTTTCTTTATTATCTATTAATTGTAATGACTTCTTGGGAATGATAGGGGAATGGTTTCTCGTTACCTTCTCCACTCTGGAATGCAGAATTTTCCTTCTCACAGTTTCCTTTTCTTTATGATCTGTGGATTGCAACGACTTCTTGAGAAAGATAGGGGAGTGGTTTCCCGTTGCCTTCTCCACAGTTTGGAATTCAGAGTTGTCCTTCTCAAAGACTCCTTTTGTTTATTATCTGTGTATTACCATGACTTCTTCGGAAACATAAGGGAGTGGTTTCCCATTGCCTTCTCTACTGTTCGGAATTCAGAGTTGTCCTTCTCAAAGACTCCTTTTCTTTATTATCTATGAAACGCCATGACTTATTGGGAAACATAATGGAGTGTTTCCTATTGCCTTCTCCACTTTTTGATATTCAGACTTGTCCTTCTCACAGATTCCTCTTCTTTATTATTTGTGGATTGCAATGACTTCTTGGGAAAGATAGTGGAATGGTTTCTCGTTGCCTTCTCCACTGTTTGGAAAGCAGAATTGTCCTTCTCACAGATTCTTTTTTTTATTATCTATGAATTGCCATGTCTTATTGCGAAACATAAGGGAGTGGTTTTCCATTGCCTTATCCACAGTTTGGTATTCAGAGTTGTCTTTCCCACAGATTACTTTTCTTTATTATCTATGAATTGCCATGACTTCTTGGGAAAGATAGGGGAGTGGTTTCTCGTTGCCTTCTCCACAGTTTGGAATTCAGATTTGTCCTTCTCAAAGACTCCTTTTCCTTATTATCTATTAATTGTAATGACTTCTTGGGAAAGATAGGGGAGTGGTTTCTCGTTGCCTTCTCCACTGTTTGGAATGCAGAATTTTCTTTCTCACAGATTCCTTTTCTTTATGATCTGTGGATTGCAATGACTTCTTTAGAAAGATAGGGGAGTGCTTTCCTGTTGTCTTCTCCACTGTTTGGAATTCAGAGTTGTCCTTCTCAAAGACTCCTTTTCTTTAGTATCTGTGAATTACCATGACTTCTTCGGAAACATAAGTGAGTGGTTTCCCATTGCCTTCTCTACTGTTCGGAATTCAGAGTTGTCCTTCTCAAAGACTCCTTTTCTTTATTATCTATTAATTGTAATGACTTCTTGGGAATGATAGGGGAATGGTTTCTCGTTACCTTCTCCACTCTTTGGAATGCAGAATTTTCCTTCTCACAGATTCCTTTTCTTTATGATCTGTGGATTGCAACGACTTCTTGAGAAAGATAGGGGAGTGGTTTCCCGTTGCCTTCTCCACAGTTTGGAATTCAGAGTTGTCCTTCTCAAAGACTCCTTTTGTTTATTATCTATGAAACGCCATGACTTATTGGGAAACATAATGGAGTGTTTCCTATTGCCTTCTCCACTTTTTGACATTCAGATTGTCCTTCTCACAGATTCCTCTTCTTTATTATTTGTGGATTGCAATGACTTCTTGGGAAAGATAGTGGAATGGTTTCTCGTTGCTTTCTCCACTGTTTGGAATGCAGAATTGTCCTTCTCACAGATTCCTTTTCTTTATTATCTGTTGATTGCAATGACTTCTTGGGAATGTTAGCGGAGTGGTTTCACATTGCCTTCTCCACTGATTGGAATTCAGTGTTGTCCTTCTCACAGATTCCTTTTTTTATTATCTGTGGATTGCAATGACTTCCTAAGAAACTTAGGGGAGTGGTTTCCCGTTGCCTTCTCCACAGTTTGGAATTCAGTGTTGTCCTTCTCAAAGACTCCTTTTCTTTATTATCTATTAATTGTAATGACTTCTTGGGAAATATAGGGGAATGGTTTCTCGTTCCCTTCTCCACTGTTTGGAATTCAGAGTTGTCCTTCTCACAGATTCCTTTTCTTTATTATCTGTGGATTGCAATGACTTCTTGAGAAAGATAGGGGAGTGCTTTCCCGTTGTTTTCTCAACTGTTTGGAATTCAGAGTTGTCCTTCTCAAAGACTCCTTTTCTTTAGTATCTGTGAATTACCATGACTTCTTCGGAAACATAAGGGAGTGGTTTCCCATTGTCTTCTCTACTGTTCGGAATTCAGAGTTGTCCTTCTCAAAGACTCCTTTTCTTTATTATCTATTAATTGTAATGACTTCTTGGGAATGATAGGGGAATGGTTTCTCGTTACCTTCTCCACTCTTTGGAATGCAGAATTTTCCTTCTCACAGTTTCCTTTTCTTTATGATCTGTGGATTGCAACGACTTCTTGAGAAAGATAGGGGAGTGGTTTCCCGTTGCCTTCTCCACAGTTTGGAATTCAGAGTTGTCCTTCTCAAAGACTCCTTTTGTTTATTATCTATGAAACGCCATGACTTATTGGGAAACATAATGGAGTATTTCCTATTGCCTTCTCCACTTTTTGATATTCAGACTTGTCCTTCTCACAGATTCCTCTTCTTTATTATTTGTGGATTGCAATGACTTCTTGGGAAAGATAGTGGAATGGTTTCTCGTTGCCTTCTCCACTGTTTGGAAAGCAGAATTGTCCTTCTCACAGATTCTTTTTTTTTATTATCTATGAATTGCCATGTCTTATTGCGAAACATAAGGGAGTGGTTTTCCATTGCCTTATCCACAGTTTGGTATTCAGAGTTGTCTTTCCAACAGATTACTTTTCTTTATTATCTATGAATTGCCATGACTTCTTGGGAAAGATAGGGGAGTGGTTTCTCGTTGCCTTCTCCACAGTTTGGAATTCAGATTTGTCCTTCTCAAAGACTCCTTTTCCTTATTATCTATGAATTGCCATGACTTATTGTGAAACATAAGGGAAGATTTCCCATTTCTTTCTCCTCAGTTTGGAATTCAGATTTGTCCTTCTCAAAGACTCCTTTTCTTTATTATCTATTAATTGTAATGACTTCTTGGGAAAGATAGGGGAATGGTTTCTCGTTGCCTTCTCCACTGTTTGGAATGCAGAATTTTCTTTCTCACAGATTCCTTTTCTTTATGATCTGTGGATTGCAATGACTTCTTTAGAAAGATAGGGGAGTGCTTTCCTTTTGTCTTCTCCACTGTTTGGAATTCAGAGTTGTCCTTCTCAAAGACTCCTTTTCTTTAGTATCTGTGAATTACCATGACTTCTTCGGAAACATAAGGGAGTGGTTTCCCATTGCCTTCTCTACTGTTCGGAATTCAGAGTTGTCCTTCTCAAAGACTCCTTTTCTTTATTATCTATTAATTGTAATGACTTCTTGGGAATGATAGGGGAATGGTTTCTCGTTACCTTCTCCACTCTTTGGAATGCAGAATTTTCCTTCTCACAGATTCCTTTTCTTTATGATCTGTGGATTGCAACGACTTCTTGAGAAAGATAGGGGAGTGGTTTCCCGTTGCCTTCTCCACAGTTTGGAATTCAGAGTTGTCCTTCTCAAAGACTCCTTTTCTTTATTATCTGTGGATTGCAATGACTTCTTGAGAAACATAAGGGAGTGGTTTCCCATTGCCTTGTCCACTGTTTGGAATTCAGAGTTGTCCTTCTCACAGATTCCCTTTCGTTATTATCTGTGGATTGCAATGACTTCTTGGGAAAGTTAGTGGAGTGGTTTCCCGTTGACTTCTCAACGGTTTTGAATTCAGAGTTGTCCTTCTCACAGATTCCTTTTATTTATTATCTGTGAATTGTAATGACTTCTTGGGAAAGATAGGGGAATCGTTTCTCGTTGCCTTCTCCGGAGTTTGGAATGCAGAATTGTCCTTCTCACAGATTGCTTTTCTTTATTATCTGTGGATTGCAATGACTTCCTAAGAAAGTTAGTTGAGTGGTTTCCCGTTGCCTTCTCCACAGTTTGGAATTCAGAGTTGTCCTTCTCAAAGACTCCTTTTGTTTATTATCTATTAATTGTAATGACGTCTTGGGAATGATAGGGGAATGGTTTCTCGTTACCTTCTCCACTCTTTGGAATGCAGAATTTTCCTTCTCACAGATTCCTTTTCTTTATTATCTGTGGATTGCAATGACTTCCTTGGATAGATAGGGGAGTGGTTTCCCGTTGCCTTCTCCACAGTTTGGAATTCAGAGTTGTCCTTCTCAAAGACTCCTTTTGTTTATTATCTATGAAACGCCATGACTTATTGGGAAACATAATGGAGTGTTTCCTATTGCCTTCTCCACTTTTTGACATTCAGATTGTCCTTCTCACAGATTCCTCTTCTTTGTTATTTGTGGATTGCAATGACTTCTTGGGAAAGATAGTGGAATGGTTTCTCGTTGCCTTCTCCACTGTTTGGAATGCAGAATTGTCCTTCTCACAGATTCCTTTTCTTTATTATCTGTTGATTGCAATGACTTCTTGGGAAAGTTAGCGGAGTGGTTTCACATTGCCTTCTCCACTGTTTGGAATTCAGTGTTGTCCTTCTCACAGATTCCTTTTTTTTATTATCTGTGGATTGCAATGACTTCCTAAGAAACTTAGGGGAGTGGTTTCCCGTTGCCTTCTCCACAGTTTGGAATTCAGTGTTGTCCTTCTCAAAGACTTCTTTTCTTTATTATCTATTAATTGTAATGACTTCTTGGGAATGATAGGGGAATGGTTTCTCGTTACCTTCTCCACTCTTTGGAATGCAGAATTTTCCTTCTCACAGTTTCCTTTTCTTTATGATCTGTGGATTGCAACGACTTCCTTGGATAGATAGGGGAGTGGTTTCCCGTTGCCTTCTCCACAGTTTGGAATTCAGAGTTGTCCTTCTCAAAGACTCCTTTTGTTTATTATCTGTGTATTGCTATGACTTCTTGGGAAACACAAGGGAGTGGTTTCCCATTGCCGTCTCCACTGTTTGGAATTCAGAGTTGTCCTTCTCAAAGACTGCTTTTCTTTATTATCTATGAAACGCCATGACTTATTGGGAAACATAATGGAGTGTTTCCTATTGCCTTCTCCACTTTTTGATATTCAGACTTGTCCTTCTCACAGATTCCTCTTCTTTATTATTTGTGGATTGCAATGACTTCTTGGGAAAGATAGTGGAATGGTTTCTCGTTGCCTTCTCCACTGTTTGGAAAGCAGAATTGTCCTTCTCACAGATTCTTTTTTTTTATTATCTATGAATTGCCATGTCTTATTGCGAAACATAAAGGAGTGGTTTTCCATTGCCTTATCCACAGTTTGGTATTCAGAGTTGTCTTTCCCACAGATTCCTTTTCTTTATTATCTATGAATTGCCATGACTTCTTGGGAAAGATAGGGGAGTGGTTTCTCGTTGCCTTCTCCACAGTTTGGAATTCAGATTTGTCCTTCTCAAAAACTCCTTTTCTTTATTATCTATTAATTGCAATGACTTCTTGGGAAAGATAGGGGAATGGTTTCTCGTTGCCTTCTCCACTGTTTGGAATGCAGAATTTTCTTTCTCACAGATTCCTTTTCTTTATGATCTGTGGATTGCAATGACTTCTTTAGAAAGATAGGGGAGTGCTTTCCTGTTGTCTTCTCCACTGTTTGGAATTCAGAGTTGTCCTTCTCAAAGACTCCTTTTCTTTAGTATCTGTGAATTACCATGACTTCTTCAGAAACATAAGGGAGTGGTTTCCCATTGCCTTCTCTACTGTTCGGAATTCAGAGTTGTCCTTCTCAAAGACTCCTTTTCTTTATTATCTATTAATTGTAATGACTTCTTGGGAAAGATAGGGGAGTGTTTCCCATTCCCTTCTCCACTTTTTGGCATTCAGAATTGCCCTTCTCACAGATTCCTTTTTCCCATTGCCTTCTCCACGCTTTAGAATTGAGAGTGTTCCATCTCTTTAATTGATTGATTTGGCAGTCCGATCGAATTTGTTATATTTCTTCCAGTTGTTGGCGACAAGATGAGAGAGATCCATTCCTTCACCATGGGCATTGTTCGAACGTAAAATTAAATAACAGTTCTGAATTTGAACTCGAGGCACAAGTATCCATTATTCCAGTGCTCATCCTATAGCACGAAATGATGACACTATATAAGAAAAATGTATGCATTTGTTGATTTGAGCGAAGACATGGTTTTGGAATCCTACTTAATTCTGAATTAAAAGACGGTCCCAGCGTTGCTGACAGCCAAGCGCGTTAATGGAATGGTAGCCAGGCAAAATCGAGCGACATTTTGAGGCTTCATTAAAGATGCAGCCGATTGAGATGAACGCAATTCACGTTAGGTGAATTCGTTCGAGTTCAATGCATTATGGGACTTCATTTCAATGTCGGCAATGTTAGATTCGACTTTTGCACTTTCGATCTCTTTGTACATTTGTTTCTGTTTGCATCTTGCATATTACCAGCCATCGTAAAGAGACTGAATAAGAAACTATCCAATCATTGATCTTTCTTCATTTCTTCTCATCCGTCATTACGATGGATTATCTTTAGGCAACCAACCAGGGGCTCCAGAAAGACATGATGTTTTAGCAGAAAGGAAATCAAATCAAATATATGCTTCATTTATTCAAATATTATTTGTTCGGAAAGTAATGACGTTTTTCCAGAGAGTATCAAAGAAAATGAAACTAAATTAATTTAAATATCAGGGCGTTCGGAAAGTAATGACGTGTTAACAGAAAGTATATAAAATGAAATGTAAGCCATATATTTAAATATTAGGGTGTTCTGAATGTAATCACGGTTTACCAGAGAAAATGTAAGCTAAATTAATTTAAATATCAGGGCGTTCGGAAAGTAATGACGTGCTAACAGAGACTATATAAAATAAAGTGTAAGCCAAATATTTAAATATTATGGTGTTCTGAAAGTAATGGCGGTTTCCTAGGGAGGATATAAACGCTAATATAAGGTAAATTTATTTAGATATTATGGTATATCCACTATGTTGAGTGGGACCTTTTAACAGTTTCTGGATAAGGGTGTATAATCTAACATGATAAATAGTTCGCATAATGTCAGTACTCTGATATTCACGGTCAGGGCGACTTGTGACTTCGCCAGGTACCCCAAAATTTTGTCTTCCCTATTTCAAGCGCAAGACATTGGTCAAAAAGTGCGATGGTAAGTGAAAGTTCTAGCCACGCGCGAAAGCGCACTCTCCCTCTCTCTCACACGCATATATATATATATATATATATATATATATATATATATATATATATATATATATATATATATATATATATATATATATATATATATATATATATATATATATATATATATATATATATATATATATATATATATATATATATATATATATATATATATATATATATATATATATATATATATATATATATATATAATTTTTTTTCTTTAGTTCTTTAGTAGGACTTCTTGACAGAAGTCAGTTGTTATTAAGAAAATAAAAATATACAGTGATAGCAACTCAAACATGTATAGCCAATAAAAATAATGTTTATAAAATCCTGTCTACAAAAGCAGAAATAACATTTCCACATTAACTTTATTCTCAGAGCAGAAAGTGAGAAAGAAGAAGAAAAAATAGTGGGATTGCAAGCGGTTTTATTTTTTGATTTTTTCCATTATATATATATATAAAATTATGAATCTAAAGAGCCAGGCAAACCTACCTAGGTTTCACCTGCACGGATCGTCAGGGTAAACTGTCCAGCGTACCCTGACGTACCGCGTAGGTGAAACTTAGGTAGGTTTGCCTGGCTCTTTATATTCATTGTTACATTTGCTCTACTTAGTGTATTGAGCACTTTACTTAGTTACTTTTGCTTTACCCGTTTTGTTTTTCTTTGGATTCTGGACGATTGTTTTCGCCTCAGTTACATGTTCTTTTTTCTTTTTTGTCCCTTATTTATCCTTGGGTAAGCCAAAACACCTAAGGTTTTTCCAGACGAGTATAATTACTTATATTATTATTATTATTATTATTATTATTATTATTATTATTATTATTATTATTATTATTTTCTTTGATTTCTGGCGTTTACACATTTCTTTCCGGGTTCCACCTAGGGACCTAAGGTTAGAAATGGCATCATGACACTTTCTACTGACAAAAAAAAAAAAAAAAATTACATAGATAAAGCCCTTCGGAAATTGTGGGCTGTACTTGTCAGAACAATTTTTGTATCTCCCTGAGGCATGGACTTCCAGGAATCCCTTCAATTAGTGTACTGCAATCTTTTCCAACCAATCCTAGGGCTCCAACTACAACAGGGATTGTTGATGTTCCCATATGACACATTTTCGAGATTTCTATTTCAAGGTCCTTGTATTTTGACAGCTTTTTGAATATCTTCAAAGACACATTGCAGTCAGCAGGGACTGCTGTATCAATAAGGAGGCACTTTTTGTTTGTTTGTGGTCTTTAATAACAATATCTGGGCGGTTGGCTTTGATTGTTCTGTCAGCGTGTATTGTATAGTCCCATAGAATTGTGACAGGTCCTATCTCCGTAACCGGGTCTGGGTGATGTTCATACCAGTTTCTTTCAGTTTCCTTCCCGTAGAAGTTGCAGATTTTCCAGTGCAGATATTGGCCCACTCTGTCATGTCGGGTTTTATATTCAGTGGGTGCCAATAACGTGCAACCTGATACAAGATGATCAATCGTTTCTGGATATTTATCACAGAATCTGCACTTTGGGCTGACACAATATTTTAGTATATGTGCTTGATAATTCCTAGTTAGCAAGCATTGGTCCTGTGCAGCAAGGATAAAACCTCCAGTTTCAGCTTTCAACCCTGCACTACGTAGCCACTGATGGGTACGGGTTTTGTCTTCGTCAGCTTGTTTGGTACGGCAGAGTATTGGCCATGAAGCGGTTTATCTTGCCATCGCTTCTGTATCTGGTCGGTTGCATTCGTCTTTGCTGTCTTTTTCAAGTATTTTGCAGTTTCAGTCGGTGTATTGTGCTGTAGTTGCATCTCTACGCCCATTTGAAACTCCTTATTATTATTACTATTATATATATATATATATATATATATGGTTGGATAGATGTGAGCTTGTGACCCTGGGTTTCACGCTTTAGCGATCGTCAGACAAACTGATTAATTTTTAAAAAATTTTGGTTTTATGTAGATTGCGTGTATTGGTGTTATTGTGGAAGTGGTGGGGGAAACTTCGTCGTTTTTTCATCGTAGTGACGCAAACATCGATGTATACAGACACATATACATACTTGGTCGTCCGTCGTGACTCATACATATATAAACATATGTGGGCAGTTTCGGATATGACATATGTATGTATACGGGTGGTGTTGTGTCTATACATACGCATTTGTATGTTGAAATTTAAAGATTGGAAGTGTGGCGGAAATGTCTCGTGAATGTCTCGTGAATGTATACATGTCATATATATTTTTTTCCGATGAATAATATTTCCTCGCATGTATGTATATACGTGTGGTGGGGTTTGTGTGAAATTATGATAGGTAAAAATTATTATTATTTATATTTATTTTTAAATTTTGAAAAAAATGGCGGTTTATTTGTTATATTTAAAGCTGGTTATTTGTTTGTTTTTGACTGTGTATATGTAACAGGTAGAAATTTGTAATCCTTATTGGTTATTTATATGGTTGTTTAATATTTAATATGCTGAGTGAGAGGGTAGTTTGATTTAATAACAGGTCTATATGATATGATGTGATAGTAATGTTGCAAGAGATTGGAGGCAATGATAATATAATTAGCTAATAGTTATTGTAAATTGGTAGAAATTGTAATTGGTAGAAATGATTAGTAACGGTGGTGGGAGAATGACGAAACCATGAATGTAGTTATAGTGGTGGTAGCTAAAGAATGGTTCTTGGTGTTTTATTTTATTTTATTTTGTTATATGTATCAATTTATTTTGGTATCAGTTTGTCTGACGATCGCTAAAGCGTGAAACCCAAGGTCACAAGCTCACATCTATCCAACCATATATGTTAGCTCTATCTCTGATATTGAGCGCTTTCTAATAAGTACTGCGCATATAATATATAAATAATTATACATATATATATATTTATTTATATTTATATACACACACTTTTCACACACACATACATATATATATATATATATATATATATATATATATATATATATATATATATATATATATATATATAATAGCTGGCCACGTATATTCGAGGGTACGCGTCAATTCTAACCAATCTCTATTGCAGACGCTCGCTCAGTTTTGTTTGTTCGACACCCACAGAGCCATCCTGCGTTTTGTACTGCAACTATGCATTAGCAGACATTACAGTTTAGGAGAGAGTCTGTTATCTAGCGTGATCAACAATCTGAACAAGGCCAGCACGCTCAAGCCCTCGGCCACGATGTCTTGTGACTTCCTTCTAGCACAGCTCCAGTTCCGTCTACCCAATTTCACTCACAAGGCTTGAGTCAAGCTGTGGTATAGTTTTCAGATACCTTTCAAAGTTGCCGCACGTTGGGATGCCCCCCACAGACCGATAACATCAGTCTCCTTCCTGACAACTACGTTCTAACCAATCACCCACTCTCTCTCTCGCTCTCTCTCTCTCTCTCTCTATATATATATATATATATATATATATATAGAGAGAGAGAGAGAGAGAGAAAACACCCGAGAAATGTTGTGGCGTCCTCCCACTTCGATTGTGGACTCTTCCACTGAGTATAAGACTGGTTGGAGATTAAGTCTCGAGGAATGCGTGTACTCGCACACTTTCAAGTCGTGTAATACTCTTCTGTTCATTTACTATTCAAGGTACTACTTATCTGCAACACTTCTTTTGTTATTCATTAACCATTTCTTCGATCACAACAAGAATTAATCCACTTGCTAAGGTTTTAACAGAAATACAGTAAAATACAGTATAGCTGTACCGTTAATCTTGAAAAAATTATTAAAAACATCATAATAAAATTTTAAATCATTACAATAATAGACATTCCAAAGCAAAACACCCGCCCCCAACAAGAAACAGATAATACCAACAAGTGCAATTGTAGAAATTCTAACAAATGTCCATTGCAAAAGCAATGCCAAACTGACTCTCTTGTTTACCTAAGTACTATTTCTACTATAGAAAATACATCTTAAAAAATTTTATATCGGGATTACCAAGAATTCTTTTAAAACTATGTGGTACCAACATATATTATCTTTCACAAATAACACATAAAGAAATAGGATGTCCCTTTCTAAATATTTTTGGAACTTAAAAGAAGTTAATAAAGCCCCTACGGTCAAATGGAAAATAATAAAAAAAAACTAGAACTTGTAAATCTTTAAATGAAACTTGCTTCTGATGTTTACATGAAAACAAGAAATGATCAAATTAGCTGACAAAATATCCCTATTAAACTAAAGGAGTGAATTAACTGTTCATTGTCGGCACAGTTTATCCTTTACCTTAAAATATAGTTAAATTTTTTAAATTATGTATTACCATTTCTTATAGCCATAATTTATTAGTAAATAATTGTCTACACTCTACGAGTAATTATCTTATTTTGTTTATTCAACTTTAATATTGCTATGTACTCCGTCTAGTTAATATTAATATCTTATATAGATGTTCCACATTTTTAATTTTATCTACAGGCTCCTTTAAAAAACTTCCTGAATCTAAGATTAAAAAAATTCTGTTGAAATTAACTTTACGTCTGATTATCCTCCTATCCCTCCCCCCAGCGTCCTTTGAAAAATTGTTCATGTCATATTTATCTACAATCATGATACATTTGTTGCTTACATATTTTCTACAATTGTCAATGATGGTCTTTCGGTTTACCGTGGCATGAAAAAATAATTCCCCCACCTCAGCCCTCTGAGCTTACTTTTGTATTTAGCGCAGATCTAACATTGAATTGGTTAATCAAGACATACACACAAGTCTATTTTTAATTCTGAACTTATGGTCCCCCATCTTAATCTTTCGGAAAAGAGGCAACATTTTGCTTTTAAAATTCTCTTAAAAATCATTTAATCACCAGTTACTTACCATCGTCTGAAGAAGTACAATCAGAGTATTGAAACATGAAAACTTATGTGTAGCGATTTCAAGATATTTTATTATAATCTCTTATAATAATAATAATAATAGCAATAATAACTCTCAAACACACAAACACACATATATATATACATATTTGTGCTATAAATAACACGTGGCCCCTTTTGGTGTTGAAGAAGAGCAAATGTCCATGAGTAGGCTGCTGCAACGCAACAGTATGGATTTTTGTAGGTACACTTACAAAAATGCAGAAATAATTTGATAATGTAATTTAATAATGAAATAATTTAATAACGTAATGCAGAAATAATTTTATCGATAATATGATAGCATCATACACCTAAAGCTGCAGATAAAGATGCTGAAGAATGTTTGTTAATTTTAACGCCCCAAAACGAAACTGCTCTTTTTTAATCGCTTGAGAGAACTGTTTGTGCCTTCCATCAGCACGGCTGATGCTCATCTCCAAGTCAATGACTCCTTGCTTTCTCCTTGTCCTGACATCAAGTGGAAATATTATATTGAATCAACTGCTAATTTTGCTGTCAAGAAAATTGGTTCCCTGCGTCGTTGTAGACAATTTTTATCGCCAGTATCTCTCTTATATACTTATAAGTCTACCATGCGTCAATATATTGAATATTGGTGTAACATCTTGTTTGGTGCTTCTGCTATGAATTTCTAGATTCTTGATAAAACACTCTGCAATGTTATTGGTCCAGATCTGGCATCTCGGTTTCAGTTACTTTCCTAACGTCGTAGCTTCCCTGTGCCTTTTCCATAAAGATTTTCATGGTAATTGTTTTTATGAACTTTCTCTTTTGGTGCCTAGAGTTTAGGAATTTAAGCATAGTACTAGATTGGCGATTAGGTCTCATCATTTTACAGTTGAA
This sequence comes from Acanthosepion lycidas, assembly GCA_963932145.1. Lineage (NCBI taxonomy): Eukaryota > Metazoa > Mollusca > Cephalopoda > Sepiida > Sepiidae > Acanthosepion > Acanthosepion lycidas. The sequence goes on from OZ010606.1 coordinate 11,033,122, forward strand.
CTGGCCAGATGAAACCGCAAGTTTTATGCTAACAATTTCTTCTCTCGTGCTACTAGCTTGTGAATCTCTTTTCGGGCTTCTTGCTCTCCAGTCCACTTTGATTTAAAAAAATTAAAATGCAATGTCAATCGTTATCTTCTGTCTTCATAATTCTTGTTCTTTTATTGTCCTCTCTCCTTAATAGTAGTTTTTCTCATATTCTCTAACACTTAGTAACCCCTTTGCGTTCTAGTGGCTTTATTGGCTATAATCTTCAAAATATAAATGCAATGTCAATTGTTAACTTCTGTCTACTTAATTCTTGTTCTTTTATTGTCCTCTTTCCTTAATAGTAGTTTTTCTCATATTCTCTAACACTCGGTAACCCCCTTTGCGTCATAGTGGCTTTAGTGCCTTGGGGGAAAATTTAAATGCAATGTCAATTGTTATCTTCTGTTTTCTTAATTCTTGTTCTTTTATTGTTCTCTTTCCTTAATATTGTTAGTTTCTCCTTTCCTTTCATAATCGGTAGTCCCTTGCATCTTAGTGGCTTTATTGCCTTGCTTGGGTAGAAATAATTTAAAAAAAAAATTATTTTTTTTAAATAAATGTAGAGGCCAGAAATATAAACAGATTCACATTTAAGAATATGTTGGCTTGATGGAGAATAGTTTTAACAACAAAGAGTTTTGCGTGACAATAAGCACTTACCGTCGGCATCTTTGGCCTCCAGACCGCGAGCCTGTTTCACCGAAACGTTTAGCATCAATATGGGAGGCTGAAATCGGATAAAAGAAACACGAATTAAAAACAAACATCTCAGTTTATGATTGAAGGGATCAATAAATGACATAATATATTTTAAATCGTATCTTGAATCATTTTTCTCATACGATGTGCTGCTGAAAGGTTATTGGTTTAACAAACAAGCCATTCAAGAAGAAAAAACTGAAAGTTGCTCAGTTTTTCAGATTAAAGGAAGTGGGTTGATCGGCAACTTTTATAGGATTTAATACAAAAAGTCAGTGGAAATAATTTGACAATAAAAATGTATTGTTTTTTTTTTTTTTAATTTTAACATTTTATAAAAATACGCTGGAAATGATTTACTATGAAAATGCAAACGAATTTATTATGAAAATGCACTGCAAATATCTTTACTATGAAAAATCATTACAAAAGATTTTTTACTATCAACATGCATTGGAAATTGATTTACTATGAAAATGCATTGTAAATGATTTTACTATGAAAATGCATTGTAAATGATTTTACTATGAAAATGCATTGTAAATGATTTTACTATGAAAATACATTGGGAATGATTTTGTTATAAAAATGTTTTGCAAATGATTTTATTATGAAAATGCATTGCAATGATTTTATTATGAAAATGCATTGCAATGATTTAATTATGAAAATGCATTGCAAATGATTTTTATTATGAAAATGCATTGCAAATGATTTTTATTATGAAAATGCATTGCAAATGATTTTACTATGAAAATACGTCGGAAATGATTTTTACTATGAAAATGCATTCGAAATAATTTCTGTTATGAAAATGCAATGGAAATGATTTTACTATGAAAACGTATTGGAAATGGTTTTTACTTTGAAAATACATTGGAAATATTAGTATGGTGCAAAAATAATGACGAAATAATGTCGTTTTTGACGTATTTTTTAACGTCAAAAACGACATTATTACGACATTATTTTTGCACCAACCTAATAATTTTACTATGAAAATGCATTAGAAATAAATTTTATTATGAAAATGCATAGGAAAGGATTTTACCATGAAGATGCATAGGAAAGGGTTATACTATATATTGGGGGTCTGCTTGTTCCAGATTGATTTCCCCACTCGCCCAGATAGAAGCAATATTGTGATGTTTGTTCATAATTTAGTAAGTCACTAGTTTGTCACTAGTTGAACAAACCTTATTAATTTGGTCTCTGACTGAGTCGTGTGTACTTAATTGAAATTCAAACAATTACTAAACTCACCAATTGTCTCTACCTACCCTGATGATGACTTAAGAAGGCCGAAAGCTTTGACCATATTTCCTCTACTTTTCTTCCGAAATGAAATTCTAAAGATTTCTTGTCAGGGAAGGATTTTTCATAACTTTGAAAAGTTGGTCATTAAAATTAATCGGACACAAAATGAGTCACGTTTTTTTTTATAGTGTTTACCTTAAAGAATATTTGCTGTCTAAAATAAGTAAATATATATATTAGGTTGGTGCAAAAATAATAACGTAATAATGTCGTTTTTTGACGTTAAAAATACGTCAAAAAACGACATTATTACGTCATTATTTTTGCACCAACCTAATATATATATATATATATATATATATATATATATTTTTTTTTTTTTTTTTTTGAATAAAAACAGACCACGTTAAGGTTCCATGTAATAAATTATTTCACCATAACCCCTTTAACAGGGCTCTGGATCATCAGACTTTACTTACAAAAATTGAAATGAAAAATGAAAAATGAAAAGAAATTCACACATTTTTGACGGACCTCATCAAGTATACGTAAAATTAACGAAGTGAGGAAGTGAGGTGGGAAAGAGGATATGAATGTGTCATATGTAGCATTTCAAATTCTTATTCTTAATTTTTAACTCCAATGTGTCGGCTAGATGTTGTTCGAATTTATTGTGTCTGTTCTCAAGATATAGATGGCTAAGGGGTGGAGGGGTGGAGACCGACTTTAAAGGAAGAAGCTACACTACTTTCACGAGGACAGTTTTTCTTTCAAATTTTTTAGACGCTGCTAATTGGGTCTCCTGCATGAGCGATCGTTGGCGACGTCTTACCACCTACATGCCCATGTCCATCACTGTCGTATCCCTTTTGCAGACGTCCTTGAAGAGAAGATGAGGTCGCCCTCGAGCCCTCTTGCCAGTTCCTCCGTACAGAACGACCTTCGGAATCTTCCAATCCGTTATACTGTACACATGACTAAGCCAGCGGAGCCGGCGCTGTTAAAGACGGGCGTATGGACACGGGCGAGGACTACGGCATTTGGTGATCTGGTCGGTTTCAGATAGCGTAGATGAAAGGCGCTGAGACGTGACTCCTGTTTGGAATAGATGTTCCAAGTGTCGCTGCCGTAGAGCAGCACGCTGATAATGTGTTCTTTCCAGGGCTGCATCTTGGTCAGAGTTTTATGAGAGATTGACTGTTGCCCATACAGCACATCTCCCCGTTCCATGTCACCGATGTTCTCCAAATCAAAGACAGGGGCCAATACAACTTGGCACTGGCGTCGTCGCAGGAGTTGCCAGAACGAAGCTGAACATAACATCAGACAGTCTCAGGGATTCCAGCCCGGATTTGTCCTCAGGGTTTGCTCCGTGAGCCTAATTGAATATGGCCGCAAGGCAACGGTGGTTAAAATCAGTTTTTCTTCTTTTATTCGTGCATCAGGAATTCATTTAAATAAGTTGCGTTATATTCAACCTAGAGGATTTTTCAGTTTTATTTTTAATTGTATTTTTACTGTTTTCAAATAAATTGTTGCAAAGCCGGATTAAAATCGTTATTAAAATTGCTTAAAGTTTTGTTCGGGTTTTGTTGCCTGTTTTGTTCGTGTCTATTCGACCGTCTTAGTCATTATCAAGAACCATGTGTTGTCACGATAAGGGATACAGCAGAACAAACACACAAACTTTAAGTAAAAAAGCCTGCAAGTGGAACATTTTAACTTCCATCCAAGTGGCACTTGTTCACGAAAGTTTTAATTTACCTAATTATTATTTAATTCTCACTTGGTCATGTATTGTCTATTTTGATGATACCCCCTCGTTGATTTTACTGCTGGTCATAAAAACACAAAACACTTCAGTTTCAGATAAAATAATTTACTGTTTATTTCTATATGGGTATTCTGATCCAATTGTGCTGGGGACCCATAGTGACTTATTTCTACACACACAGTTACGATAACCACGAATTCAGATATCAAAATATACAAAATATTTTCTGCGATCGATTCAGTGTTTGAGTTATTGAATTTCTGGTACATATGTATATATATTAAATAAATAGCAATTTGGTAAATTGCATCAAGAAAGAATTCGAAAATGGATTACACTATCAAGTGGGTGCTTGACGAGAGTGTCTGTAGCTTTGAGTTTTCATTGCGAATGTCTTTACCTTTCAAAAGCAATTTACGAAATGCTTAAAGTGACAGGCTGTCAAAATTAGAAATTTGAGAATTACTCGAAACGAAAAAAAAAAAGAAGAAAAAAACTAAAGCAAAACAGACACCCAAACTGTATAAACGAGTCATTTAACATCAAGCTGCACATAAAAAGAGGAAATATTAGAACACGTTTGATTTTGCGCATGCGCACACGCATATTTATTTTTACTTGACACGAAAAAAAATGAATGTCGACTTTAGTTATGTTAACTGTTGTTTCGGTATTATTGTAGATCTGTGTCTATTGGTGAATACTAATTGACTCTAGTGCCTGCTTCGGTATCAAAACCATACACATAACAAACACATAGCAATATAATATTATCCATTTATTATACGCAAAACAAAAGCATATATATATATATATATATATATATATATATATATATATATATATATATATGTGTGTGTGTGTGTGTGTGTGTGTGTGTGTGTGTGTGTGTGTGTGTGCAAATATATAGAAAATAGGAAAGAACTCGTTAGGTAAATAATCCAAAGTTCTTTAGTATTTAGTTAAAAAATAGTGCTCGATACAAAAGAAGAGCATAAATATAATTATTTATTTAAAAATATGATTCCAACACGCTACATAAGAGTTCACACGTTTCAAAACAAGGGCGGAAAACTTCAATATAATTATTTGAATTAAATTTAATTAAAGTAAGCTATGTTCCATCTTCAAGCAAAATTTTTGGGGGAAACTCCAAAAGAAATTTTTTGGAAACTCCCCCAAAAAATGTTTGGAAACTCAAAAAAAAAAAAATTTCGCTTCAAGATGGAACAGAGCTTACTTTAATTCAATTTAATTCAAATAATTATATTGAAGTTTTCGGCTCTTGTTTTGAAACATGAGAACCCTTATGTAGCATGTTGGAATCATATTTTTGAATAAATAATTATATATATATATTTATATATATGTGTGTGTGTGTGTGTGTGTGCACGTGTGTGTGTGTCTATTTTTATGGGATGAGGTATTATGTACACTATTTACATTATTCGGACTATAGTCCTCATCTTTGACGCCATATTATTACAACGTTTCGGCCGTTGTACGCTCCGGCCTCCCTCAGGTGGTTGGAATGTCGAATTGAACCCTTTATTTCGCTCACTGGGGTAGACTGTTCTCGTTCCACGTGCCATGCCTAATAGATGTCAGTTATCAGTTATCACGTGTTATTTCCCGTTTCCAAGTTCTCCACCGCCTTAACCAGGCATTGAACTCTCACTCTCTGGGTCCTGTCACTGGATCTAACTAACGCCTTTATCCACTGTGCCATATGAGCGAAATAAAGGGTTCGTATATATATATATATATATATATATATATATATATATATATATATTTAATTAAAGATTATAACATAAATATGTTATAAAATCACTACAAAAATAGCCATTTTGTTTCAACACCTTTGGTGTCTTATCAAGTGATGATGTTCAATGTAGATTGTAGAATAAAGATTTTAAAAGGTTTATATTCGCTCTACTCAGTATTGAGCACACTTTTAAGAATAGTAATTGTTGGAATTTATTCCGTATACACCAATCATACACTTGTATATATATATATATATATATATATATATATATATATATATATATATATATATATATATATATATATCACATACAAGTATTTATAGAGAACCAATATATATATATATACATATATTGGTACATTACGAACTCTACACAACTTAGGAAGTGTGTGTTTATGTGTGCATATGTGTATGTGCATATATATATATATATATATATATATATATATATAAATATATATACTTACATACATACATATACATACATATATATATATATGCGTGTGTGTGTGTATGTGTATATATGCATAAACTGACTCCTTATAATAAGACAGTATATATGTATGGAAAAGGAATATGCATACATATACTAGCAAAAACACACACGCAAACACAATACACAAAAATGGAGATAGGTCTAAGAAGATACAGGGATTATAAAAAATAAGAACGAAGACTCCCTTCGTTCGCCCTTTATCCCTAATTGTTTTACTACCTTTTAAGCAGAAGAATACTTACGTCACCAGTCCAAGAAAAATATTTGCGGTACAACTACGGACAAAAGACTATGGTTAAACATCGATAACACAAGGAAAATTAATCCCTTTTAATGATATGTGTAAATAACCACACTGTGTCTGATGAACGGGAAACACGTGTAGCAAAAATATGAAAAATAAAATATGATATATATTTTTTAAGAAATCCACATTATAAGCAAAAACGTTTTCTCTTCTTTTTAATATATATATATATATATATATATATATATTATATGGATAAAGACAAAAAGAAAACTTACCTTAGCCGACGCCTTTCGTTTTCTGAGGGGCTTTATCAAGGCGAATGCAAAGATTTTATTTTGTAACAAGTATTTATATACAAGAGCAAAAGTGTTATTCGTTTTTTCAATTTATTTTAAATTTAAGAACGCTCATAAATATTCATCAGGTTGGTCGAAAAGTCGGGTAAGCCATGGAGGACACAAAGGGACACAATTAAACGTCTAATGATCGAAAGTGAGTAAGAAAAAGGTTAAATAACCTCATGTTAGTTAAAATATATAACACATAAATCAATCCTGTAGTAAAATTATGTAATTGCTAACTTAAATAAAAAAATCACTTACTCACTATTGATTAACAGACATTGAATTATGTCAGTTCATACCCTCCATATTTTTTCTTGAATATTAGACCAATCTGATAAATATTTATGAGCATCCTTAAATTTAATTTAAATACAAAACAATAGCATTTTCACTTCTGTATATAAGTACTTGTTAAAATAAAATCCTTACATCTGCCTTAATATAGTCTCTCAGATTAAAAAGATCTGTCGGTTAAGATAAATAAACATTGTCGTAATTATTCCATTTTGTACTATGTTGTCAATGTTTACGTTAAGGTACGTTTCATGAGTAGATATGATCTTTCGGGAAAGGTCGAAGAGTTTTTATTTATAAACAGTAATTCAGACTTTTATAACCAGACGCTTCTCTATAGCTGAGGGATACAGAACGTCAGATCAATTGACCATTCTTCTATGGGACACAGGTTTGATTCCTGTTGGAGAACGCATATTTTCTACGAAATTTATCGAACATTCAAACCGGTAATTAATACTATTTATTTAAAAAATTACTATTAAGACATTTTTAAAAAAATATTACCATCAATACATTTTTGAAAAAATATTACCGGCAATAAAATTCTTGTCAGCATTAAATAACCCATTGAGGTTGATATGCCGTAAACCAAAGCAAAGTAAACAAAACTGTCTTTAAGTCAGTCAGTCATTGTAAGTAAAGTTCTTAATATTAAAATAAACAACATTATTAGCAAACCAATAAAAGAAAGAATTCAGATTTTTCTCGATTCTGAGTTTCTCAGAAAAGAATTCTGCTCATAATATGTGCAATAATAAATTTAATTTATTTAAAGTTAATTTAATTTGAAATTGTTCAGTTGTGTGTATTATATAATTTTTATATCATCGAATTTTTCCGTTATGGATAGGAATCTCTAAAGAAATTAAGAATTAAGAAACGACAAGAAGCAGGAAGTAGTAGAGAGCCATAATCGCAGAGATGTTGAAGGGATATGGTACATAAAAGATGACAATCAGTCGACTTCGTTCTCATGCCATTGTTGATTTAATTGTGAAATAGAAAATTTTCGGTTTGTAATAAAAATTTATATTTCAACTTTAAAGGAAAACATATCACAATTTTAATTTCGGAATTCATTCTGATATTTGACGGAATTCTCCCTTTTATTGACTTTTATATTCATTCAAATCGTTCATAAATTTAATGGCGTTTTCGTTTAGATAATAATTATAAAATTAATCTTGTAAAAAAGATAGAGAAAAGGACAAAGAATTAATAAAAAATGAAAAAATAAACGATTCAATTCATCTACTAAGAAGTTCAATCAGTAAACATGAAGTGACATTATAAAAGATTATTTTATTCTTCTTCCTTTAGAACATGGGCGATCATGGCTCTCCGCGATTTCCAGTCCGTTGTCGCCCTGGGTTAGTATTGTTTTTTTACGACCCCTCCTTGTCTCTGCTCTGCCAAGCGTTTACACAGTCTCGTTAAGTATGCTACCCGCTGTTTTTATCTATCCCGCGTCCCTTATATATGTCCTGTGAGTATCAAATTCTCCAAGTTCTCTTTTCTCATTATGTACCTAGAAATTTTAATTGTCTCTTTCTGATTCTGAGAGTTTTCCAAACTTCGTTGCTGCTGACAATTCACAGATATTTAAATGTTTGGACTTGGTTGATTTTGGCGTCTCTAATTTGTATTTGGCATCTTGGGGTGTTCCTCTTGCTGGTAACGATGTGTTTTGTCTTTTACAATTGGTACTTAGTCCTTTCTTCTCGCTTTTCTTTACTAACATTTGTAGTGGACATGAGTGGTTTCTGACCATGAGCCCCAGTTTCGAATCTCACCAGGGTCGATTTGTCAGGAAAGAGACTTTTTGATGTTGTTAAATAATAGTTTCAGACTATTATTTTTTTTCTTCTGAGGCTGACCTTTAGGTCAGATGGTAGACATAATAGGGATGTCGATTTTGATTGGCTGAGCCGAACATGGGAATGTTAGAGTTATAAAGTGTTTTCAGAGAGTTAAGTTTTAATCGTCGAAGAATGCAGACGTGGTTATTTCGTGTCTCGGGGAACTTTCTCTCTAGTGGGGGTGATAGAGCGCACCCACTGGCTAGTTAGAAATGTACACGTCAACGTGTTAATAAAATAGATAAGTTTAACGTCCCTTTTGTTGAAGTTCTCATTTTACCTCAGAAGTAAAAACAACTGGCGATCACCCGGCCGAGAGAGAAGAAAGAAATAGAAGACAACAACTAGCGATCACCCAAACGGGAGAAGACGTCTGAGAGATAAGAATTCAACTTTGTTGTGGAATTAAACCCCGCAAAATAAAAGACCTCTCCAGAACGAAGCGGGTATACAATAATGTTATCAGTCTGGGGGAGGTGATCACTTCCTGCAGCAAAAAAATGAAAAAGACACCACGAGTTGAGCTAAGCCTTGTGAGTGAAATTGGGCAGACAGAACACTTTGGGACGTCGCCGATTGTTGTGAGCGTCTGCCCCTGTTCTGACTGTTGATCACGCTAGATAACACGCTCTCTAAGTCCGCTCAGTATAGTTGCAGTATAAACCACACGTGGGCTCTAACGAGTGTTAAACAAACAAATGTGTCTGAATGAATACATTTTTGAAGGAAAAAAATTGTTATGGGGTCCACCGCTTTTTCATACAAATGAACTCGACCAGTGTGTACTTGGACTGCTGCCATTAAATACCCAGAGTCAGAGAGTGAGAACAGTGATTGTGATTGAGTTGGAGGTAGAGTAATAGTGTGAGGTAAACGCAATACAGATTGGCTAGCAATCCTAGTAGACGGACATCATCAGAGTGGGCAGCAATTTTTTCATTAGTTTCTGCAGTTTTTCTTTGTGTTTACTATCAGCGCCGTGTCGTCTGCATGTCTTATATTGTCAAGATCGTGCCCGCCAATAATGAAATCGGAAGGACTTCTAATTTTCTCGGACTCTCCTTCCTCTAAGAGTTCAATAAGCCCTTTGTCTTAGGACACTTACTGTTTTTGTGTATTTACCAAATTCATTTTCTATCCCTATTAGTATTGCGTCCTGGGGAAGACGATAAACTACGTCCAATAGCAAGGCCCCTGATCAGGAGATTTTGAGGAGTGTAGAACCACCTCTTAATTGCTGGTGTTCCCAGGTTTACCCTAACACGTTCTGGTAGCACCTATTAGGGTCCTAGCTATGGGCAAATAGTTAACGCCGAATTGGAGTCAAAATACTATGAAAGTGTGGAAATAGGTTTTAATACCTGCAATACATTTTTGTAAAAAAATATTACCTGCAATCAAGTTTTGAAGGAAAAAAATGATTATCAACTATACATTATTACCCGCAATACATTACTGAAAAAAACAAAATATTACCAACAATACATTTTTGAAGGAAAAAAATATTACCAACAATACATTTTTGAAAAAAAAATTACCTGCAATACATTTTTGAAAAAAAAATTACCAGCAATACATTTTTGAAGGAAAAAATTGTTATGGGGTCCAGCCCTTTTTCATACAAATGGACTCGACCAGTGTGTACTTGGTCTGCTGCCGTTAAATACCCAGAGTCAGAGAGTGAGAGCAGTGATTGTAATTGAGTTGGAGGTAGAGTAATAGTGTGAGGTAAACGCTTGTCGAAGTCACAGTTACGAACACGTAGACTCTAAGGAAGTCCTACTTCGAGACTGTATATATATATATATATATATATATATATATATATATATATATATATATATATATATATATATATATTATTATTGCTACTAACCACGTTTCAGGATTTACTAACCGTATTAACCATTGTATTATTGTATAAATACAGTTGTTATATTTCATTCCTGAGTTTGTCATTCATTGGAGACCGGATTCATCTCGGAATCCACAACAAAAATATTACCAGCAATACATTTTTGAAGGTAGAAAATATTACCAGCTATACATTTTTAAGGAAAAAATATTACTAGAAATACATTTTTTGAAGAAGAATATTACCAGCAATAAAAAATCTTGTTGACATTAAATAACCCATTGAGGGTGATATGCCGTAAAACAAAACAAAGCAAACCAAACCTGTTAGTATTTAGTTACAACAGGAGAAACCACGAAGCTCTGGTAATGTTTGTCATGTCGACAGGGCTTACAATGCGCAGAAGTAGGTCTAGATACTCACAGAAGGCTACGCTTTGCGGGGATGTATGTAAATTCGGGTATAAAACCGATTAATGTCTGCCATATTGACTCTCGTATAAACCTGGGAAATGTTTACTTTTTGACCCCAAACAAACGAAATGTCTAAATTTATTTTATTTAAACATATTTTCTTTTATTTATATTATTTACGGTTGGACTAATGTTTTCATGTTTGTTATTATTACAACGTTTTAGTCTTTGTGTGCTCCGGTCTTCTTCATGTACCAATCGATCTGCGTAAACTGGGGAATTTAGAACTGAACCCTTTATTTAATTAATTATAATTATTTAATCTACGAGATTATTCTGTTCTCTTTCCGCTGTTCCTGATTATGAATATCCCGTTGTCGTCCTTAACTACATTTGACTTCTGATCGACAGATTGGAGGTTTTTAGAAGCGTGGAACCACCTCTTAATTGTTGCTGTTCCCAGGATCACGCTGACCCGGAGTGGTAGCATTTGTTGGGGTCTCAGCTATGTACTAAATAATAGTCTAGCAGACTATTAATTTTAGGGAATTGTATTCTCCTCTGGTACGGTGGAGTAATGGATATCGGCTCGGATTGAGGAATCGGAGAACCGAGTTCTAATTCCAGTCGAATTACGTGCTAATACATTCGAGAAAGATATGAATACTCTTCTTCCTCCCCACCAGCTATGGGCAAATAGCAGGACAGACCGAGTTCTATAGCATTGGATAGATGGTAATTTGTCTACCGCAGAAAGAAATGGCAACCTACTGCGGGGAAAAAACTGCCTCGTCAGTCATGTATTGAAAGATACATGATCGCCTAAGCGTGTATCACGCATGGCACATAACTGACTGATTCTCCTGTGACTTCCTCATTTTGATCTTTGAGGTCAGATACGGGAAAAATGAGGAAGTGGTTTTTGATCTGTTACAACTAAAGAATTTGGGGGAGATAGAAGGGGATTCCAGGGAGTTAAGTTTTATACGTCCATTGCTTGGGCTGTGATTGGCTGCTGGTACATGATTGGAGGTATTTCTGTATAAATACCAGCTTGATTCATCAGTTAGTTTGCAGGGTTTATATTGAGTTAAAACCTGCTTTATTTTTGTCTGCCAGCTGGACGCTAGCTGGGACCCTTACGCCGGTAAGTGCTGTTTATTGTATTGTTATTCTACAGAAGACTGTAGACATATTATTTCGTGTCGAAGAACTTGCTCCCCAGTGGGATTAACAGAGCGAACCAAATGGCTGGTTAAAAATGCACAAGTCAACATGTTTAATAAAATAGATAAGTTTAAAATCACTTTTGTTGATGTCTTTTCATCTCTGGACTCCAAAAACATTTTGACACCCGACCGGGAGAGGACGAGCGAGAGAAGATACAACTTTATGTAATCGACTCCCGTCAACCAAAAGACCTCATCAGAGTATACAACATATGGGCAAATAGTGAATCACTATTGAATCAAAACTGTATAAAAATACATTTTTATAGTAAAAATACCAGCAATACATTTTCATAATAAAATTACCAATAATACATTTTTAAAGAAATATGATCAGCATTAACTGCAGTTGAAGACATACAATTACGTTCAAACTATATTTACTGGAATCCATAAACTTGTTTCAATTATTTGCATTTCGGCATTGAATGAGCCATGGGACTTGATATATGGCTAAACAAAATCAAACAACCAACATGAAGAAATCTTTCCTGCTATTAATCCATATAATATCCTACAATTTCTGAAAGAAATCAAACTATATTCCAAAATATAACTTCAACAAAACTACCACATAAAACACACATATCACCGCCTCTAGTAATTATGTCCACACAAACATGTCTATGCACAAAATGTGAGTGTCATCTACCATATATTCAACTAGTAGCATCGCCCGGCGTTGCCCGTGCTTGATTCAAAAATCGTACGACTCATAAAGCAATCGCTATCACTTGACGCAAAATATTTTTACTCTTCTTTGCCTTTAAAGGAGTGCCCTTTGCCGTGCTGATGTTGCTACATACCTTACTTCTTGCCTATCTCACACTGCGAATTTTTTCTAAGATCTATACTAAACATTAAATCTGTTACGAAAAAAGAACTAAACAAAATGAACACAAAACGATCAGCTTTAAAAAAGGACTCGTAACTGGAAAAACCGAATGAAAAAAGAATGTTAACAACAAATACTTTTTCACACCCAACCCAGTTCTGCGGAATCAGAATCAACGTTGAGTTTAAGCAAGCGAATGAGCCAACTGGAGTAAAGTGCCATGCAGATTTAAATTTTTCCCACTTGTGATGAATGCAGCTATCGATTTATTTTGCATACTAGCATTGCTAGTTAACATTCATGTCACTCAGCTGTTGGCCAATAGAATCTTCCTGCCTATTCGTGGCAGCCAGCTATTGGCTCTCACTCTGGCCAGTACAAAATGGCCGCAAACTACATGAAAATTGCCGTAGAAGCATGAAAAAATTGATTATCTCCACTATCGATGGGAGTTGAGAAATGCAAAGTCAGTCTTGGCCTTCCTGCTAACTTGGAGCATGTGCATGTAAATATTGGTGTAAATCCGTCTAAAATTGCGGCCGTGCATTCGTTACACACACACACACATACACACACACACACACACGCGGGCGCACACACACACTCACACAAACTCACACACACACACGCACACACGCACACATACACACACACACGCACACATGCGCGGGCGCACACACACACACCACACACACACACGCGCGAGCGCACACACACACTCACACAAACACACAAACACACACACACACACGCACACATGCGCGGGCGCGCGCGCACACACACACACACACACACACACATCCTGCCTTTTATAGATAGAGATTGTGAAAGCAGAATAACATCAGTTTTATTAATTCAGTGCTTCCTAGAAAAAAATATACAAATCAAATCATCATCTTTACTACTCGTCCGTTATTGCTTGCCCTGAGTATATATTAACCGGTGCAGGATTTGAACTCACAGTTATGTCACAGAATTCATTAACCAGCGTTTTATTCACTGGGCTGTGTAATATGAGTATCCCAATAAAAAAGGTATCAGTTTAAAACTTACGGTAGGTAAATATAGGTTAAAAATGACCCCTGATTTAGGTCTTTTGTTAATTCTAAACTTTATGTCCGTCATATAATTAATCTTTTTGGCAAAACGAAAGTTAATCGGTTTTAAATAAGAATTAATGTGCTTTTGCGAGTCTATTTCGAAGAGATGATTGAAACTTAATGGCAGATAATGGTCATGGAATACCAAATAATATATCTTGTAGACAGTCTTGATGTGTCATCCTGCAATGAAAATGTTTAAAATGTTAACCTATAACACTCCGAGATGCCAGGAAGTTGGAGAAAACCCACAAGTACCCAGGAAAATTCGATTAGGTATTAGAAGAAGACATTTACACAATCATCTGTCTATTCTAAGCCAGAATTAACGATATTCGACTCATGACTGCAGAGAAGCAATCATTGTCTATCATTATAAGTATTGTATTCAGACTTTATTTTCATATAATATATATTATACCCGACATCCGTTCAAGTAAACAAGCGACGAAAATCCAGATTTTAAAATAAGAGCTTGTTTTCAAACAAAGTGGCGCCAATGGCAGGTGCTCCTAATTAAACGTCTAATCCCCTACCAAACGCAAGGTAGATTTAGTAGTCAAAAATACAAGCACAGACTATCTCTCTCTCTATCTCTCTCTCTCTCTCTCTCTCTATATATATATATATATATATATATATATATATATATTTGTTTATACAATATTTTTATAGATACAAATTTTTAAGTAAATGTTCTGTTTATAATAAACAGTATTAAACAACATTTACCGGCTTGAATGTCCGAGAAATCCCAAAGAAAATATATGCCCTCCGACAGGAGCCGGACCTGTATTATCCTACACACAACCGTCATATAGCCTGGTGTGCTATACCATTTAGCTATAGCAGAAGTGTCTGGTTAGCAATGTTAAATAGTATACCTAAATGGTGTGGCACGTCAGGATATATGACGGCTCCGTGTAGAATACAGGTTCGATTATATAAATATATATAATTGTGTATTCTATACAAATTTTATTAAAGACGACTGACAAGTTACTGCGATAAATCTTTTTTATTCTTTTTATTATTTGTGTGTATACATGTCTGTCTGTCTGTCTGCCTGTATCTCTTTCTCTTTCTCTCTCTCTCTCTCTCTCTCTCTCTCTCTCTCTCTCTATATATATATATATATATATATATATATATATGTATAAAATTGTGCATAAGTCTGACAAAATACTGCGATAAATCTTTTAATTCAATTTTTCTTCACTATGACTGTGACTATGAAGGCTGACTATAAAGGATTGATGCTAGAGCTGTCACATATTGTCATCAGTCTTTATTAAAACTTTATATATATATATATATAAAGTATATATATATATATATATATATATATATATATATATAGTGTTGCGCAAAATAAATGAATCCCTAAGATATTTAAAAAAATTGTCTCTTCTTTTCCAGATAATCAACAAATCTGAAACTATATATTCATTAAGAAAAAACCTTCATTACAATCACTTTAATAATAAAAAATAAAAAGAATTTTGTTACATATTAAATCTAATTTAATACAATTATTTTTCCATTTCGAATTATTTCATTCGCATGGAGCGTGGAGATGCTTAACGGGTGTTTGATGAAGTTGCACGCTTTAATAAGATATTTATTTTCTCTTGTCGATTTGATTTTCTGTTGTCAGTTTGAATTAATTTCAAGTCAGAAGAATTAGTTTCAAGCCGTCAGGATTCTCTCTAGGCCCTAATTTGGAATCAACACTTTTTGTGTCCTTGGACTCCGTGGAACAATAACTGAGCCTTATTAAATAGCCGTTCGACGAGATATCCGGAGATATGAACAGCGGAACGAGAAAAATCTACCGCAGTAGATTAATGAAAGGATTCAGTTCGAAATTCACTGATGAAGCCCGAAGAATAAAATAACCGAAACGCTGTGATAGCAAAAAGTGAAAACTAGTCCGTATGTAAAAAAAAAATTAAAATAATGATTTCTACACTTCCTATAGTTTAACAATTTTTTGTATGTTATTTTTAATACATTTAAGAACTTATATTTCAGTAGCGTAGATAAGTTTAATTTAATTTAAAATTAAGAAACTACTTTTTACCTTCCAATTCTGTTAGATTTAAAATTTGACAAAGCTTTTTCTTAGATTCAAGTTAAACTGTGTTGCACCATATATATGGCTTATCTTTTCGTTGGTAAGATTAATTTAGATTTAATATAATTTTATATTAATCTTCTGGTAGTGTTAGTAACATCTTGTACGGATATATTGGTATTTGGTTGATATTTTAACATTTTGCACTGACTGGTTATTGTTATTGACGCATTATATAAATAATCTTTAGTCAACAGTTACATATTAATTTACCAAATAAGTTTCTATACGTTTAAATTATATACTGGATTCTTAAAGAGGTTATTTATTTATCAACTATAAAAAGGATGTTGTTTTTTATGTAGGAAACTCACAGGACATGTAGCTTGTCTAGCATTTTGTTAAATTACAACTAATCGATAACTACTCTTACCAGGGTTTGACAATGTAATTTTTTTTTATATTTCAGTAGCGTAGATCAGTTTAATTTCCGTTGCATATTTTACACGTCATTGAAATGAATGATCGATTATTTAAATAATTAGAATTTTATGTATAAAAATTTTCTGCCAAATTTGACAAACATACATGCAAAAAAGAACAAAACAAAACAAAACAACAAAAACCAGTATTACTGTTTTTCTCATGACACCACTATCACAGTTTTTATTCTTTTAAAAAGATAATTTTTTAGAATTTTAATAAAAGCCCAAACATAAAAAAATGGATTTATATACACTCATCCTTCGATTAATGCGCATTCGATTAATGCGCATTCGATTAATGCGCATTCGATTAATGAGTTTTCGTTTAGTGTGCTAAAATCTTCTTAGAAAGTTATTCCTAGCATCGCTTGACAATGGAACGAAACTCTGGATTTTAAGTTATATTTTTATAATTAATTCTAAAACTTTAATTTAAGTTTTGAAACATAGTAATTTCTGTGTCACGATGTAATCATATTTTTTTAAAATGAAAGTAATTATGCTCTACTGTTTGTATCGGGCACTGTTTATATATATATATATATATATATATATATATATATATATATATATATATATATATATATATATATAAGTTAACCGTTTAAATAGGTCATGGTCTGGTCCCCCAATACTAAGTATGATTGAAAGAATTATTAAAATAAACCCTCTCTAAACTCAACCATGTCTCTCCTACCACTCTTCCGTACCCCCTCTGTTAAATTACATAAACTTGATACTACCCGTCAAAAGTATGAATTTTCATTTCATCTTTCATTTCATTTTTGGAAGTGTTATTTGATGATCCAGCTTGCCTTAAAAGGGCTCTGGTGAAATAAATTATTATAATGGAACCTTAAAGTGGTCTGTTTTTCTTTAAATTATTACCTCTGGATTTACATTGAGCTCTCAGGATTTCGTCCTCCTTCGGACTACCCATACGGATTACCAAGTTTTTAATAACTTATATATATATATATATATATATATATATATATATATATATATATATATATATATATTAAGCATTTTACCCCAAGCAAACTATTATTGCGCATGGGGTTACAGAGAATGAAGGTATGAGAAAAAACTGGGTATTGGGTGGTGAGGAAAGGATAAAAAGAAGAACTGGGATCAAGGTAACATCACATTTAAATTTTTGAAGATTATAGTTATCAGGGAAGCAAGTAAGAGGAAGGGAGCTCCACTGTTGGGAAGTGCAAAAGAAGAAGCTGTTGGGATAGAAAAGACGGTTACATTTAACAGTTTCGATAGCAAAAGGGTGGAACTGAGATGCCAACCTAGTAGCACGCTTAAATTCATGCAATCTCGGTGCCAGTGAATACATCAGAGCATATACCATGAAAAGATTTATAGAAAAGACAGAGAGAAGCCACATTACCTCGGTGAGAAAGTGACTCGATTCGAGACTCCAATTCAGGACCTATCACATTGCATATCCGTCTTTAGATTTTGTCGAGAACCTCGATATGAACAGCGGGGGCACCAGATGTATGGACGAATGGTAGATTTGTAGATGGACTCAGAGGAGAAAAACCTTCTAGTGCGACACTTTCCTTGCGGTAGAAGCAGTTCAATGCAGTTGTTCCACTTCAGGTCAGTGGAAAACCTGTGACCAAGAAGACGCAGTGAGGCGGTCTCTTGGAGTTGAGCATCAACAATGATGATAGAAGGCAGGGACGTTTTTCTATGGTCAGTAAATGACAGTAGTTTCGTTTTGGATGCATTAAAATCTACAAGCCATTTCCTGCCCTAGTCAACCACAGATTGGAAGTCGTCTTCGTGATCAACGGCTAGGTTAACTTTGTCAGCAATACCAGATTTTCTATACCAAAATTCGATTAGTCCACACAATTACTGCGGTAAAACATTCTTCAGATTAACGATAGTAACAAAAAATTTTGTTAATTGCCATGATACTAAAACCAAGCAGGTACAGAAATTTAAATATCTTGGAAGTGTTCTGACAGAGGACGAAAAGTGTGACGCTGAGATCCGAAGACATACCAGGATGGCCAAAGATGCATTCCCAAAGCTAAGCAGAGTATTAAGAGACAGGAAAATTTCGTTGGAAACAAAGAAAAGACTACTGGATCGTTACGTGGTATCTGTCGACCTTTATGGAAGCGAATGCTGGACAAACTCCTCAAAGATGATGAAGAGACTCTAAGCAACAGAAATGTGTTTCTACAGAAGGATGCTGAGGATACCAGGGTCCGAACATGTGAGCAACAAGGAGATTTTGGAAATAATGGAAACAAAAAAGAAACTTATACTTAACATGAGGTAGTTGAAATTTCTGGAATACGTAATGAGGAAGTGGGGCATGGAAAATCTGATACTCAGAGGACGGATAGAGGGAAAGAAAAACAGGGGAAAGCTATGTGTAAGACGCTTAATGGGCTTGAGCCAATGGATAGCGGAACAGGATCTGGGAGAAATAACAAAAAGATATATATTATTAAGAGCTATAAGGGGCAGGACGAGGTGAAGGGCCATGATCGCTTACGTCCTGAAGCGACATGACACAGAAGAGAAAGAATTGAAAATTGATGTATGTCCTCCTGTATGGCAGCGAATGTTGGACAGTCTCTTCAGAGATGAAGAAGAGACTCGAAGCTACAGAAATCTAGTTCTACAGAAGGATACTGAGGATACCTTGGGCCAAACGTGAGCAACGACGAAGTTTGGTAGAAAATGAAAACAAAACGGAAACTTAGACTTAACATCAGGAAGAGGCAGTTGAGATTTCTGAATATGTAGTGAGGAAGGAGGGCTTGGAAAATCTGATACTCACAGGGCAGATTGAGGGAAAGAAGGACAGAGGAAAGCAGTGCTTAACGTACTTGGATGATAAAGCAATGTTTGTTTAACAAAAAGGCAAAACTTATTAAGAGCTACAAGGGACAGGAAGATGTGGAGAGCCATGATCGCTACGTCCTGAAAGCATAGAAAAGAAAGAATATTGAACGTTATTTATTCATTAAATTGTTGATGTACAAGAATAATTTATATATTCAAGATTATAAATCTATATTTGCTTACCCGGATGCTTGTCACGTTTTTAATAAGTTCAGAAGAACAGAATATTTACACTATATGTGGGTCTGTCTCTGTCCGTTGGTTGTCGGGCACTGTATTCAAACAATTAACGGTTAATTAGATTTGATTGGAATTATATTTCAATTAAGTAATTAATCTTATATATATATATATATATATATATATATATAATAATAATAATAATAATAAATAATTACATCGGTTACACAACCACATGCTTATCCAGACATCTTACGTTACACCTATCTGATCACAGCTCCATTAGAACCCATTTAAACACACACACAAATTTACCCGACTCCATTAGAAACATACTAGTAGAAAACACAAATATATTAAATGCATCGACCTGCAAAAAAAGACAAAAAATAATGGAAGCTTTAACAATAAAAAAAGAAAAAGCCAACTCTTAACAACATTAACTACGAACAAGGTCACAATGTGCTAACCGTATTCGGAAATTAAAAAACATTCCTACCACACACTAAGACATACACAGAACACACACACTCAATTAAGCTGAAAAATCAAATCATCCTTCATTATGGCTAAAGGTATAGCCGAAAGCGCTCGGAAATATAAAACATTTGGACAGTTCTTACGCACCCTTTGTCCAGAAAAGAAAGCTCTTGTTAGAACACAAGAAAAATTAAATAAAAAGCTTAATCGTAGTACCTTGTCTGTCTTTTTTAATGGAACATGCATATATATATATATATATATATATATATATATATATATATATATATATATATATATGTCTGTGTGTGTGTGTAAAAGAGAAAAAGACAAGAGGAAAAGTGCCGTCGCGTTTCGTCCAGTTTGGACTTTTTCCAGGAAAAAGAAAGCGAAATGAATTTATTGAAACAAAGTAACGCTAAACAATAAACAAAAAGTCGTTAGCAACTAAAAGAATGTAGAAACGTTATTGTATATTCATATGATCAACTGAAAAATTACGTCAATTTATGTTTAAAGACAATATTTACGCAAAAACGAAAATATTGACATCTCATTTTAACTGAATAAGTTGACCCTCTCTTTTTCTTATTGTTTATAAAATACAATATTGGTTGATCTTATTTGTTTTTCACGAGTAGAGATTGTAACAGAATAAAACTTGTATTTGCTTGTCTAATTATCTGAATTCACTAATGTAATATATATATATATACTCGACTCTTCCGTCGAGTCGACGTATGAGGGCCAAGCAGATCAGTTCCTAGGAAACTGACAGCCCGACACCAGCACATAAGATTTGATTATAGTGGTGAAGGTTTTGTGCAGAACCATCCACACCTTTTGAAGGGCCGAATACAGAGACCTGGTGCACTACGTGCCACAAGGTCCCCAAACGACCCTCTGCAGGTTTTGAATAAAGAGTCGCCCTACTCCTAGACTAGTTGCCATCCAAGGCTATAGAACCCAGTCTGTCCTGCTATTTACCCATAACTGGAGGGAGAAGAAGAGGATTCATACCTTTCCCAAGGGTATTACTACGTAAGTGAATGCAATGGATTCGACTCTCCGATTCCTCAAATCAAGCTGCTATCCATTACGCCACTGTGCCCATCTTAAAATTCTCTTTTTGATTATGACCTCAGAAAAATATGGAAAGTACTTGGAAATAAAAGTAATTTTCACTGTTACAGTGTATTTCTTGCGTCATTTAGTTATAATACACAGAAAAATATCCGTGAATATGAACGGATTATGCTAAAAATAAGCAGACATGTTTATAATTTATTTAATCAATCAGGCCTAAAAGATGAATTTTCTGCCTAAATACACACAGACATGTGTGCGCGCGCACACACACACACACACACACACACACACACACATATATACATATATATATATATAGTCAGCCTTTTACAAAAATAAGTGAACCCCTAAGATAATATTGAAAAAAAAATGTATCTTTCTTACATATAATTAACAAACCTTAATTAGACTATATATTTTGAAGAAGAAATCTTTATTAAATTAATTAAACCACCTTCAAAAATTTTAAAGAGCTCGTATAAAAATATTAATTAAAAATTAAAATTACAAATTAAGTTATGCAAAAGTAAGTGACTCTTATATTTACACTCTGTATTTTTGTTTTACATGGTTGACAGTGCAAATAATTTTTTGTCCACATGTTATGGTAATTCAACCAAGCACGCATGGACTCTCCCAGCAATAAATAGGAGCAGGTATTGCCTTTTGGAATGGAAAGTTTTTAGCAGTCAGCTCTGACAGTTGGACCGAACATTCTTGCTGTAACACTCTCGTTTGTATATGTTTGTATTACTGTTTCTCTTAATATATTTGTTTAACTCAATTCCTCTCTTGTGTCTTTATTTCTAGCCCTAACAAGGCCACAACAGCACATGCAAAGATCAAAATGACACATGCTCATTTTTTATACGCTCTGCATACTGCAGTATGTATCAAGACCAGAAGAACATAGATGAAGCCTATCAAAACGATTTGGAGGGTATGTCTCCACCATGCGACCAATGATTTATAAATGGAAGGACTTTGGTATGACGTCATCGCAATCAAGCAGTGGTTGTCTGCGAAAAATAACTACACGAGCAAGTGCTTCGGCAAACCCAAGCGAATCCTGCTGTGGCCTTTGCAGTTCTCCAAAGCTCATTGGTCAATGTCAGAATCAATGTGTATACGTCCACAGTGAGATGAAATCTGAACGAAAGCTTAGTCCTATTTGAAATGACATCAAGAGTTGGTGAGGAATGAATACCATTTTAAGAAAGGTGTAAAGGTATATATATATATATATATATATATATATATATACTGCTATCATTAGTTGATATTCGTGCTTGAAATAGACGCCTCATTTTTATTTTAAACGGTGTGTATTACGTCTATTGCCCTGCGTATTCGATAAATCTCGATGAAAAAAATGGGCTTTTCGACAAGATTCGAACCTGCGTCCCTCTTTACATGAATTCCATATTAAAGCAGGTTCTACTATCCCTTTTTTGATATATATATATATATATATATATATATATGAACTTGTATATTTATCAACGGATAAGCGTCATGTTGCGTTGTCTCTGAAATGTGCTGGCGAAAGGTCAGTCCTATTTGAAATGACTCATGCAAGACATCAAGAGTTTGTGAGGGGTGAATACCGTTTTAAGGAAGGTGGAAAGGTATACATATATCTATTGCTATCATTAGTGGATACTCGTGATTGAAATAGACGTCTTATTTTTATTTTAATCGGTGTGTATTACGTCTATCGCCCTGCGTATTCGAGAAATCTCGAAGAAAATAGATTCATATTACGACACACCGCTGCAAATGATCTAAGGAAAAAATCGATTACACCCTGTCACTCGAATGTTTCTAAAGCTGTCCGTATAGTGAAATAAAAGAAACCAAAGCGGCCATTTTAATTAATTTGTACAAGGGTCAGCTTTATCAACAGTGTAAGAGTGGGGAGCTGAATTTAGGAGGGTGAAGAGAGAGTCTTGAATTTGACCCAAGATTTGGATGTCTTGCGACGGCCACCACCGAGGTAAACATTGATTGTGTTCACTACATAGTGATGGGTGACAGATGATTGACCATGAATCAAATAGCTAAAGCTATTAGCATATCCCTTGAAAGAGTTGAGAATATTATGCACAACAAAAATTGGAATGACGAAGATTTCTACCCGGTGGGCGCTACATGTTTTGACACCTGATCAAAAGCTGACCAGTCTAATCACGTCACGGGAAAATCGGACATTGCTTTAGGCAGATCCATCTTGTTTCCTTGATAATATATTTATTAAAGACATTTTTATGTTTAACGTTCTTTTTATAGATACAAGTATTTAAGTAAATGCTCTGTTTATAATAAACAGTATTAAATAACATTTACCGGCCTGAATGTTCGAGAAATTTTCATAGAAAATATTCGTTCTTTGACAGGATTCGAACCTGCATCCTATACGGAACCGTCATTTACGCTGACGTGCCTTACCGTTAGGCTACAAAGAAGCGTTCGGTAGGCAATGTCGAATTTACTGCTTATAAACTTCAATCTTCCATAAATCTCGAATATTCATAACTGCTCATGGCGTATCAAATGTAAACAAATGACGTCATATATTGCGAAATGGTATATATATATATTGATAATATATATATATATATATATATATATATATATATATATATATATATATATATATGTGTGTGTGTGTGTGTGTGTGTGTGTGTGTGAAAATATATAGAAAATAGGAAAGAACTCGTTAGGTAAATAATCCAAAGTTCTTTAGTATTTTAGTTATTATTTTTAAATTCGCTTGAAGATGGAGCAGAGCTTACTTTAATTCAATTTAATTCAAATAATTATATTGAAGTTTTCGGCTCTTGTTTTGAAACATGAGGACTCTTATGTAGCGTGTTGGAATCATATTTTTAAATAAATAAATAAATATATATATATATCTATTCATGCACGTTTCATTAAATAATATAGGCAAGTCTTGTCTATTTATTTTTCGCAACGTCTGATAAGTTTAATAAAATTATCGTACAACGAAAAAAGAAATTCACAATATTGATCCATAATTTTTTTATAATACAATGTAAGCTTTCGACCTACATAAGCCATTATCAAAGATGTCAATTACAACATATTAAGCAATATACGGACAAGACAGTGATGATAGTCTGTCAATGTTTACATAGATGATTTTTAAGCAACGATAAACACGTGCATATAAGACGCTAGAAGCGAAAATCGCACTGCATCTCATGACGTCACACATGAACACACGAGAGTGAATTGGAGAAGTATGAAGTATGGGATGCCGTTGGTATAAATATGGATCAATATTGTGATTTTCTTTCTTCGTTCAACGATAATGTTATTAAACTTATCAGACGTTACGAAAAAAATTTACATAAAATAAATAGACAACACTTGTCTATATTATTTAATGAAACGCGTATGAATGAAAAGATGCTGCCTAAATATACACAATATATATATATATATATATATATATATATATATATATATATATATATTTTTTTTTTTTTTTTCTGTTTATTCGTTATTTTTATAGATACAAATATTTAAGTAAATGTTCTGTTTATAATAAACAATATTAACAACATTTACCGGCCTGAATGTCAGAGAAATCTAAAAGAAAATATGTGTCCTCCGACAGGAAATGAACTTGATAGATTGACGTGCTATACCATTTAGCTACAGAGGAAGCGTCTGGTTAGCAAGATTAAATTACTTTTTTTTTAATTACAAACTTCCTGTGATTTCTCTCGAAGTCTCATATAGCCTATCTTAATGTAAACAAATGACGTCATATATTATGAAACGGAATAAATCTGACAATTATTTTAATATATATTTTTTTCAGATATGAGGCTTTGGTTGAAATATGCAACTACAATGAACCAGCACAAACGTCCAACTTAACTTTATAAATGAAACTAGTGTGTCCGAAAATTTAGATTATTAACAACTTTTCTCATAATGCCTCTGTCTGGTGTAAAGGCCTACTAATATATAAAAATAGTATCATTTTATTATCATTGTTATTATTGTTGTTTTTTCTCTCGAATTTCTTTCATCGAATTACTTTATCTATTAGGTTGGTGCAAAATTAATGACGTAATAATGTCGTTTCTGACGTTAAAAAATACGTCAAAAAACGACATTATTACGTCATTATTTTTGCACCAACCTGATAGATAGATAGATAGATAGATAGATAGATAGATAGATAGATATGAGCAGAATGAGATAATAATTATTCTAATTCACATTTGATTCCAATTCATATATACAGTGAATCCCCCATATTTGCGGGGGTTAGGGACCAGAACCGGCCGCGAATAACTAGAATCCGCGAATACTTGTAACCCGCACCCTCGAAACTGCTCATAAGTACCTATTTTGATTGTTAAAACACCATATGCCTTAAACTTTCATCCTAAATACTTTAAACATTTCAGACCCTGTTCAAAACATTTTAGAAAAATAGTATTTGTGACCAGACAGCGTAAATTTTCTTTCATACGTACAATAACCATTTTTAATTACGCATAGATCGATACAACCATTGAAAATACTGAATAAAGTATGCATAAGTAGACATAAAACATAATGTTTAAGATATTTTTTAAAAACAGAACTGTGTTGATGCCACTAGACTTAGCATAAACCATTTTTAAGTACCCAACCGTAGCCACTAACAAAGAACAAAACCCAAACACTACGCATGTTTTGCGTTTGTTTTTGCAATGAAGATGGACAATTCTGCCAATTTTTATCATAAAAATGGACTGTTATATGTTTTAAGTCACTTAAGTAACAGGAAAATAATACAAGAATATTTTGAATATGTTATATCGAAAAAAAATACGCGAATCGAGGGAGTTCTCGGCAAATATTTTGTACATATCTTCAGAAAAACACGCGAATATTCGCCGTTTGCTCGAATAACAAGGACACATATAAAGAAAAATTCGCAAATATGTGAAGCTGCGAATGCTGAAACACGAATAGGTGTGGGTCTCACTGTATATATATATATGTATATATATATATATATATATATATATATATATATATATATATATATATATATATATATATATATGATAAAATATTTTTTAAGGTATTCTTTATTTATGGGTTAAAGTGATCAATATCAGGGATAGAGAGTCTGTTTCATGCTAAATGCAATCGTCAGATCATGAAACAGACTGTCACCACAGGGTGTTGACTTCAATGTCTAATTATATATATATATATATCATAAAGAAACAATTTATACAAAGAATTAAATAGAAATGTTAATGTGAATAATGGCGAAATCACTTTGCCAACAGGACTTAATGAGACATTAACTTAATGAGACATTAACTTACTATTAATTCCTTGATAAGATCCTCATATTCAAGTTGTTGTCAGATGAAAGACACATGCCAAGTTCTTTTGACAATTTCAAATTGTCATCTTCAGGGTGCAATTTTCCTATACATAGGCTCACAATAAGACGTAATATGTGTTAAAGGATAAATGTTATTTATTGAGAGTTGAATGTTTTGGAGCAAGCGATGCTGTGATACTAGAGTTCTTGTTCAAATCGATCGAGAATTTTGTTTGAAGATTAAAAAGTTATAAATTCACGAACTTTTTCTTGTTATTTGTATTTATCTGTTAAAGTGAAATGGACTTAAATATAATCCAATTGGAAGAGTAAGAATGACTTAGTAGTTTTCCACAGAATTTAAGATTCTGATTATTACTGTGCTGCAGATCTGATGCAAATATATTAGAGTGGGCAGCTTATATTTTATATCATAAGGAAATAATTTATACAAAGAATATAAGGATCTTATTATTGAAGAAATTGATAATAAATTAATGTTTCATTAAGTTAGCGAAGTGATTTCGCCATTAGTGACATTAACATTGCTTTTTAATTCTTTATATAAATTCTTTTTTTATGATATAAAATATAAGCTGCAAACTCTAATGCACACACACACACACACACACACACACACACACACACACACACACACATATATATATATATATATATATATATATATATATACACAAAACCCTTTCAGGAAAAAATAAAATTAAAAAAACAAATAAATCTCCATAGACACGTAAACCAGACTAGGCGAAATCATCTTCCGTTTTAAATTTAGACACCCCAACCTTACCCTGACTTGACATCTATGAATGTTACTCTATACTGATACAAATTATTAACACCCTACACCCCTTCTATTTAAACAATCATGCTAGCCGTTACCATGCAACAGTCCCTCAAGGCACATAGCCTTCCCAAGGAGACATCCATTCATTGTAACTGGTGGTAGTTCGGGGTTCGATTGGCGGTGATGGATTGTATCTAGTTTGGTTTTCGGGGCATTGACTGTAGCCAGACAGTGTTTCTAGTTAGTACTAGATCGGACGAGAGTTCCCAAACTCTGATCATCAAGAGTTTTCAAGGTTCACCCTTATATCATCGGCGTAGATATTTACAAATGATCTGAATATATATTTTTCAGTAGTTTTTTTTTTTAAATAATGAAAACTGCATTTAAATATAGCTGATTTCTAAATTATAGCTAACAAGTTTGATATGTACCAAGTAAATTAACACGGAACCAATGAATTTATTCTAACATTTATATAACTTTGTTTTTATAGATACAAATATTTAAGTAAGTGCTATGTTTATAATAAATAGTATTAAACAACATTTACCGGCCTGAATGTCCGAGAAATTTTCATAGAAAATATTTGTCCTCCGACAGGATTCGAACCTGTATCCTATACCGAACCGTCATTGAGACCGATTTTGCCACAGAGGAGCCTTCGGTTAGCAAGGTCGAATTTACTGTATTTAAACTTCAATCCTCTATGAATCTCTCACGTACATTCATATCTGATCATGACGTATCAAATGTAAACAAATGACGTCACACACGTGCCTCTCGGTTAAAGGCAAGTCAAGCTATATGACGGTTCCGTATAGGATACAGGTTCGAATCCTGTCGGAGGACGAATATTTTCTGTGAAAATTTCTCGGACATTCAAGCCGGTAAATGTTGTTTAATACTGTTTATTATAAACACAGCATTTACTTAAATATTTGTATCTATATGTATATATATAAAAAAGAATGTTAAACATAAAAATGTCTTAAAATAATTGTCGGACTTTGTCCATTTCATAATGTATAACTTTGTTTAGCAAAAATGAAAAAATATTTATAGCTATGTGATACAAATATGGTTAATTAAATCCGTTATTAAGTCGGGCACGGCTAAATGAAAGTTTGATATTAATGACTATGGGCTACAGATTTATTGACCGACTCCTGTAGGTATAGTGATTTACTAAGCTTAGCACAAGGCCTGAAGTAGGGAGCACACATGAAGATGGAACTAACTACCCAATCGTAATGGATCTAGCGAGACAAATTTGTTAACCACGTTGGAGTGCCCCCACTCCTGTAAATATACATTTTTATCATATGGTGATTCTCTAAGCGTAAATGAGATGTAGCATAGGACCAAAGGTCTGGGGCACTCAGTGAGGAACGAACTCTCGATTCAAGCGTAGTTTAAATAATTTTCTAAGTGTCGTAGAACACCCAGTAAAGATCGAACGTGTGGAGCACCCGGTGAGGACCGAACACACTGCTCAGTCGTAATTGATCTAGCGAGATAAACTTGTTAAGCATTACACCACAGCGTATTGTCCCACTCTCGTTGATATATTTGTCACATGATTCTATGTTAAACTAGTTATTAACAACTGAAATCCCAATAGCCATGTCTGTTCTCGAAAGGCTATAAATGCTGAATGTCGCAGTTCATTGACATTTAAGATTTTTGAATATATCTCTGATTTAAACGATTGAATTTTTTTTTCATAGTTCATACCTAACCACTTTCCCCAACAAAATTCTCCCGCAGAAAATTTTAGACACTAATCTACAAACAGAACCGGATCTTTCGGTCGCCAAATTGATGCTATTCACTGAGAGAAAACACGTTGTAAATTCTACTCGCTTTTCTCAATTTTAAATGAGTTGCTACGGGCAACATACTGTTGCAAACGGTCAAGAAAAGCGAATTCTGCATGCAGCTTGGTCTGCGAGACGATGCTGGAAACATAGCCAACATAGCCAACATAGCTTAGTTATTTTTCGTATGCCCGTCCGAAAATAGCATTGGATCAATATTGTGACGTCACAGTGAATTAGCGTTGTCTATTCGTGAAGGCCTGCTCTCGGTCAATAAATAATGTGGTAGAGACAAAATAGATCTGCTAGGAGAGAGAGAGAGAGAGAGAGAGAGAGAGAGAGAGAGAGAGAGAGAGAGAGAGAGAGAGAAGGACGCTACAAAAAATGACATAGTCGAGGTCACCAAGTTTGCAATTCCATCAAAACGAGTTCACTTTAGCAGAGTAAAGGCTTCTTGGTTTCTACGTTTGTATGTTCATATACCATATAAAAACCAACTCATCTCTCGCTCTCTCTCGGCACACACACACACACACACAAACAGACATATATATATATATATATATATATATATATATATATATATATATATATATATATATATATATATATGCGTGTGTGTGTGTGTATTTAGGCACCAAATTCTGTTTTAGCCATGTCTGATTAAATAAAGTACTCCCGGTATAAAAAATACTGATTCCTAACACAACTATCCGAAAAGCGATTTTCACATTTACAGCACATTACTCACATCATTTAACTGCAATACACGGAACGTTATCCGTGAGTTTGACTGGATTATGTTAAAAATAAGCAGACATAATGTCTATACTTTATACTGTATTTAATCTGACATATATATATATATAAATATATGTGTGTGTGTGTGAACGTGCGTGTGTGAATGAATAATTTACAAACGTTATATTTTCTTTTTTATCATGATTCTTTCATATTCACGAATATTTTTCCATATATTACAATTAAATGTGGCAAGAAATGAACTTTAACAATGAGAATCACTTTATTAACCAAGTACTTTCAATCTCTTTGTGTGATCATCATCAGTGGTATAATTGATAAGACAAAACTATGTGTATGTATCCTTTATTGAATTTTTCTTTTGTGTTTAAATGCTATATATATATGTGACACTATTTAGGTTGCTAGAAAGAAAGAAGAAGAAAAAGAAAAGAAAAAGGCGAGAATTAAATTTAGGTGATAAGAAGCAATAAGGAACAGGACACTAAGCGTGTTATTTTTCTGACAGGGAAAAGTGGTAAGATTTTATTTCCATTGTCGAGAAAGTAAAACACAGAATTTAATTTGATTTATGACGATGCACCGGATAAACGACAGCAGTCTGCCATGACAACGATAATAATAAATCCCAGGTTGGTAAAGTGGCCCACGAAACAGAAACTGGGAGACATAAAAATTAATTGGGTCGCAAAAGAAAATGTCCTCTGGACCTCCCGCAGGGTCATGGGAGATAAAAAAAAAAATTAATTAGGTCATGCGCTGACCGAAAAACAAAAATGTCCCTTGGACCAACCGTAGAGTTACAAAGAAAGAAAAGATTGACCCATTAGCTATCTACGGAATATCATTGAGAGGAACATCTGTTTTGTGTCGGAGCTGGCTATTATAAGAAAATTATTTTATCGAAGCGAATAATTGGCTGTGGGTCGCCAGATGACCACCCACTTGATGCTGGCGAAAATCTGATGACGAACTCCAGGTGATTCGGTTAAGATAAGAGTCTAAGGTGTGAGGTCTCCTCGAAGAAAAGAAAGAAAAGAAAAAAAAAAGGGAGATAAAAATTTTTGTTTTTGAGCAAGATTTTTTAAACCGAGGCCAGTCTGGCCACACCCACACTGCTGGGCGCCCATTGGCTGAATGCTGGCGTGAGCGGCAGACTAAGGTAATCATGTGAAGAAAGAGGGGAGGCCTGTTGACATTCCCCTGAAGGGATCGGTATGAGATGCCACTGTGAGAGAGAGGGAAAACCCGTTGACACCCTCTGAGGGTATGGGTGAGATACCAATATGAGAAGAGAAGAAGGTGGGATGCCGAAAGACTTACAAAAATGGAAATTAATAATTCTTCCTGAACGAAAACAAAGAAAACCTTTTTTTAGAATTGTCAAGGAACCTCAAACGCCGACAGGCACACCCCGGTTTTGGTCGGCGTCCATATAAGCAGAGTCACAACGAGTAAGACAGCAGTTCGCAGTTGGCAGAAGTAGTAGTAGAGTTGGCAGTAGCAGTTGGAGTTGCAGTTTGCAGTTGAGCTGTGAGCTCTGAAGACCTGCCTCGCAGAAGGCTGACTAAGATTCCACGAATTCTCGACCTCAACTTCTAACCAAGAACAATTTATTTTTGAAGTACGACTTAGACTCACACCATCAAAACAATTTTACGTATATCACCTGAAGATACACCAAAAACCAGTTCCTTAAAAAAAAAAACAACTTAAGATATTAAGACTCGCCTAACAAGCGCAAAGTGTCACGAATCCATAAAGCCTGTTGGTAGAAAGACGCAGTCCTGTATTCAGTAACCAGATATAAAATATTGTTATTCCTTTTTAACACATTTGAATTTTTCGAGTTGTTACTTTATTTTCTTTTACATATACTTGTGCAGTATTACCCTTGTTCGGACTCGACTTGCATTACGGCCCGGCGACTGATTGATTTCGTCTACCTAACATGAAATCACAACGTGGGTAGGTTAGACTAGAAATCAAAACAGTTACTTCGGTAACCAGACGTTGGAGGCGAGCTGGGAACGACAAGGCTGATACCGAATCTAACCAGATTCCCATCCGAATCAGCAAAAGGTTAGAACGTCACATTTGGTGCCGCGACCAATAACAAGACACATTGGTGGTCACAGGACAGGATAGGACGGCAACGGCGCAGAGACATACGAGGTGACGTCACAACTGGCGCCGCGACCTGGACACCACGGCGGGTGCGGCCAGGCAGACGTTACATTTGGCGCAGCGACACCGGGGGACGTCACACACACACACACACACATACACACACACACACATATATATATATATATAGTTGGATATCAATTCAACTAAATATGTTAGCTCTATCACTGATGTTGAGCGCTTTCCGATAAATACCGTACATATATATATATATATATATATAAAATTGCATATATATATATATATATATATATATATATATATATATATATAAAATTGCATATATATATATATAAATATATATATATATATACACACATTTTACATATATATATAAGTTTATCAGTAAATATTATTCAGCATATATATATATATATATATATATATATATGAATGAATAAAACGCTTCTAAAATGTTAAATAACTAATTTAGTTGAAATAGGCACCATGTTCATGAATGATTGTTCTCTAATTTAATCTGATATATACATATGCTTATATATATATATATATATATATATATATATATATATATATATATATATATATATGTGTGTGTGTTTGTGTGTGTATGTGTGTGTGTGTATATATATATATGGTTGGGTGTGTGTGTTCCGTATATTTTGGTAGCATATTTTCACTTAAACATATCTGATAAAACAATTTAGACGTGTTATCTTCAATATAATCTTTACGTAATCACATAGCTTTCTTGTTTCCTGATTAAAGACAGCAAGAACTGTGGTTATATTTATTAATTTTTATTTTTTATTTCCGAGTACTTTCGATTTTTTTGTTCTTTATCTTATCATTATGTCTGATTCTGATTCATATTTGATCTGTATTTGATTCCCATTCATATATATATATATATATATATATATATGCAAGTATCATTTTATTTTTTTAAGGCAATTCCTCCCAAGCAAGGCAAGAGTGCCACAAACTCCAAAGGGTTTACAGAGGATTGAGAACAAGAGTAAAGAGGCGTGTTTGAGGAAAGGACACAGAGAAGGACGGAGAACAAACTCAGGGTGTCAGATGTCGATTGACATTACACTTGAATATTTGAAGATTATAGTCATCGGGGAAGTAAGTAAGGGGAAGGGAGATCCATAGACGTGAAGTGCGGGAGAAGAATCTGATTAAGAAGAAGAGATGGTTACATTTAATCGTTTTTACAGTGAAAGGGTGGGACCGAGATGTCAGTCTGGTAGCCTGTTTAAATTCATGTAGTCCAGGAAGCAGCGAAAGTAGCTCGTCGGAACAGTTGCTGTGAAAATACTTGTGGAAGAGACATAGGGAAGCCACGGCATGACTGTGGGACAGCAATTGTAGACTAGATGCCAGATCAGGACCTATCGCATTGCATATTCATCTTTGGATTTTGTCAAGGACCTCGAGACGTACAGCGGGAGCACCAGACCATATATGTCAGCAATACTCCATGCAAGGACAGATGGTTGATTTATAGATTTGAAGGATAGACTCAGACGAGAGAAAAGTTCTGTCAGGACACAGAGAACCAACTTTCCTTGTGGTAGATGAAGCTATTGATTCAATGTGTTTATTCCACCTCATGTCAGTGGGCAGCGTGAGATGACAGACAAGATTTTTTTATATCTCATATGATTTTTTTTTTATATTCACTAGATAAATTATACAAAAACTATCTAAATGTTTTTTTTCTGAGCGCTTTCGGCTATACATTTAACCATTTTGAAGGATGAAATATATTAAGTGTTAACTGTATGTATTTAGTATTATACAATGTTTCATTTTCAAAACACAGCTCAAATAAGTCTCATTTAAATACTCATGGAGACATACCGGACCCTATTCTCAACATACTTCTTGAAAATACAAATATAATAGCATCGTCTACATGTAAAAAAAAAGCAAAAAATAAATAAATAAATAAAAAAAAAATAACGGAAGACTTATTAATATAAACAAAGAAAAACAACATCGAATAATATCAACTATGAACATGGACACATGGATAGTGTTTTGAATATAAAACATTCTGTTATGATGGAGGGTGATAGTTGCGACTCCGAGATCCGAAGACGGACTGGAATGGTCAAGGATACATTCCAGAAGCTGGGCAGAGTACTGCGAAACAGGAGGATTTCTATGGTGAAAAACAAAAGAGTATTGAGCAGCTACGTGACATCTGTCGTTGTATACGGCAGCGAATGTTGGACGGTATCCTCAAAGATGAAGAAGAGACTCGAGGCGGCGGAAATGTCGTTCTACAGCAGGATGATAAGGATATCATCGACCGAGCATCTGAGCAACGATGAGGTCTTGGAGAGGATGCAAACAAGGAGGAATATTTTGCTTAACATAAGGAAGAGGCAGATGAAATTTCTGGGACACGTGATAAGAAAGGAGGGCCTGAAGAATCTAATACTCACGGGACGAATAGAGAAAAAAAGAGACAGGGGAAAGCAGCGCATGACATACGTGGGGTGTTGTTGGCAGAAGCACACATGTTGAGAACCGTAAGTGATAGGGGGAAGTGCAGGGCCATGATTGCCTACACCCTAAAAGGACACGGCACATAAAAAAAGAATTTCCAGTTATCACTTAATATACTTCAGCCTTGAAAATGGCTGAATGCATAGTTGAAAACGTTGTAAAAAAATATAATATTTGGAGAATTTTTATATAATTTATCTACGAAAAAAAAATCACATGAGAAACTATATGTAAACCTTAAATCATCTAGTCTGTCATTTTTAATGAAGCTTGCATGAAAGAAGAATTGCTGCCTAAATACACAATATGTTTTTATATGATCAGCGTTCCGTTTTAAACATGGTCACGTTGTCGTCACGTGGGCGACGCTGTGAAAACGTATTCCTAAAATTTGAGTATTTTGAATGAAAATTGAAAAATGAAAAGAATTCTATTTTGATCTAAAATTTACATATAAATTTAAGATCAAAATAGATTTCTTTACATTTTTCAATTTTCATTCAAAATACTCAAATTTTAGGAATACGTTTTCACAGCGTAAATTTTAGATCAAAATAGAATTCTTTTCTGTTTTCAATTTTCATTCAAATACTCAAATTTTAGGAATACGTTTAAACGGAACGCTGATCATATCAGTTATCTGTTTGGATAAGTCTTGTTCTTATGTCCATCATCTTTGTCATGTTGAATTGATAATGTTAATTATATTTTATGAATATGTCCTGAAGATGGTTTATTAGACCGAAACGTCTGACGTTGACATTATATTAACATTAAAACAGCATAATTGTATATAAGGAATTTTGTTTGTTTTTTCCGTATATTTTTCTTCATATATATATATATATATATATATATATATATATATATATATATATATATATATATATATATAATACATGAATTAATTTCACAGTATACCAGAAATTATTTAGATTATTCGGACTATTATCCTTATCGCTATATACGCTCCGGCCTTCTTTAGGTGATTCGAATTTCACACCGAATCTTTTATTTCGTCCACCAGGGTAGATTGTTCTAGTTCCACGTTCTAGTTACAGATGCCATGCCTCTTCTGGATATCTCAGTTATTTCCCTTTAACTCAACCCTTAAAGTTTTTTGTTTCACCACTGCTGTGGCCAGGTATTGAACTCTAAACATTTTGTGTCTAGTCACAGGATCTAACCAACGTCTTTATCAACTCGATATCCTTGAAGACATCTGCGTATCAATTTTTGGGAATTATAAACTTATAAAATGTCTCAGCTTTAATATTTTACCAGTACTCATATTGCAATAATGTAAATAATGCAAGTAATCATAATTCTTCATCTCAGAGAAATAGACAAACACCAACAACATTTACTCACTTTTGTTTATTAGGCATTAAATTACACTTAGGATTCTCCATAGTTTACCTTGACTTTCAGTTAGCTTAAAGTATATTTAGAAAAACGACTCACCTTTTCCTCGGTCGCCTTAGCCAAAAGTTTGGCATGATCCTCTGGGGGCATACCGAAAGCATCCTGGGCGTATTGATAAAGATCCTGCATATAAGGGAGATGTCCTCCGATGGTGGTGCCGATCTTATGTTTGATTGTGTAAAGGACCTCAATATATAGCAGCTCGTACTGAAAAGTTAAAAAAGATTATTAATTAGAAAATTACAAAAAGACGAAAAAACAATCTTTAAACTATTTAATTTTCAAATCATTTTACCCCTAAGTCACCAAGACGCAAGCGCCCTGGGTATGACGATAAACTACATCTATGTTCTGGGTATGACAATAAATTGCATCCGCGTCCTAGGTATGACGATAAAACTACATCCGCGTCCTGGGTATGACGATAAAACTACATCCGCGTCCTCGCTATGACAATAAACTACATCCGCGTACTGGGTATGACGATAAAACTACATCCGCGTCCTGGGTATGACGATAAACTACATCTGTGTTCTGGGTAAGACGACAAACTACGTCCAACAGTAAGGCTTCTAATCAGGTTTTGAGGAGCGTGGAACCACCTCTTAATTGCTGGTGCTCTCAGGTCCATCCTGACCATGGGTGGTAGCACCTGTTAGGGTCCCAGCTCTGGGTAATTACTTAACCCCAAAACTGGCGTCAAAACACTATGAAAGTGTCAAAATAGAATTTAATACCTGAAATTACCGAGAAATACTTTGTAAAAAAAATTATTACCAGAGATAGATTTTTGAAAAAAAAAAAAATAATATCAAATATAAAAATTTTGTTGGCATTGAATCAGCCCATTGATTTTGATATGCCGTAAAACAAAACAAAGATGCAAGCTGTAAAAAAAACTTAGAAAAAGTTATTGATAAATCAGTCAGTTAAGTGCTATGCTTACTCATCATCATCATCATCATCATCATCATCATCTTTCGACCTCCCTATGGTTGATCGGAACTTCACTGACAACCCCTTTTCACACTGTTCTCTCTTGCATTGTTGTCCCCAGATCCCCAATATTTAACCCCGATTCCCGATCCATGCTAAAGTCAGTTTTTATAAGACACTTCCAGAAGGATCCTATAGGAGTCAGGATGAGACGATTTCCCTGTCCGCTTGGTGGCAGTGGCCGGTAAACTGCTGTAATCTTTTTTGTTTGAGCTTAAGAGAGATTGGTCTCAGTTCTCCGTAAATTGTGTTAACCCTGCATGGGATCTTCAACTGAGGCTCTGTCTTTTTCTAAGTAGATATATATGTTCCATCCAGTCGTCTTTCAAGACGAGCAGATAATGTCCAAGTTCCTGATGCACTGAACTGGTTCAATCAATGTTAGAAAGGTTTGGATTTTAAGAAGGATAGAAGATTCGAGCACCAAACCTTGTGAAGTTTGAAGATCTTAGCGGTTGTTTTGGGAAATCTATTATGTGAGATCCAAGATATTTGAAATCCCCAACTCTTTCATACCCACGCTTGGGCAACCATGTCTCTTTCGATTCACTACCAACGAGACAGACGATCTTTCGGCAGTAGGTTGCCGTTTGTTTTTGCGGTAGACTGGTTGCCAACCATGGCTACAGGACCCAGTCCATCCTACTATTCAATTCATAGATGGATTTATACCTTTCTCAAGGGTATTTGCGCGTATGTGAATGTAACAAACCCGACTGGAATTCGAACTCGGCTCTCCGATTTCTTATCAATTTCGCCCCACGGCACATGTTGATGAGAGAGAGAGAGAGAGAGAGAGAGAGAGAGAGAGAAAGAGAAAGAGAGAGAGAGGGGGGAGAATAAAAGGACAATAAAAGAACGGGTTCAAGGAATCAGAAAGTGAGGATTGACATTGTATTTATATTTTTGAAGATCGTAATTGACAGAAAATCAAGATAAACTTTCTTTTTTAAACATTTCACGCCAAGGAAGGAAATAAAGCCACTAAGATTGCAAAGGCTTACTGAATGTTAGAGAAAATAAAAATAAAAGACAAAACATAACGAATTCAAATTTCTGAAGATCCAAGTTGACGGTAAAGCAAGACGCTGGAAGTGAGTTGCACAATTGAGAAGTGCGAGAGAAGAGTTTCTTCGCATAGAACCTACGGTTACATCTAGTAGTTTCAACTGTAGGATGATGAGATATTTCATAAAGTTTACGTACACAGAGGAAAGTAATATTTATTTTGAAAATACAAAAAATGTGGTACAAATCCAAAGAGGGGATGAAGGAAAGCTGATCTTCAATCTGTCTTATCTTAAACTTAGCTAGCCACAATCACTTCTACAAACATACCATAGTGTTCCTTACAACCAAACAACATGTTCTTAACGTTCTTATTACAGCCACCATAATACCTCATGGTCTCTATGAAGTTATAACTAGTTTTCATATGTAAAATTTGTCTCTAGTGGTGGGCAATAAAATAACATAGAGGAAAATAATATTTATTCTGATATAATACCAAAATGTGTCACAATTCCGAAAGGGTGGTAGGGTAATGCTCATCTTCAATCTGATTTATCTTAAATTTAGCTATCCACGATTACTGAGAACCACTGTATTCCTTACACTAAAACAACACATTCTTACAATAGCATTCTTACTACAGTCACCATAATACCTCAAGTCTCTCTGTAGTCATAACTAGTTCTCATATGTATAAATTGACTGTGAAGGGTAGGAAATAAAATAACTACATTTAAAAATGGATCCCGATGAATATTTACAATGAATACAATTTATGTACAAGGAACCAAACAAAATAATGTTAATAATACCCCTCCCAATCCTTAAAGATGGCAGAAAAATCAGTTAAATTGATAAAATTAAAGCCGGGCAAGGTAATTAATAACTATCATTCGACCAGACACTCACTCAAACATACACACAAATACGAAATATGCACACGAAAAACGAAAAAGGTTCCACATCTACCAGAGAACTGACATCCCTGTCACTTAACAGTGGATGGGAGGGGCAATTAGACTAAATAAAGTGGAGACAGAAATAAAAGAGGCCAATGAGCATACATCTCCTAGCAAACACACAGGAAAGTGATAATTATTTCTGCTATTTACAGAACATGTGGCACAAGGCCAAACTGGGAATGGGGGAAAAGTACGGCCTTCTGTCTTAACTTTAAACTTAGCTAGCCACAAACATTGACCCAAACGTACAACAATATTCCTTACACCAAAACAACACATTCTTAGTTACTTTTCTTACTCCATCCACCGTAATACCTCTTTGTCTCCATGAAAGTCCTAATTAAACGCCATATGTACAATTAATTGTCTGGTGGGGGCCGGGGAATAAAACAACAATTTAAAAACTAGCCCCAATGAGTATTTACAATATGAATACAAATCTATTTACAAGAAACTAAACAAAATAACGTTAGTAATAAACCCCCTACAATCCTTAAATGTGACAGAAACATTTAAAAATCAATGCGGGACTATAATAT
Source organism: Acanthosepion lycidas (assembly GCA_963932145.1). Taxonomy (NCBI): domain Eukaryota; kingdom Metazoa; phylum Mollusca; class Cephalopoda; order Sepiida; family Sepiidae; genus Acanthosepion; species Acanthosepion lycidas. The sequence continues at coordinate 11,072,887 of OZ010606.1, forward strand.
GAAACATTCCTTAATCCCAAACACTCTAACAAACACACAGTCAAACAGACACAACAACAAATACGAAAAACAAACCTGAAACGAAAGGAGCCCCGCATCCACCAGAGAACTGACATTACTGACCACCTAACGAGGGAGGGGATGGGGAATTAAACAAAGAAAAATGGGGACAGAAATAAAAGGGGCCATTGAGCATACATACCCTAGCTAAGTTAACTAAAATGAAACAGAGAGGGAAGTTCATCAGAACAATTACCATGAAAGTATTTACAGAAAAGTCACAGGTAAGCTACAT
>OZ010606.1:11078181-11255681 GCA_963932145.1 Acanthosepion lycidas
TAGTATTTTAAAACACAAGGGCGGGTGATTATAGCTTTTCATGAGCAATACTAAAAATAAGAAATAAACAAAATATACCAAGACTTGAGCAATGGAAAGGCAAAAGTTTACCCCGGTAGATTAAACAAAGTGTACACTATATAATTCTCTGTAGGTAATCCAGATTGATATAAACCTGATGATGGTCGGCAGGGTAAAACAACCGAAATACTGGAATAAAAACAACAAAGATGAGGACAATAGTCCACATGTAAATAGTGTAAATAATGATAACTCCTCATCCCAGAAATTCAGACAGAAGACGATCAGGTGATAGTCACAACAAAGATGAGGACAATAGTCCACATGTAAATAGTGTAAATAATGATAACTCCTCATCCCAGAAATTCAGACAGAAGGTGATCAGGTGATAGTAACAACAAAGATGAGGACAATAGTCCACATGTAAATAGTGTAAATAATGATAACTCCTCATCCCAGAAATTCAGACAGAAGGTGATCAGGTGATAGTAACAACAAAGATGAGGACAATAGTCCACATGTAAATAGTGTGAATAATGATAACTTCTCATCCCAGAAATTCAGACAGAAGACGATCAGGCGATAGTTACAACAAAGAGGAGGACAATAGTCCACATGTAAATAGTGTGAATAATGCAAAGAAAATATTTGAAAAACATAAAATAATCTATTATAAAATTCTTAAGGATAGTGGATTTAAATCTTCAAAAACTGAATTTGTGGAAAATCTCTTCCAAGGAGATAAACAGTAATAGGAAGATCAATTAGTGCACACTAAATTCGGACATGAATTCTTAACATTAGTTTAAAAGCATATTCCTAAGAAGTGTTATCTGAGAAAAATTTTGAATCGCAGCACACGAATAAACTTAGCTATAGTTGCACAAATAATTTAGAAAAATAATTACATCACATAACGCTAAAATATTGAGATTATATAAGAAAAATAACGGCTTCACTAATACTGTCAGTAGTGGGTCTCCTACAAATAACCTATGTAATTGTAAAAAATCTCAACCAGTGCCCATTATCCAACAAGTGTTTAACAAAAATCCCTAGTATATGGATATTCTATTACGTTGTTCGAGTTTTGAACGCTTTTATGTCGGTAGTACAATGAATGATTTCAAAAAGCGCTCGTATAACCATGTCTCATATTTTAATAACGCGTCTAAACGAAACATGACTTCGCTTTCAAAGAATTTTTGGGAAATAAAAGACAAAAATTAAACAGCCAAAGTTAAATGGAAAATCTTAATCTAACTAGAATCTCAAACTCTCTAAACGAACCGTGTTTTCTCTGTCTACAGGAGAAAATACAAATAATTAAATTCTCAAACAATGACTGTTGAATCAGGGATACGAAACGGCAATAAATTGTAAACACACAAAGGAATTAACCTTATAACCTTCTAAAGAAATTTCTAATCAACAAACAAATCTTCTTATGCTTATTATGTTTATCAATATTGCATCGTTGACCACCGTCAATCTAGCCTAGTAGTATTTGTATTATATATTTCATTTTAATTTTACTTTAAATTTAAAACTTAAAATATATTCTAATTTATTCTTACTTCTGTAAGTTAACTGTAATATAAGTTAATCTTAATTTTATTTTGGTTACTTTTATTAGTTATCATTTATTTTATTTAATCATTGTTACTTTAACTCTTTAATAATACGTTATAATTAATATAATAATATAGAAATTTAGAGTTCTGATCGTTTATTTAGTAGTTTCTTTTGGTCTGGGAAGGTAATTATACCTATTTTTTCTTCTAAGCAGAGTTTGCAGGTTTTGGATTGATTGTTGTAGGCTAATGTTCTTTTCCTTATTTTCAATGATATTTTTGGTGTGATTTGCTTTTTGCTTTTAATTTCCCAGACATACTTGGAAAATACTTGGAGAAAAAACACAACGCATGAGGTCCGATGATGGCGTTTAGCGTGAAACAGTTTGACGCCTCTGAGTGTTGACTTCAATGGTCACACACACACACAGATATATATATATATATATATATATATATATATATATATATATATATATATATATATATATATAATAGCTAATGATTAGAATTGAATCAGACCAGGAAACAGCAGTATTAAAAAGTGGTCAATACCTGCGAGAAAAAAATAGGTGCTGTTCAACTTATAATTACATGAATCATTCATACAAAAACAAATATAGAGGTTAATGATTTAAATGGCGAGAATACATCTTCGCAAACAATTTCAATAAGTTACACTAACCCCGAACCTATATATATATATAAAAGTAAAAATAAAATGAACATAGAGGTCAATCAAAATACGGAACCGTGGTTTCAATCTGAAGATCTATTTAGACGTTACTTTTAAGGCTGTTTCATGCTAAACGCAATCGTCAGGACACAGCCTCTTAGAATTGCCTTCAATGTTCACTTTATGACAGAAATATAGCATATCTTAAGTGTATAGATCTTCATATGCACACAGACGCACACACACACACAGACACACGTATATATATATATATATAGTGCTGGTGTCCTGCTATCGGTGAAGGATAATATGTATATTTATTAATATATATATGTATGTGTGTGTGTGCGTGTGTGTGTATGTGTGTGTTGAAACGTTGTTCTTTGTAATTACTTTAACACAGGTTCAAAAAGTTTTCTTTTATCATAGGAACACCTTGCATTTAACTTCAAATAGATTTGCAATCAATTTCGTATTTTTTTAAAAAATATTTTACGGAATAAATTCTTGAAATTTCCAGCTCTATTCTTGGATTATTATCTTGAACATTTGCCAAAAATGTATTGCAGATTTTCTGGGTTGAACGGAGCGGAAGTCTTAATAAAGAAGCCGTCAATTAACACAAAACTAAAAGGAACGTATGGTGTTTGAACAGGAAACAAGATAAAAGTATATAAAACAAACTTACGTCATGTTTGGAAAGCTGATGGACTTTAGATTTCAAAGCAATTTGAAGTTCTGCTGGCAATGGTTTTTCCGCTTTCTTTGATTCCTCATGCTGCAAGACAAATCGAAAGAGAATTAGAACGTTGCGATCGAGAAACTAATTCCATTTGGAGCATGCGCAAAACAATTAGCCTCCGGCGATAATTTCCGGTACAAATGCCACCGAATTTGGCATTATACTAAAATGAATGTTAGATACATTTGTTTGATTTTATATTACGAATATTCAAAATGATTTTTCAAGTTTTGTCCATTAAAACAATCTTTGGATTTGGGAATTTTTCGAACTGTTGGAATCTAGGTTTGGCTACACATAAGCCTATAGTTGGCACAAGGCCACAAATAAAAATAAACAACAATGGACGCACTACACGGTATTAATAAACTATGAAACCAGCTGGAAGGAGCCAACTGATTGAGTTATGCACGTTGAAGAAAACTACCAACACAGATGTTCGAGCGTGACACTTTGGACTTATAAATATGTTTTCCGCCAGATGTATAAATAGCGATGTCAGACTACTGACTGAAGTGATTATTGAGTGACCATTGAGTGGAACTATCCAGTCGAATTAGTGTGAATTATTGTTCGTCGATGATTTTGGGTTTGATTTAGGATTTACCGGACGTTAAGCCAAGCCGCGCTACTAACAAGGGATTCACGGAAATGGTTAATTATCTTTGGTTGACTTTTACTTCTTTGTTCTTGTTAAGTATTTATTTGCGGTTGTAATTAAATACTCTTTTATCTTAACATTGAAGTCTTGAATTATGCATAATTATTAACGACCATCGTACATCACAAAATCCTGGGGGCCCTGTCGGCTGGGGCTTTAGAATACGCCGACTGCACCTCTGTAGAGGGGTAACCCCCCCAATAAGGCGTCCTGGGTATGACGTTAAACTGCATCCAACAGCAAGGCCTCTGATCTGGAGGTTTTGAGGAGCGTGGAACCACCTCTTAATTGCTGGTGTTCCCAGGTCCACCTTAACCCAGGGTGGTAGCACCTGTTAGAGTCCCAGCTATGGGCAAATAGTGAACTCCTAGTTTTCCAAGTTTTACACACGTCCTGGGTATGATGGTAAACTACATCCGCGTCCTTGGTACGGCGATAAACTACATCCAACAGCAAGGTCTCACATAATGTTTTCAGAAAAATAATGTTGCCAGCTCTAAGTTTTTGAAACAATAATGTTGCCAACTATATGTTTTTTTTTAAACAATAATGTTGCCAGCTATACGTTTTTTTTTTAAACAATAATGTTGCCAGCTATACGTTTTTTTTAAACAATAATGTTGCCGCTATACGTTTTTTTTGAAACAATAATGTTGCCAGCTATACGTTTTTTTTTGAAACAATAATGTTGCCAGCTATACGTTTTTTTTTGAGACAATAATGTTGCCAGCTATACGTTTTTTTTTTGAAACAATGTTGCCAGCTATACGTTTTTTATTCCATACAAAATAGGCATTTAAAATTCATATAAACTGGATTTGGCATTAAATAATCCACAGTGGTTGATATGCCATAAAACCCAAACAAACAAACAAACAAAATCCTGGCAGGTTCCCGACCCGACCAAGAAGGAATGAAAAACATTTGACAGTTGGTCATTTCGTTAGATTGTGAGAAGTAAATCAGGACCAGACCTGTTCAGCACCCCTGTTATTGTTGGCTTATTCCTTCAAGACGTAGGAGATCATGGCTCTCCACAGATTCTGTTTCCTTATTATCTGTTAGTTATCATGAAAACATGGGAAAGAAACTGGGATGGTTTCCCGTTGTTTCTCTACAGGTTTGAATTTTGAGATTTTCTTTTCCCAGACTGGGTGCCACCCAAGGCTAGAGGCCCAAATCTACACTGCTCTTTAACACTATTATATTTGGAGATAATAACGAGATTCGTGACAATTTGTAGGGCTTTTCTGTGGAAGGGAACGTAACAGACTAGCAAGTAATTTGAACAATGTTCGTTGAATTCAGATTTCCATGACAATAAATGTTACGCTAGAACAACATTGCATTTTACTCGTTAATACATACGCCATCCGAACCGGCAGGCAAAAAACTTTTGTATATAACACACACACACACACATATATATATATTGTAAAATAGTCATTCAAAGAATAAATCAATAAAGTTAATGTAATTAATAGCGAACAGATTAAGAAGGCATTAACTCACTGACCACTCGCTGAACGACATGATCCTTGTTTTTATTAATTGTACAATGGATTAGATGTCTGATCCATATTGCTTGCAAGTACTTTCGGTAAAAACATTTACCATCCTCAGGCATAGATGTTATGTTTTCTCAATTTCAGGTAATTTCGGGTAAAATTCCAAGAGGAAAATGAAAGTGATACTTGTCGAAATATGTCTTATTAAAAAATGTGTGCTATTATTAACAGTTAAGAATTTTTTTGAACGTTCAGTAATGCGACGCTAGATTTTGAATATTGTAGTAATGTAGTAATTGACAATTTCTATCATTGTAAGTGTTTTTACTGCACGTTAAATATAGTCTGTATACCGGGGTTGAATAAGACTGACGAAGTTTTCGTCCATTGAAATAGGTCTATATTCCATATGAGGTAATTTTGAATTTTGATGCGGGCTCGACTATGTGGGCAAAACAATCCAGAGGCTTGAGGTTAGAATCGCCCAACATGACCCGGCGTAGGCATGAGCTTGTGACATCCGGGTGTTCGCAGACACATGCCTCTGCTATCGGTGAACATCTATTAAATTCTGTTGTGTGTAGGACTGAATATTCTCCCCATTTCTTTTCGGTATTGCACTGGGCTAGAAACAGACTCCACCTGGATATCTTGGAGTCTGTTATCATCAACATACGTAGGCCGGCCCTTTGCGTACAACGGGAGATGAAGTTTAAGTTGGCCTTATTCGGGGAAACGGTTACATGATTTGAGGTAAAACAATTCCCCCCCCTTACCATCCTGTTTTATTACGGTATTAATAAAAAATTTTCTTGTTAGTACTCCGTTTTAGATTACCGACGATTGTGTTTGAAAATGTGTCGGTCGAAAGGTACCTTACATTTTAAACGTGGATATTATTGTATCTTATGTTTAATATGATCCCATATTTTTTATTTCTCAAATGTTTGATTAGATTTGGCAGTACTAGAAATCTGTTTATATATATATATATATATATATATATATATATATATATATATATATATATATATATATATATACACACACACACACACACACACACACACACACACACATATATATATATATATATATATATGGTTGGATAGATGTGAGCTTGTACATATTTGGTCGTCCGTCGGGACTCATACATATACAATCATATGTGGGCAGTTTCGGATATGACATATGTATGTATACGGGTGGTGTTGTGTCTATACATACGCATTTGTATGTTGAAATTTAAAGATTGGAAGTGTGGCGGAAATGTCTCGTGAATGTCTCGTGAATGTATACATGTCATATATATTTTTTTTTCCACTGAATAATATTTCCTCGCATGTGTGTATATACGTGGGGTGGGGTTTGTGTGAAATTATGATAGATAAAAATTATTTTTATTTATATTTATTTTTAATTTTGAAAAAAAAATGACGGTTTATTTGTTGATTAGATTTGGCAGTACTAGAAATCTGTTTATATATATATATATATATATATATATATATATATATATATATATATATATATATACACGCACACACACACGTATATATATATATATTTTTTTTTTCCACTGAATAATATTTCCTCGCATGTGTGTATATACGTGTGGTGGGGTTTGTGTGAAATTATGATTGTTATTTGTTTGTTTTTGACTGTGTATATGTAACAGGTAGAAATTTGTAATCCTTATTGGTTATTTATATAGTGATGTTTAATATTTAATATGTTGGGTGAGAGGGTAGCTCTATCTCTGATATTGAGCGCTTTCTAATAAGTACCGCACATATAATATATAAATAATTATACATATATATATATATATATATATATATATATATATATATATATATATATATATATATTTATATACACACACTTTTCACACACACACACACACACATTTATATATATAAGGACACAAATTTAAAAAGACACAGCGGTTCAATGGAGAGTTACATCCTTTTACCTCTTGGAGAAGACGAATCACCCAGATGACAGAAATATGTTGTAATAGGTAAAGAGATAGTGTATCTGTGACAGCCATTGGATATGGCCAGGATTTAGCAACGCTTGATTGCTGAATATCTGCTAGAATTTGAAAGGTAGGACACGTTATTTTCGTGACAGTCACTATTCTAGGTTTTTATCGAGCAATAGTATTAATGCTATTTGAATAAGTTGTATTAATATAGACATATGAATGCTTTATACTAGAGTAAAAAAGGGCTGAATTTAAACTAGAATAAAAAAAAATGTTAGACATCAGTGCGATTTACACTTGAGTCCAAAACGTAGACATGGGTCCGGTTTACAACAGAATCAAAAACGTAGACATGAGTTTGGTTTAAACTAGAGTAAAAAACGTAGATAAATATCGGTTTGCACAAGAGCAATACATTCGGTTATAGATTCGGTTTACACCAGATTCAATACGGTAGCCATGAGTCTGATTTACATTAAGATAAAAAAAGTAGGTATAGGTTTGGTATTGATTAGAGTTAAAAAAAAAAGTTTGGCACCACATTGGTTTGCACAAGATTCAAGAAGAAAGTCGTGATGGGTTTTTACATTCGAGTCAAAAAAGATCAGACTAGGATGAAAAAACATCAAATTTACACAAAACTCAAGAAAAAGACTCGGTTCATTCTATACTTTTTGGTTCCAATTCTGTTATTAATGCCTTCAAAATACTTCCCCGCCTCTCTAATTTTAGGTAAAACTACACAAATGCATGCTGGGATTTCTCCCTAACCACTAGGATAGGCTAATTCTCGGTCTCATGCGATTCAGTCCCAATCCGTCTTGTCTTGAAGCTAGAAAGAAAAACAACTCTTGGGTTTATATTAACCTCGCGACAGTTTTCTTGGTGACAATTTGGCTTTACTTTCACGGAAACTCTCATACAATTCTCTGTTGTGCCAAACAGTTTAAACTTCCTTATAACGGTTTGTATCGTAGATCTTGAGATAGCTAACCGGTTTGAAATAGAGCTGCACTATTTCCCAACTTTTGGTATTAATAATGCTCTGTCTCAAGTCAACGCTAAGCTCCTTTGTGCTCCCTATCGTCTTGTTAACGTAAGAATAACAAAGGTGACACTCTATGCAATACGTGATGTTCTTAATTAAAATAATTATATCAATCAATTTAAAACAGTATTTTCGACTGTACGAATAATTTTGTCTTTTCCTATTTTGCATAATTCGTCTGTAAAATTTGTTTTATTTAATCTATTGGTTGGAAAATTGAGTGTTGTATTCCTTTTTTTGTGTTTATTAACATAAAAAGAAAATGGCACCATACAGGCCGAATCTGCTCTTGTGTCATTAGTTTGGGAACGTTTTGCCCTATTGCTGTTGCTGTTACTTTATTACTGTTAATTTTCCTTGCATATATTGTTTACTGTCTTTATATTAGTCTTTCTTTTTATTGTTTATTGCAAACTTTGTCGATTCTGATTATTGGGCAGTTCTGCAATTTATATTTAATCCGAATCACTTACATTAGAACATCCGAGTCAAAAAGCTAGATATGTGTCTGGTTTATACAGAATCAAAAAGACAACCATCGATTGGTTTTGAACAAGACTCAAGAAAAAAGACATAGATTCATTTTACACTCGAGTGAAGAAGGTAGACATGGATCTGTTTTGCACAAAGATAAAAATGTAGACATCTGTTCGGTCTGCAAAAGAATCAGGAAGCATATACACGTTTTACACACATACGTTTTGACATAGATACGTTTTACACTCGTGTCAAAAGATGAGAATAGTATGTAGATATAATTCCGGTCTACATTCGATTAAAAACGTTAAAAATTGGTCGGTTTTATTTGTCGATTTTGAAAGCCTCCACCGGGAATATGGCCATTTTCAGTGTTTGTTTGACTCTTCTGCAGTTCATATCGATTGGGCAGACAAAGCAAACTAATAACCGTGTTTAAGAAAAAAAGAAAGATAAAAAGTGGTAATGTCTATAAAAGTAGATAGATTTTAATGTGATCCTCAAAGGACAAGAGACATCGACACTGACTATATTACTGTGCTACTTAATAAAATAACGAAATGTCATCTTCTGAAAGAGAAGGGCAAACTATCCTTTGTGTAAACCGGAAACGAACGGAATATCAAATATTCTATGAAGCAGTAATGCTGGTTGGTTGATTTTGTTTAGCGGCATATCAACACCTTTATGGTTTATTTAATTCCGAAACCTAAATATTTTACTTGGTTTGGTTGGTTTTCTTCGTTTAGCGGCTTATCAACACCTATATGGGTTATTTAATGCTAAAATCTAAATATTTTGATTGGTTTGGTTGGTTGTCTTTGATTAGCGGCATATCAACACCTCTATAATTATTTACTGCCGAAATCTAAATATTTTGATTGGTTTGGTTGGTTGTCTTTGTTTAGCGGCATATCAACACCTCTATGGGTTATTTAATGCGAAATCTAAATATTTTGATAGGTTTGTTTGATTGTCTTTGTTTAGCGGCATATCAACATCTCTATGGGTTACTTAATGCCGAAATCTAAATATTTTGATTGGTTTGGTTGGTTGTCTTTGTTTAGCGGTATATCAACACCTCTATGGGTTATTTGATGCCGAAATCTAAATATTTTGATAGGTTTGGTTGGTTGTCTTTGTTTAGCGGTATATCAACACCTCTATGGGTTATTTAATGCCGAAATCTAAATATCTTGCTTGGTTTGGTCGGATGTCTTTGTTTAGCGGCATATCAACACCTCTATGGGTTATTTAATGTCGAAATCTAAATATTTTGATTGGTTTGGTTGGTTGCCTTTGTTTAGCGGCATATCAACACCTCTATGGGTTATTTAATGCTGAAATCTAAATATTTTGTACGTAATTTTAGGCTTTTAACTACACATATATTGTACATAATTTCATACCTTCAAGGTTGTTTTTTTAGAAATATATATTTTGTAGATCATAAAATGTATTGTTGGTAATTTACCATATATATGTATTTTTATATTTTTTTTAGTGTTACATTGATTGATTGCAATAAAAATGTATTCTTGCTAATTTTATTATACATATTTACTGTTTATTTTTGTTTGGGGTTTACTATATGCTCATAGCTAGGACACTAACAAGTGCTACCACCCTAGATCACTGTGTCATGTGTCCTTGTGGACATCTGGGTATGAATTTCTGGGTATTATACACCTAATGTCTTCAGCAATCATTTTTTACCAGTGCTCATATTGCAATTTTGCTGTTATCATTACATGTTTTTACCAGAGCTCATATTGCAACTTTCTTATTATCATTGCTTTTCTCTGGCATTCCTTATTACTGGTTCCCATATTGTATTTATTTCTATGCTTAGTCGGCTCAGGAGATTTTTGTGGCCTAGCATATGTGCTGACCACATATGGAGAGAGAAGAGAGATCACCGCCTACAGTGGGATCATGTTGAGATCATAGATAGGGAACACCATTGGAAAATTTGTAAACATAAGGAATCATCACATATGCTAGGTCACAAAAATCTACTGAGCCGGTCAAGCATAGAAATAAATACAATATGGGAACCAGTAATAAGGAGTGACAGAGAAAAGCAATGATAGCAAAGTTGCAATATGAGCTCTTTATGAGATAAAGGCGTTGGTTTGATCCAGTGACAGGACCCAAAGAGTGTGAGTTCAATACCCGGTTAAGGCAGTGGAAAACTTTAAGAGGGAAATTAGCAGGAGATAACTGATAACTGACATCCATCAAACATGGTACGTGGAACTAGAACAGTCTACCCCAGTGAGCGTAATAAAAGGGTTCAGTTCGAAATTCCAACCACCTGAAGAAGGCCGGAGCGTACAACGGCCGAAATATTGTGATAAATATGGCGACAAAGATGAGGACGATAGTCCGAATAATGTAAATAATGTGCAAATGTAACATATTTGAACATTCTCAATAGTAATCGTGATACAGTAGTGAGTGGCTAGCACTTACAAGGTTGTGTAGTCACTTTTGAGGTCAGTCAAGATTGAACAGCGAGGAACAGACAGCCATAATCCTGATATGGTAGCAATTCTTTGTTTGATCTGACTCTTTAGAACATGGTAGCAGGATTCTGGTATTTTCTGGTGCGATGCTAGGAGCTGACAATTCTACTGGTACATATTTAGCCACGGCACCAATATACAAGCTCCATTTGAGGTTTCCATTGAACTTTAAACCCGACAGGCGTTCGAGGTGAGAAACCTTCTTGAAAGAAGGACCTTTCGCATGATTTATTCACTGAAATTAATTAAAAGAAAAAAAAATTAAAAAGAAAAGCTTTTTGATTAAGAATAATTATTTTTAGATTTCTTTTAAATTGCTTTTTTAAATTTCTTTCGTGGGAATTCTTGTTTTTATTTGAGCGTGTATGTACACGCGTGCCGACTGATGTGCGTGTTAAAGAAATGATGCGTGTTGGAGTACATATGGCTCTGTTAGTGTGTGCGTAGAGACGTGTTTATTTCGAAGATTTCACATTTCCAATCGATTTTAGAAATTTCATTTTGTAGAATTATTCGTTGATTATCCTCGTGAGAAAAAAAAAAAAAAATAGAATTCATTTGTAAAGGTAAAAGTTGTTCAACCAAGTTCAAAAAACTGTGGAAAAACAAAATGCTAATGTAGCGAGAAAGAAAACACGTTTGATTTTACCAAAGGTGGTATCGTATAAAAATGTCGGGAAACTTAAGTATGATCTTAGAAAAAAACAAAAGAAAAACAAAAAAACTACTGAATAACCTGTGGATATCTGATAGTAACGCGTGTGGGTATTTGCAGTTACTGAATTAAACCAAGCAAAATTAACTTTAAAAGGATTTTAAATGAAAACAAATGGCATCTTAAAATATTTTCTCAAGTGAACTGGGATGCAAATTTGGAGTCGCATATACTCTGAGATGCCACACCCCGGCCAACAACATCAATTTGCCGGCTAAACTGTGTGAGGTAGTCGGAAGTGTTCCTCGACTCGACTGGTGAACTCATCATGTTGCCAGCCTGGGCGTAGTAGCTGCACGGTGGAGGAACTTCTGAGAGGAGTGACGGGAAAAACTCAATATCCCTGGTTCAAAAGTGACCGGCAAATTATTGTAATATTATGTCTTGCATGTCACTATGAACCACAATTACAACAAAGTTAGTGGTGACCACAACGGCGCAAAATGGCACTGATTGAATAAATAATGAAATAACCTGCAAAGGGTTGATAAGTCGTAAAAAAGAATCAGCCACTCAATCTAACGCACTTTTACATATGAATAGCTACGATATTTAAATTAATTTAATTTCTACCTACGATTCTACGTAAGAGAATGACACATTCTTTAAAAGAATGATCACAGACGATTAAAAATGAATTGTTTACTACTACCGTGCCAATAATTAAAACACAATTATACCGTCATTGTGCATTCTGTATAAAAATAAATATATAAAATTAATTATAGTGTCAAAAATAATTATAATAAAATAATTATAACAATTAAAATTATCATTAATTCCCTCTATCCAAACCAATGAGAATCGACCCTATTTTTCTCCTCTACACACACAAGCACATGACATTCTCGGTATCGGACAGGCAGTCAACACGAACAGGTCGTCAACACGTGCGTCAACGAAAATTTCAGCTCCATTTTTTTCAAGCCATTAATAGTAACATTTATCGCTTAGCACTCAACAAAAATTCGAGGTAAGAAGACCCCTGCCACTTCTTGTATTTTTCAACTAAATTATCTGGCCACTCATTACACATATCTATAAAAGATACGAGAAAAACTGCATACACTTTACTCATTCTTTATCTTATCATTCAACCTTTTGCTGTTTCTCATTTTTACGAGCATTTTTGTATATATAAATGTTAGGAGATTTCTAATTATTTACTTATTCCCGTATATTACAATGGGGAACAAAAAAGGTCATGTAGTAAACGAAAATCCGAAGAAGGTGATGCATCGAATTAAGGACTAGTACTGTTCTCAATTTGTCTGACTTAAAGTCAGTCTGGAAATGGCCAGTTGGAAAGGTGTCATCTTCATACCCCACGTCTCTTTGCAGGCCTGGTAGAAATTGGTATAGTTTAACTGTATTAACTCCTACACCCCCCCTACTCATTTGACCTTCCACCTTCATATTACTCCTTATTTCGGATGACGTCTTATTTTGATCCCTACAAAATTCTCTTAATGGCAAGGATTTTGGAAGCCTGTAAAAACCAATTAAACTCGTTCTTTTCCTCCAGAAATATTTCAAGTTCTGGGAGGATGGAATCATGAAGCTGCCTAAAAGAAAATAGCTGAACAAAATGGTGTACAAGCACTTTCAGATTAAAACTTATTTCGATCCTTACAAAATTCTCTTAATGTTAAGAACTTTGGGAGTCTATAAAAAACACCTTAAACCCGTTCATCGCTCATAGAGACGCCAAGTTTTGGGAGGATGGATTCAAAGATGACGAAAGTAGTTGAACAAAATGGCGCATATCTACGGTTGAATAAATATATGTACAATTATCTAGATTAAGAACTTTTGTTCCGACGCAATAGAAAATCTATGAGATATTTTATACATAACCACCAACAACGACAACGAACGAAAAAAAAAAAAAAAAATGGACGAATCTAATTATCCTTTCGGGCAAATGAAACCATGTCCCATTGTTCGTTTGTCTTTCAATTTCCGTTGAGTCAAAGGAGAGATATTTCCATTTTGTCTGTCGATTATGGAGATAATCGTTGCAAATGGCTGTGGTTAGAAGCTTTAATCTTTAGATATCCGCTTAATCCTTAGTTGAAAAAGTTGCATAGTTGCATGCAATTATTGCGATCTCCGATACTCAATGGTTCGATCTCTTGTAGAATAAATTTGATAATTCATAATTACATACAGTTATGTGCCATGCGTGATACACGCTTAGTCAGTCGAGGCAGATTTTTTTTCCCGCAGCAGGTTGCCATTTCTTTCTGCAGTAGACCCGTTGCCAACCAAGGAGGAGAAGGAGAGGATTCAAACTTTTCCCAAGAGTATTAGCATTTAAGTGAATGTAATGAACACGACTGGAATTCGAACTCTTCTCTCCGATTTCTCAATCCGAGCCGCTATCCATTACTCCATCATATGTGATGGAGTAATGGATAGCAACAAAAAAATGGTAACAATTATAAGATGGAACTTTTAATACGTTTTTTTTCATGATTTTGTAACAAGTTTTTTGGGCGATTTTTGTACATTGATACTGTGAATCCGGGTTAATTTTGCTTTGATACACGTTTAAGCGATCATGTATCTTTCGATACATGACTGACGAGGCAGATTTTTTCCCCCTCAGTAGGTTGTCATTCTTTCTACGGTAGACCAGTTGCCAACCAAAGCTACAAAAACTGGTCTCTCCTGCTATTTACCCTAGGGGCAGAAGAAAAGGATTCATGCCTTCCTCAAGGGTATTAGCACGTAAGTGAATGTAACGGATTCGACTGTAATTCTTCCTAATTAAATACGCATTATCTATTTGCGTACAATTCCTTTCCTTATTATTCATACATTTTAACAACATTTTCCGATATTTCTTATTTATTGATTGGAATAACGTAACATTTAAAATTGGCGAGGACGCATTTGTACGAAAAGCGTTTCGAATCGTCACGTTATTTTGTTTTTACTTTTTTAAATATTTGCCCAGATCAGAATATTCAATTTCTTAGTATATTATTTATCTTTTAAATATTTTTTTTACCAACAACGCTAATAAATACTTTCTCATATATTTGATTATTATTTTATACCTAGATTATTTTCTCTATATTTTAATAATACATCAAAACAGAAAAGCTGGGATAAAATAAAATGCGAGGCCAATTTTACTAATTTGAGTCTCTGGATTAGCACCGCCTCGCCTCGCCTGTCAGAACCGAGTATTGGCGCCTGGCTCAACCCAGTACACCCCTCATCTACCGGTACCCTATTAGATGATGAGTGCACTGGGGTCGGAGTCGCGATCCCTATTAGGCTCAAATTATGTGAACGTCACAGATGTGGAGCTTCCATTGATGAGTTCGGTGTGCATCCTCTCTCCTGTCATCGTAGTGCCGGCCGCTTTCCAAGTCATGCAGCATAAACGACATCATCAGAAGGGATCTGGATGCTGCTGGATTCCCTTCCTAAATCGAACCCGCCGTGGTGATGGAAAGCGGCCAGATGGCATTACCATTTTCCCTTTTAAAATGGGGAAGTCGTTTGGGATGCGACCTGTGCTGATACATATTCGACCGGTAATTTGATCAGGTCCGCGGTTGAGCCGAGCATTGTCGCGGGTGACGGGGAAAATAGTAAAATATTCTTCTCTTGCTGATAGATTTTTTGGGGTTATTGGCCCTCATTCGATGGTCTTCCTTCGGGGGATTGGCGGGATGGCGTCTCGATTAAGGGACGAGCCTTGCGAAACGGAGTGGCTCTTGCAGCGTGTCCCACTGACGATGGTCCGAGGTAATGCTTTCTCAATCACTGCGGCTGGCAGAGGATAGCAAAAAAAAAATATTTTGTTTATAATTACTTTATTCAAACTTTTTTTCAATAAATGTAATTCTGTTAATAACAAGTGGTACATTGGAGTGGGCTTTGATGACGTCACTGTATGGAATAATCAAGAACAAAGGTGGTGGAGAGATAAAGAAAAAGAATACAGATGATTTCGGCGAGATAAAAAAAATTTTTCAACAAAGTATCTATAAACAAAAACATTTTTTTTCTTTTTTTTTTTTTGCTATCATCTGCCACGAATTATAGTGTTCGACATTCTAGGGAGGAGGAATTCCTCGTATCAATAATCAGGATATGATACACTCTATATCTATCACTCACTTCTACTACAACAGAACATTCTTCTGAATACACATATTTTAACCGATTGTAATAACATCAATGATTTTATGACATGACTAGACCAGACGACCTTTTAAAGACGATAAAAGTAGAGATTACCCTAACCTACTTGATTGGTCTATCCCACAAATAGCATTAAATAACTCCGTTCTAAAAGCATAACGAAAGAGTGATGGAAACAAAGACCCAAAGGATTGTTTACGTATATCTAACAAATATTTTCGATATTAAATAAACAACAGATTTGATAGGCTGTTAAAACAGGACAATCAGCCAATCAAAATTCATTGACGCGCAAATACACTTGGGCAAGTCCGAAATGTCCTGCTATTTGACACATATTGGATTAAATACGATACCAGATTGAGCTCTTTTGCCTTGGTTCAACAAATTAAATATTTTCGGCATTAAATAACCAACATTTATTTATTTATATTTATATTTTGTAAGTTTAATAAGTTTCACTTGTTTCTTTGTGTCGAAATATATGATTTGTAAAGAAATGATAACACTATGTTGATGTTAAAATTTTTAAGTGATAGTGACAATATTTGAAAGATTTTTAACAAATAATCTTTTAAAAAAATAAAACTGACGCTTTCGTTTATCTATTTAATATCATTTATGAAAATATTTCATAATTAAATTTTTTTAAAAAAAGAATAACGTCAATAAACTAAAATAATTTCAACAAAATATTTAAAACTAAAAAAACTGCTGTAGAGTAGCTAGCACCCCTTCAGCATTCTACCAGATGGGCTGGCTCACAGACTGAAATAGTCTACGATTAAGGACCAACAGTTGATTAATAAGTTGATACTAAGCTGATTAATATTCGGACTTCATTTGGCGATACAGCATTTGAACCTCCTTTATTCCTTTTAAGTTGTCTTGTTAATTGTTTGTATCTTATTGTTCTGTATTTTTGTATGTATCCGTTAGCACCGGATACTGGTGCTGAATAAATATATTAAGCACTCATTCTTCTCTGTGTATCATTCACCTCGACAATACAACAAAAATAATGTTAAATGCTAATTTAAAAAGAATAATGTTTATTGATAAATTAACAATAACAAAAAAAGAAGAAAATATGTGCGTTTATCACTGATGAATTTGGGGATAATTAGTACAATGGATTCCAGGAAATAAGAACAAAGCAATAAGAATTAAGCTATCTGTCCTTAACAGAATAATTCCAAACAGGCAAAAGAAAAGACTGTATTATATGAAAATTGCAAATTTTTCATTTATATACCGTGCTTCTTGAAGACCTGGGCGAGCAGTATATATTAATGGCAGTGGAAATATTCAGGATTGATTGACTGAGCAGTCGACGCTACAATCGGTTGAAAATTATCAAATATTTCTAATAATAATATCATACATTTGGTCCTGATTAGTGTCTGTACTTAAATCAGTGACAAACATAAACACTAACACCTCCTTAATAGTTAAATTACTAAACAGGATTGTTGGGTACATAGCTATTTAGGCATCCTCGGAAATGGAAAATCTAACATGGCAGCAAGTGAATCCTTAAAAATGAACATTACAAATTTGAAATTGTCTATACAAACTTCAAAGCAACTATAAAGTCAGAGATTCTAAACAAGTGGTAAGAGTTATGGAACTACCAACCAGACAACAAACTCTGCAAAAATAAACCAATACTCGTAGAATGGTATCATGGTCTTAGACTTTTTTTGGGAAGGAAGAAGTCATCCTATCAATAATCAAAACAGGACACAGACTATATCCATCACTGATTTCTACTACAACAGAACATGCCCCTGAATGTGCAACATGTAAAGTGCCATATGCCGTAAAACATATCCTAACCGATTGTAATGACCTTGCCCCTATACATCAAAGATTTTATGGCATTCAACATGTGCGCTGGCAGGGTCACATCTTACGTCGATCTGATGACCACCCTACCAGAGTCATTTACTAGTTCGACCCGCCGTCTGCAAACTGGCTACAAAGACCTCCCTACCGACCACGCAGCTGGAAGGCTGTCGTCAGCAGATTCATCTGGCGTTGGAGGATGCTCCGACGGTCTGCCAAGACCATGAGAGCTGGAGGCACAAGGTTGTTATCGCGGACTCAATGGCATGAGATTGAGCAACAACAGAAGCAGAAGTCGAGAGGAGCTTTTCAAGAAGATAAACGTAGAGACTATCGTAATTTAATTGTAGGTTGGTCTCATCATCATCAAAACTGTTTCTATTTGAGGCCATGAATTAACATCATCTTCAGTGATATATTGATTCGACAATATTTTGCCTGCCTTCTCTGTCCTCTGCAAGTGTGCGGATTCGTTGCAGATCTTCCTTGATTGTAAACTTCTCCAAAGGAAAAGTGGGAGGTTTTTGCTTTGTTTTTTGAATGTTTCGGTTAAGCGTTGTGACTATGGGGGTTCTTGGATGACCTCTGAACTTTTTGAAGTCAGTCGTTTCAAAAGTAAAACTCCATGGATCTGTAAGTTGGGCATTCTGAATCCATTCTGTTTGTTGACATCCGTATGTTTTTTTCTTAAACAGTGAGTTTTATTAAAGACACACGGCCTTATACTTTTCAAGATTGATGTGCATTATTTCTCCATTTACTCTTGACAACAAACCCGTTTCCATTCTGTCTCTAAACATATCAGTTTTTGCCGTAGCAGTAACTAGGGCAGCCATTACCTACTTCGTCATTATATGTTGGTCTTTTCCTCATATTATAGCACTAAATAATAAATAACTCCTTTCTAACTGAAGAGGAACATGACCAACAACTTAAAGGATTGTTTCTTCTTCAAAATATTCAGTGTCCTTTCAAGACGTAAGTAATCATCTGCGCAATTTCATGATAGTAATAGGTAGTTTAATGACACATGATGAAAATATATTGGATGTACAATCTACATCATTTACTGGCAGGCCTATGTTTTGAGTCTTTAGTAGCATATCGTATATTTAGGGTCGGTAGGGGTCTAACGGTAGGTATAGGTCAAACTCAGAATTTTGAGATAAGAATCCTGAAGTCGACTTGTTCTCGTGATCAATTTGTACGTCGTTATTTACGCCAACTTCTGCTCAGCTTGACGATCCTTGGTAATTGTTCATCTCAAGAATACAGTCACATGTCGTGTAGTAGTATCTGCCATCGTTCGTCTGTAAGAAGTCCTTGTAAGCAGTGCACCGTCGCCATTTTTGTTAATGGCAAGATGGTTTTCTCGTTTCATTACTTCCGGCATATTGCAGTAGCAATGTTGTTTTTCCTCACGAACACATCTTTAATCGGCTTGAAACAGCTGTTGCCCTTGTATCGTTATCTCACTGGACACATCTTTCATAGTGGAAAATATTCTGCGATACTTCATTCGACTGCATATATTGCGACAATACGTCATTTATAGAACTTTTCATTAAATGCAGCTGGTAATTCTTTGCGCATGCGTAATATTTATATACATTGTCTTTATGAGTAATTTTACATATTTGGGCATATCTTTATAATTTTATCCTTTAAAACTATATTTTAATACACGAATATTTTTATACAAATTCGATTTAACTCATATACACGCGCATTCAAATACGAGGGCCATTCAAATAGTTAATAGAAAAATGAAATTAAAGCAAACATTTTTATTAATATAGAAAAAAGGGAAAATTATCTTATATGATGCGTTTCGTCCTCTGATGGACTTTACCAGGGCAAATGTAAGGATTTTATTTTATAGTAAGTATTTATACACGGAAGTAATAATGTTAGTTTTATAGAATTTAAAAATTAAGAAGGCTCATGAATATACTTTAGGCTATCTGAAAGTCAAGGTAAACTATAGAAGATGCTCGGATGTGATGTAATGTCGAATAAACGAAAGTGAGTAAATGCTTTTTATAATGTAAGTATTATTCATATTTTTTTACGTCGAGATATTAATTTATGTATTATATATTTAAAATAATAGAAGGTTTTAAATTTAATCATTTTCTTTTAATTTTACACTTTTTAGAGTCATGTATGTTCGCTTGGGAAAAAAGTAATTCTTTTAGGAAAGGAGATAGCTGAAATAATTTGAGAAAACATTTTATGTATGTTATATAAGAAGAAAATGAATAACTACCGACTCCGAGGTTCGAGCGTGACACTCTGGAATATACGTCTTCCGCCAGGTGTATAAATAGCAATGTCAGGCTACTGACTATAATGATATTTGAGTGCCTACTTAGTGGAACTATCCAGTCGAATTAGTGTGAATGTATGTTCGCTTGGGAAAAGAGTAATTCTTTTAGGAAAGGAGATGGCTGAAATAATTTGAGAAAACATTTTATGTATGTTATATAGGAAGAAAATGAATAACTACCGACTCCGAGGTTCGAGCGTGACACTCTGGAATATACGTCTTCCGCCAGGTGTATAAATAGCAATGTCAGGCTACTGACTATAATGATATTTGAGTGCCTACTTAGTGGAACTATCCAGTCGAATTAGTGTGAATGTATGTTCGCTTGGGAAAAGAGTAATTCTTTTAGGAAAGGAGATGGCTGAAATAATTTGAGAAAACATTTTATGTATGTTATATAGGAAGAAAATGAATAACTACCGACTCCGAGGTTCGAGCGTGACACTCTGGAATATACGTCTTCCGCCAGGTGTATAAATAGCAATGCCAGGCTACTGACTATAATGATTATTGAGTGCCTACTGAGTGGAACTATCCAGTCGAATTAGTGTGAATGTATGTTCGCTTGGGAAAAGAGTAATTCTTTTAGGAAAGGAGATGGCTGAAATAATTTGAGAAAACATTTTATGTATGTTATATAGGAAGAAAATGAATAAATACCGACTCCGAGGTTCGAGCGTGACACTCTGGAATATACGTCTTCCGCCAGGTGTATAAATAGCAATGTCAGGCTACTGACTATAATGATTATTGAGTGACTACTGAGTGGAACTATCCAGTCGAATTAGTGTGAATGTATGTGTGCTTGGGAAAAGAGTAATTCTTTTAGGAAAGGAGATGGCTGAAATAATTTGAGAAAACATTTTATGTATGTTATATAGGAAGAAAATGAATAACTACCGACTCCGAGGTTCGAGCGTGACACTCTGGAATATACGCCTTCCGCCAGGTGTATAAATAGAAATGTCAGGCTACTGACTATAATGATTATTGAGTGACTACTGAGTGGAACTATCCAGTCGAATTAGTGTGAATTATTGTGCGTCGATGATTTGGGGTTTGATTTAGGATTTTTGATTTACCAGATGTTAAGCCGATCCGCGCTCCTAACAAGGTATTCACGGAAATGGTTAATTATCTTTGGTTGACTTTTACTTCTTTGTTCTTGTTAAGTATTTATTTGCGGTTGTAATTAAATACTGTTTTCTATAACATTGACGTCGTGAGTTATACTTAATCATTAACGGCCACCGTACGCCACAAAAATGTGACGATGATTGTAGGCGATCATCACAACCAGGAATAACAGGTTCTTAGAATTTAACAATGTCAAAGTGGACTGTTTTAGCGTCATTAACTTTAATACTCTGTAGGTAGCTAGTTTTGTCAAGCAAAATGTCAGTCTTGACAATGCAAGGTGAATTTGAATTTCTTGGTTGTGTAATTATATCCTTCTATGGCAACACCTAAAATAATCTTGACTGAAATTATGAGCCAGACTACTGCAATTTAAAATATATAGAATTAATATATAAAACACCATATTTTGAGGGGGTTCCATATAGAGTAAAAGTGGAATTAATATTTATAAAGGCTGCAGAGTGCTAAATGTTAAATTACTCACTACTTCCTCTTGTTTCTCTTTTTTTTTTAATCATTTCACCCCAAACAAGGTAAAAAACCACTAAGAAACAAGAGGTTACTAAAGGTTAGAAATTAAAAGTAAAAAGACACTATTAAGGAGAGAGAACATTTAAAAAAACAAACATTAAGGAGACAGAAAATAATGACTGACATTGCATTTAAATTTTTGAAGATAAAAGTTGAGTGGGAAGCATGAAGCTGGAAGAAAGTTCCACAAGGAAGAAGTGTGGCAGAAGAAGTGCACATTGATTATTTTCCCTTTACCATTTGTCCTTGTTCTGCCATACATTCCCTTAAACTTATTAAGCTTTAGCTTTCTGTAGGTGACAAGTTTCGCCAAGCAAAATGTTAGTCTTCCCAATGCAAGTCGAATTTAAATTTCTTGGTTGTATTGTCATATCCTTCTATGGCAACACCTCAAACAATCTTAACTGAAATTGAGAGACAGGCTACTGCAATTTCAAATATATAGAACTAATATATAAAACTATATTTTGAAGGGATTCCATATAGAGTAAAAGGAGAAGTAAGATTTATAAATGATGCAACCTGATAAATGTTAATGATGTCAAATGGGTACCTTTCAAAAACCTTTAAAGGCTAGCCAATAAGAAAGTCAGACGGTTCTAAATAAAGACTTGCAAAAGGAAATGTGTATCTTATGAATTCTCATCAAAATTCTGACAATGTTCCCTTGGTTTGATGAGATGAATTGGCAGGGACATTGCCGTAATGAAGGACAAAATTCTGTTGTTTTGCTAAATCTTTAGCTAATTTTCTCAAAACACTTTCGTAATGAACAGATGCAGTTGTTTTGTTTTCCTTCTCAAAAATGCCAACCAGAAAATCTGTCGTCATAACCTTTCCCCATAACCTGCTTAGTTTTGCTTTGACACTTTCCTCTTTTGAATAATCATTGCTTTGACTCAGCATTGTCTTAAGATACACACTCACAAAGCCAATGTCTATCTCCAGTTACAATTGGCACCAAAAAATCTTCTAGATTTTGGTCTCATTTGTTTAAAATTTCCATGTCTGCTGCTGATCGAAGTGCAACAGTTTTGGTACACAACGACAGAAGCCTTGGTCAATTCGAAGCTTTTGGATAAATTTGTTTTGGCGGAATCAACTGATATTTCAGCTATAATTTCTGCTGTTTGTCATCGATCACCTTCAGTTAAATCTCGAACATCATCGATCTTTTCTTTATAGATTGATGTTGATGGTCTGTGGTCTGCCGATTCGTTTGAAATCTTCAAAATCATCTTACCCATGTTTGAAAAGAGATACCTATTTATAAACTGCCGCCTTTCTTGTCTGTCTTTCAACCAACGTTTACTACAAATTTCAAGTTTGATAAGATTCTTGCTTCTCTTTGGAGGGTATTTTTTAAACTGGGCTGCGTAGAATTATCTCCCAAAAACTGCACAAAGCACCAATAATGCCACCAGAATTCCAACCAAGTTTTACCATTAATTTGATATTAATTTGGCTTTAAATTTGAAACAATTTATGTTTCTCTTCAGAGGTTATTTTTTAAAACTAACCTGTGTTAAATTTCTCCAAAAACCGTCAGTTTTTCAACCAAGGTTTGCAATAAATTTCCATTTTGACAGAATTCATGCTTCTTTTTTAAATTATCCCCCAAAACATTTCCAAGACACCAAGAAGGCAGTCAGGTTTTACCATAAATTTGATATTTTTTGTTTCAATTTTAACAGAATTCATTCTTTAGTGGGTATTTTAAAACTGGTCTGTGTGAAATTATCGCCAAAACTTTCTCAAATTCCCCAATAATGTCCCCAGGATTTTAACAAAATTTTACCATAAATTTGAGGTTAGTTCTTACGTCAATTTCGATAGGATATATACTTCTTTTCCGAGGGTAATTTTTAAACAGGCCTGTGTGAAATCTCCAAATACTTTTTCAAAGCAGTAATAATGTCCCCAGGTTTTCAAATAAATTTTACCTTAAATTTGATGTTACTTTTTGCTTTAATTTTTACAGGATACATTCTTCTCTTCAGAGGGTATTTTTTAGAGTGGCTTGCATGAAGTCATCTTCAAAACTTTCTCAAACCACCAATAAAGTCCTCCGGCTCCCAACCAAGTTTTATCATAAATTTGTTGTTATTTATTGCTTTAAATTTGATTCATGCTTCTCCTTAGAGGATATCTGTTAATCTGGCCCGCGTTAAATTGTCTCCAAAAAGCTCCACACATCACTAATAATGTCCAGGAGCAACGAAGAATTTTTAAGGAATTGGAAACGAAAAGTACAGTGCAAGTTGAATTTGAATTTCTTGGTTGTGTAGTCATATCCTTCTATGGCAACACCGTAAACAATTTCAAATATATAGAATTAATATATAAAACACTATATTTGGAAGGGATTCCATATAGAGTAAAAGGTGAAGTAATATTTAAAATGATGCAGACCGTTAAATGTTAAGGGTACCAAATAGGTACGTTTCAAATCCTTTAAAGGCTAGCCAATAAGAAAGGTTCTAAATAATGATTTGCAAAAGCAAGGAGCAAAGAGGAGGTTTTAAGGATATGGAAACGAAAAGTACACTTAGAATCGGAAAAAGTTGGTGAGACATAATGAGGATTGAGGTTTTGGAGAATTCGACACTCACAGGGCATATTGTTAGCAAGAGGGAAACAACTGAAAACCTTCCTCACGAGCTTGTGTAAATGGATCGGTGGCAGAACATGCAATGGGAGTGATAGTAAAAAGGTGGTGTATATTGCTAAAAAGAATGGGATGTTGTGGAGAGCCATGGTAGTCCAGGGGATACTGGACATAAAAGTGAAGTGTGACTCCACCGATGAATATGAATATTGTATATATATAAAGTTAATTTTTGATAGACACGCCTGTGTGTGTGTGTGTGTGTGTGTATATTACGTAATGTTATCATATCAAATAAATGCAAATCGATACCAACCCGCCCTTACGCCCACTCGAAAGACATGTGATACATAACGGAGGTTAAATTTAGTGTCCCGTGTATAGATGGGATTGGCGATAAAAACTATTCAGCTGTCTCTGTAATTAGCCATCCGGACACATCAGAAATCAGGGACTAACCTGATTCATTCAGGCTACATGTTATGGGAAAAGTACTACCGGGATGACAAATCTTCATCTAACAAAAATAAAGATGAGAGTAGACACAAGTAAAATACTTGACAAGGATTAATCTAAAAATAAAGAGGAAAGTAAATACTAGTGAAAAATTAATAATAATGGCTGACAATGCTTCATCTAATAAAAAATAAAGAGGAAAGTAAATACTAGTCAAAAATTAATAATAATGGCTAGCAATGCTTTATCTAGTAAAATATGAAGATGAAAGTAAACACTAGTAAAAAATAATTAATAATAATTGACGATGCTTCATCTAATAAAAAATAAAGAGGAAAGTAAATACTAGTCAAAAATTAATAATAATGGCTGGCAATGCTTTATCTAGTAAAATATGAAGATGAAAGTAAACACTAGTAAAAAATTGATAATAATGGCTGACAATGCTTCATCTAATAAAAAAGTAAAAATATTTGTCAAAAATGAATAATGGTTGACAAGACGTTATCGTCTAAAGAGATGACGATTAAAGTAAATACTAATCAAAATTTAATAATAATGTTTGACAATGCGTGACCGTATAAAAATGAAGCTGAAAGTTAATATTGGTCAAAAATGAAGAATAATAGATGGTAATGTTTAATCGTATAAAAACAACGATAAAAATAAATAGCATTTAAAAATTAATAAAAATGCTTGACAATACCTAAAAAAAAATACCTTTAAAAACTGAAGAAGAAAGAAAATATTGGTAAATAATTAAAAATAACGCTTGACTTTCATATGATAAAAAACTGAAATAAATACAAACTACTAAAAAATGAAAAAATGTTGACATTACTTCATCGTTTGTCTATATTTTTGAGATGAGGTATTATGTACACTATTTACATTATTTGGACTATTGTCCTCATTTTTATCGCCATATTTATTACATGGGGTAGACTGTTCTAGTTCCACGTGCCATGTCTAATGGATGTCAGTTATCAGTTATCGCCTGTTAATTCCTCTCTCCAAGTTCGCCACCGCTTTATTGAACTCACATTCTTTGGGTCCTGTCACTGGATTCTAACTAACGCCTTTATCCACTGTGCCATGTGTTCTGACGCATGACAGAGTGGATAAAGTAAATGCTAGTCAGTAATTAAGAATAGTAGCCTACAATGCTTCCTGCAATAAAAATGACGAAATCATTACTTGTCTACGCTTAACAAAGACTGACCATGATGTAAGTAATTTCCAATTAAATTAAAATCATAATGTTGTTTTCTCCCTCGTTTTGTAACAAATGTTTTTTCTATGTTTTCATGAATAAATTGTCATGTTGAAAGTTAAATAAATGTAGAATAATTCGACATAAACACTATAAATATAGATAATTAAAAAAGGTTCGCTGACATAGAAATAAAAGCGATTCAAGTGTAAATGTTAAAAGCATAAAAATAGACAGAAACACCGAATATTTGCCAACTTCATGGAGTGAAAATTTTTACCTTCATCGCATTTTCTCTCAATCGATTGCTGCTGTCTGGAGACGGGTCAACTGCAGGTCTCTGACATCAATTAGTCCGAAGAAAAGGGTTTTTATAGTCGAAATTTACTTTTGTTTGTCGTCAACATAATTAACGAGTTTTCATGTCAATTCTTTATCTTTTTTGGCATTAGGATAGCTTCAGAACTATAACAAATTATCTACTTATCGATTCATGCATATTGAATCTAAATAAGCGGGAAAAAGAGTTGGAACTTTGTGAATTTATTAAATGACGAGGTTTAATTTTATTCAAAATTTAAATATTACGAGACAAGTTTACTGATAATGAGGCTTATGTTGATGGCATATGTATTCATAGTTGCTAAAAAAATTGACATTAAAAAAATTATATAGCAAGTGTTATACGAAATCAGACTTAGGCTAAACTTTTCGAAAACAGAAATTGTGATCGAGAATTGGAATAAAAACAGTGGTGGCACCAATATCCAGAATCCATAATAAATATTCACGATATGGAACTAATAGATACTAAACACTTCAAATAATAAGGCAACGTCGGATGGAGATGACCAAGAAATAAAAGTAAGTAGGCATACTAGTTGGTAAACAATGTAGATTAACTTTGGGATACAGTTCGATTTATTGCAGAAACTGTAGGATATTAAAGGGATTTTAATGTCATTAAAGAGTTCTTCCAGATTGGGTTGGTTGGTTGTTTTGTTTAGCGACATATCAACAATTCTATGGGTTATTTAATGCCGAAATCTAAATATTTTGATTGGTTTGGTTGGTTGTCTTTGTTTAGCGGCATATCAACACCTCCATGGGTTATTTAATGCCGAAATCTAAATATTTCGATTGGTTTGGTTGGTTGTCTTTGTTTAGCGGCATATCAACACCTCTATGGGTTATTTAATGCCGAAATCTAAATATTTCGATTGGTTTGGTTGGTTGTCTTTGTTTAGCGGCATATCAACACCTCTATGGGTTATTTAATGCCGAAATCAAAATATTTTGATTGGTTTGGTTGGTTGCCTTTGTTTAGCGGCATATCAACACCCCTATGGGTTATTTATTGCCGAAATCTAAATATTTTGATTGGTTTGGTTGGTTGTCTTTGTTTAGCGGCATATCAACACCTCTATGGGTTATTTACTGCCGAAATCTAAATATTTTGATTAGTTTGTTTGATTGTCTTTGTTTAGCGGCATATCAACACCTCTATGGGTTATTTCATGCCGAAATCTAAATATTTTGATTGGTTTGGTTAGTTGTCTTTGTTTAGCGGCATATCAACACCTCCATGGTTTATTTAATGCCGAAATCTAAATATTTCGATTGGTTTGGTTGGTTGTCTTTGTTTAGCGGCATATCAACACCTCTATGGGTTATTTAATGCCGAAATCAAAATATTTCGATTGGTTTGGTTGGTTGTCTTTGTTTAGCGGCATATCAACACCTCTATGGGTTATTTAATGCCGAAATCAAAATATTTTGATTGGTTTGGTTGGTTGCCTTTGTTTAGCGACATATCAACACCTCTATGGGTTATTTATTGCCGAAATCTAAATATTTTGATTAGTTTGTTTGATTGTCTTTGTTTAGCGGCATATCAACACCTCTATGGGTTATTTCATGCCGAAATCTAAATATTTTTGAGGTGTTGATATGCTGTAAAACAAAATAAACCTAAACTTGAATCAACCGCCTTCTAGCTTTGCCTAGACTTGACATGATTAGAGGTTACTTGGAGAACATACAGTTCAGTTGACCTACCGGGCTATTTATATTGGGTACGATTCAGCTAATTCTACGTGTAACTATAAAGCTGAACTTTCACATACTGAGACCGATAAAATTTATTTTCTACCTCAGGCAATTAGTTTAATCGAAATTTTGTATTCTTCGAGTTGGCAAGGGAAGTGTAAAACAAGTTTAATCTGAAAAGGATCAGACTATATAATAATTATCAATGTGTATTTATGTATTTTCTATCCCAATCTGTACTGGGAAGGGAGGTAAATCAAGTTATCTTAATAAGTGTATGTGATTACTTCCCTTTATACGTTTCAATAATCTGAACAAATAAAAGATTTGTTTTAAATTATTTCACCACAAGCAAGGTGATAATACCACAAAGACTCTAGAGGTGTAGTGAAAGAGAATGAAAAGATTTTAGAAGGAACCTGAAATACAACCCTAAACAGGGAACAAGGTATGAATCTCCTGTTTAAATGACCGAGCAGGTGTGAGAACCGGACGATAAGTGAAGCTACACACTCCTATTGAGGAGAAGAAAAAACTAAATAAAATTTCAGAGTTCGGACGGAGTCGCCAAAAGTACAGAGTTGAAGTCGACTTTAGAAAAAAACACGAAACTCAGTCCTAAACAGAAAACAAGGAATAAACGTCTGCTTCTGTTCAAACGAAAGGGGAGGAGTGTGAACTGGGCCACAGACGAATCTATCAACTTCTATTGAGGAGATAGATAAATAAATAAAGAATTAGTAAATTAAAATTAAGATTTCAGGCGGAGAATTTGGAAGTAGACTTTAGAAGGAAACGGAAACCCAATCCTAAACAGGAAGCAATGAATAAATCTTTACTCTTCTTTAAAAGACCAGGGAGCAGTGAAAACCGCGCGAGAGGCGAACGTATCTTCTCCTGTTGAGTATTTATCTACATTTAGACAAAATTACTTCCCGGGCAAAATTAACGGTTTCATTAATCAGTTTCCCTTACTCCTACGTTTCTTAGATTGCAGTCCTATTTGTTCAAGCCTTTCATGCGAGGCACTCAGATACCTTTGTCTATTTAGTGATCGTCTCGCTTCAACTTGCTCTTGAAATAGGTTTTATCGTATCTGGCTTTGTCGCTCTGTTGCTATTCTTCTTCTTTGGAGAGATATTTCCATTTTACTGTTATATTGAGCAGTTAAAATTTTTAAGATACTGAGCCAAAAGCGATTTATATAATGCCTGAAGTCATCAATGCATCATAAATACCATCGAACGTTTAAAAATATATACTGAGTTAGTATAGTTTATAGACATAATTAGTTCTCGAGCAAAATGAACAGTTTAATTAATCAGTTCCATTAGGACTACGTTTCTTAGATTGCAGTCTTATTTCTTCAAGCTTTTCATGTGAGACATTCAGATACCTTTGTCTATTATGTGATCCTCTTCCTTCAACTTTGTCTTGAAATAGGCCTTGTCTTCGCTCTTGCTAATCATTTTTTTCTTCCGAGAGATTTTTCTATTTCATTATCACATTAAACGCATAAAATTCGTAAACTTAAGGAATCAGCACATATGCTAGACCACAAAAATCTCCTGACTTGACCAAGCATAGAAATAAATACAATATAGGAACCAGTAATAAGGATTGCCAGAGAAAAGCTCTGGTAAAAACATGAAATGATAACAGCAAAATTGCAATATGAGCACTGGTAAAAATGGTTGCTGAAGACATTAGGTTTATAATACCCAGAAATTCATACCTAGATGTCCTCAAGGACACATGGCACAGTGGATAAAGGCGTTGGTTAGATCCAGTGACAGGACCCAAAGAGTGTGAGTTCAATACCTGGTTTAGACAGTGGAGAACTTTCAGAGGGAAAATTAGCAGGAGATAACTGATAACTGACATCCATCAAACATGGCACGTGGAACTAGAACAGTCTACCCCAGTGAGCGAAATAAGGGGTTCAGTTCAAAATTCCAACCACCTGAAGAAAGCCGGAGCGTACAACGGCCGAAACGTTGTGATAAATATGGCGACAAAGAGGAGGACAATAGTCCGAATAATGTAAATAATGTACATAATACCTCATCTCAGAAATATAGAGAGACTCTAATTTTTTTAACATGAAAAGATATTGAGCAAAAAGCGATTTACATAATTCCAGGAGCAATCCCTTAATCATAGATACCAATTGAAAGTTTTAAAAATATAAAGGAAACAGATTAATTAAACGGTTTATTGGCTTCTATTTTAGCTGTGAATTCTTTACCTCCGTTTTATTGAATGTCAATACATTGTTTCAAGACTATTCATTTCATTGCATCTCACTATTAAAACATTCCAACAATTGCTGCTATTTTTTCAGGATACATTAGATGAAATTAATAAATAACATAGAAAATATTATCTCAATTCTATATTATTAAACTCTAAGGGATCCTTTCCTTAATCTCAACTGCAAATACTTCGCAACTGAATTTTATGCAAAAAATAAATATGAACAGTTGCAAGTTGACACCTGTGAAGGATCTCAGGTTAGCTTTTTCTTTTGGCCGGCGATCGCAAATCGTTTCGGTTCGCCAAATGAAAGACTTCAACACAGAGAATGTTAACTATTTCTATTAATCATGTCGACATCTCTAAGTATCCAGGGAGGTCGCCCTAACCACTGGGGAGCCGTTTCGGACACGAAAGAGAATACGTCTACATTTCTTGACGAGTAAGAAACAACTCGCTGAAAGCTTTCTCTTATTTCTTTCCCACGCTAGCTCAACCTGTCAAAATCGACTTCCCTATTTTGGTTCATATCTGACCCCAGCTATTAAGTTGGAGTTAAGATATACATCTTCTAAAAATAATAGTCTACTGAAATATTATTTAGCATGAACAAATATTATATATATTATTTAAATACCCATCAATTTATTATTTTCCTGTTTAAATTGAGATGCCATTAACGTCAGCAATTGATAGCTGGTGAAAATTTTAAACTGAAATCCGAGTGTGCACACTTGTGAAATGTCTGTTTATCATCATTAACAAGAACGCAACAAAGTATTTTGTTACTAACACAAATGATCAGTGATTCCCAAATAAGCGAAATACCATTTCGAAAGAGAAAAACAGTTGCCTTTTAATATAAACGCGTTAGAACACCATTTGATTCTCAATTCCCAATCTTCATACCAAACTGGCATTAGCTCGCATATTCCATTGTGCGATTAAAGTCTTCAGGCTGTAGCTCCTGCGCGTAAATAAAAAAAAATACCTATTAGTGTTTTTTTGCTTAAAGATGTTTACGCCATAACTTCAGCGATAATAAATTTCTATAAGCAATATCTAAAGCTTAATCCACCCACCACCCTATATATATATATATATATATATATATATATATATATATATATATATATATATATATTAATAATATACATATACCTAAGTGTGAAGTGCGACTTAAGTTTCGTTGTTTTACCAACTCATCAGGCACGAAATATTATTACTATTAATGTATATTTTTTAGCGTTGTTTAACCTCTTTGATCACTGTTTTGTTTACACCTTATAATAATTTTAGTAAATATTTATTTGCTTACTTGTGTATGCACGATAACGCGCGCATATACGTTTTCTAATATCTAGTTATTTGATTTACACCTCTCTCTCTCTCTCTCTCTCTCTATATATATATATATATATATATATATATAAATAAATCAGTTAATTTATAATATATATACATAGAACAAAAATATTGGCGATATTGAAATATCAATGTAAATTAACTAAAACCCAAAAGGCATGGCACGTGGAATTAGAACAATCTAACCCCGTGCACTAAATAAAGGTTTCGGTTCGAAATTCCAACAGATATTAGCTGAAGAAGGCCGCCGTGAATGTGGCAGTAAAGACGAGGACAACATTCCGAATACTGCAAATAATGTAAATAGTTATAATACCTCATCTCAGACATATAGAGATTTTGAAGAAGGCCATAACGTGCAATGACCGAAACGTCGTGAATATGGCAATAAAGATTGGGACAATAGTCCGAACAGTCTAAATAGTGTAAATAGTTACAATACCTCATCTCAGAAATATAGACAGATTCGGGAGAAGTTAGGAGCGTACAACGGTCGAAACACCGGGGATGTGACAATAAAGATGAAGACAGCAGTCCGAACGATGTAAATAGTGTAAATGATTACAAAACTCATGTCAAGAATAAAGACAGATCCTGAAGAAGACCGGGGAGTACAGCGGCCGAAACGACGTCGATAAGACAATAAATATGAAGACAGCAGTCCGAAAGATGTAAATAGTGTAAATAATTACAATACCTCATCTCAGAAATATAGATATTTGTCATAACTCTCAATTTCACGGTGTGAAAATCGATCGTCAGATACTTATGTAGATGTTTCAGGTATATAATTGTTTCGATACTTTCGTAGATCGTGTTTCACGTTTACTTGTAAGCCATAGAGGTTGATATACCGCTAAACAAAACCAACGAAATCAAAATAATTTGTAAGCATCGACTGCCGCCATCTAGCTTTTATCGAAGTATAAACATCTCTCTAGGAAGGGATAGGGTCGATAATATTTAAATAATCTTGCGTTTCATATTTAAGGTCTGATAGGGTGCTTAAATAATGTTTCGAGTAGCTTTTTAAGTGAAAATAAAAAAAATGATGTGTACAATGTAGAGAGCATACTATCAAACAGTTGTAAAAACTATCATGGCGGATATTTTATGTCCTTCGCAACTGGAAGAGACGTTCATAAGGACGAAAAACAAATCCAGCTGATTGGCTTTTGAATGTAAAGATGGAAACATGTATGGGGGTTCCTCAGTGTATCTTTGGTCTGATGAGATTAATTTTACAAATGTCGATAGAGAAAATGCACTGAGAAGATCGGAAGCCATGATTTTTTTCTGCACTTGCAACACGTCAATTCGTACGAAGAGAAAGCGAGATTTTCTTTTTTTCTTTTAATATTGCCGGAAATTGTCCCACGAGAATTGCTCTCTAATATGTCTTCCACAAAGCAGACTTCGAAAACATCTATACAGGAAGAAACGAGAAAACTGCTGTCGGATTTTCTTCGTAACAATGGCGCGAAAAGTTACAAGATGACTTTCACTCTGACAAATGTTTTAATTACGTGTCTAGCACGTTGGTTCTTATCAAGAAAAGAAAAGAAAAGAAAGAAGATAGAGAAGGCGATAACGCTCACATGCGATTCACGTCTGCTTCAGAGAAATGGAAAATCTTGCTAATTATGAATCATTTCATTTCTACCATCTTACTTATCTAAATATTTGGGTACTTCGATTGGTGTAATGGTTAGGAAGCTTATCTTGCTAGATCACTTGCGACTCAATACATTCAGCCTTGTGCCACATCTGAGCTACGCATAGAAAATAATTTTGAGTAAAAAAAAAGACAAAAAGAAAATCAAATTGTTAACTCTTTCGAAATATAAGAACCGAAAAGTGGGATAATTGAAACGTAGCAAGTGATGACATCTTGGTCCATTTGAAATTGAACAGCTTCTTAGTTGGCCTCGATCTGGTAATCAGAAGTGAGAAAAAAATAAAATAAATAAAGACAAAATCGTTTAGAGAATTTCTTTTTTATTCTAATGATAATTTTTACAAGTTTCTTCAGGTTGTTTTTTTCATTAACCGTTTTGTCCGAAAATAAATTCTTATTCGATGATAAAAGAATTCTACACACGCACGCATATAACAGACACACGCATAACAGACACACGCACATACTACACACACACGCATACACATATACTATACACACATATACTATGCACACACGCACATACTACACACACATGTACTACACACACACGCACATACTACACACACAATTACTACACACTCACGCGCATACTACACACACATATACTATACACACATATACTAAACACATATGCACATACTACACACACGCACACACATATACTACACACACATATACTACGCACACACGCACATTCTACACACACACGCGCGAACACATACTACACACACATATACTACACACACACGCACATACTACACATACACGCACATACTACACACACATGTACACACATATACTAGACACACATATACTACACACGAACACATGCACATGCTACACACACATATATTACACACACACGCACATACTACACACACACGCGCACACACACATATACTACACACACGCACATACTACACATCCGCACGCACACACACATACCGCACTCACACATATACATACATTCAAGTCAAGAATATAAAAAAAAACGAAAAAAGAAAGCTTTTGTAAATTAGTGTCACGTTTCAGATTTTTATTTCATGTTTCGGGACTTCGATAATGGCTGTAAAATTGAGGTAAATGTTAGCTTCTAAAAGTCACAGATCCCCTTTTCATTCACGGTTTCGATAATTCCGAAAATACCAGGCGGTCGTAATATTGAAAATGCGAAAAAAAGAAAAAAAAAAAATGAACGAGAAAGGAAGATGATTGGTAAGAACTTCAAAAAAAAAAAAAAAATAAAATGTCAGGCTTTACAAGTTTTTTTTTTTCTTATGTTTTATAAATTACAGAGCAGATTGTTTTAGGTTTTGTGAAATTTTTTCTGATTTATTTCCATTTATCGGCAAAGACAATTTGAAGTTTGTTCGACAACTGAACAAAGTTTCCTTTTCAAAAATCCATCTTTGAACTGAAATATACAGGGTGCGATGGTTAAATTGTCGACATTATATATTTTTAATTCTGCGCATGCGCGTTGTTTTTTTTTTGTTTGGATGTTGTCGGCTACACAGTA
Source organism: Acanthosepion lycidas (assembly GCA_963932145.1). NCBI lineage: Eukaryota > Metazoa > Mollusca > Cephalopoda > Sepiida > Sepiidae > Acanthosepion > Acanthosepion lycidas. Next base: position 11,113,281 of record OZ010606.1, read on the forward strand.
TAGCAGGGTCAGTTGGGCAACGTCTGTGAGAAAAGGAACACCACGACGGAATTCACTACACCAAAAATTTGAAAACGGCATACTTTACTATTTGGCATTCTCACCGGAAGATCCAATAGCAACATATCAAAGTGCTTATGTGTCAATCTGAAGACAGTGCAGATGATTCGCAAAGAGTTGAATGACTTTAATGGTGATTACGAAGGTATTTGGAGTGATCACTAGTAATGCCGACGTTATGCCTCCATACATCTTTCCACAGGGCCTCAGTCCCAATACGAAGGAATACATTAAGTGTCTTGGGGAGGTAGTGCTGCCCTGGGTCAAGAGGGTGGCCACTGTAAGACTCTGGAAATAGGACTCCGTACCGTGCAACACAAACAGGATAACCTTATCATGGCTGTCTGCGATCACATCACCCCATACATCTGGCCAACTAACTCTGAGACTGTAACCCTTGATTATTACGTATGGGGTTCAGTTGAGAGAGAGACCAACAAAACTCCTTGTAACACCAAAGCTGAACTAAAGGCAAGGATTATGTCAGCATTCATGAATTTAAACAAGGAGACCGTCCAGAAGGGTTGCAGGAGACCCCAAAGTCATCTGGAAGCTGTGATTGAAGTCAATGACGATTTTATTGAATAAATCTACTTTTTCATCATTCTAGATATTTTTTGTGTAATTTTGGTAAATATATCTGTTAAAATGAGATGTCAGTGTTATTTTCATTTTTGCATCATTTAGACGTCAATTTATCCATCGCAATCTGGAAAACACCGATTGCATTACAAGGGAATACCATGCAAACAAACCAACTTTTAGACATGTATAAACACGACCAATCATTATCTTTTCGACTTTTGTGCAAACCAGGCTCATGCCTACTTTTTTGATTTAGCGTTCATTGGAACTCTCTCAACCTTTCCGACTCCAGTTTAAACCGTTTTCTATATCTACAATTTTGACACAAATGTAAAACATACCTCTGCCTACCTTTTTGATGTTGTTTAAACAAAGTATGTCTATATTTCTGAGATGAGGTAATATGTACATTATTTACATTATTCGGACTATTGTCCTCCTCTTTGTCGCCATATTTATCACAACGTTTCGGCCGTTGTACGATCCGGCCTTCTTCAGGTGGTTGGAATTTTGAACTGAACCCCTTATTTCGCTCAATGGGGTAGACTGTTCTAGATCCACGTGCCATGTTTAATGGATGTCAGTTATCAGTTATCTCCTGCTAATTTCCCTCTGAAAGTTCTCCACCGGCTTAACCGGGTATTGAACTCACACTCATTGGGTGCTGTCACTGGATCTAACCAACGCCTTTATCCACTGTGCAAAGCCTTTATCCACTCTGAAAGTTCTCCACTGGTTAAGGCAGTGGAAAACATTCAGAGGGAAATTAGCAGAAGATTAACCAGTGGAGAAATTTCAGAGTGGATAAAGTCGTTGGTTAGATCCAGTGACGGGACCCAAAGAGTGTGAGTTAGATCCTTATGTATCGAGCACTATAAAAACAAAAATACGAAAGAACTTAGGATAATCAATCTAACAGTTCTTTCCTATTATATCAACACACACACACACACACACACACACACACATATATATATATATATATAGAGAGAGAGAGAGAGAGAGAGAGAGAGAGATATTCTGATTATTAATTTGGGGATTTGTATAATTTTCATAATAATTCATCATGTCTAGACCTAGTATTCTCAACGCTTTCTTCAGAGATAGTCATTCAGCTCTGTAGTTAAGCAGGAATTTTTTCTCCTGATGATGGCCATACTGGCTGAAACTATTCTAGGAACCAAATTTAAATAATAAAACTAAAATATTAATATACAAGCCAGTGTGTCTGAAATTTTAATTTTTTAACATTTTTTATTGTTCAAGATATATATAATTTATCTACTGTAATTTAAAAAGAAAACAATTCACCAACACGAAAATGTATTGAAAGTGCTTTAATCGCTAGATCATCCACTGTAAATGTGTGGCCAGATTCTTACAACATTTTGCCATTCTCGTCAGATTTTCTCTTATCACAATGTGGGATATTTAATAACGAAGATGATGGAAAGAGAACTAATCTAAAGAAAATTGGTTAGATTATATACATAAAATACATAAAAAAAATTTGGTTCTAAATTTAAAATTCCAGGATCTCTTATGTGTAGAGTCACACACACACACACACACACACACACACACACACACACACACATACATATATATATTCTGATTAGTAATTTTTATAATTTTCATACTAATTCATCATGTCTAAATCTATATTGTGTCTCGTAATTTAGTTTCCCTCTTTGCCACTGTGGTCTGCTGGCACAATGGTATGATTCTTCCGTCGTATCCTAACGGTTACAGGTTCGATTGTCAGCAATCGGCAGATAATGCACAGGGCTGATGAGTCCCCAAACAGAACAAAACAGTGCTTTTTCTGCCTCTGTGTGTGTTGAGGATTCTAGGTCTGGAAATGATAGATATTTTTAAACAGAACTGCGACACCGCGAAACGTGTATATTGCCTAAAATATATAAAAACGCATCCATCAAAGGATTTTTTTTCTACCAACACTTTTTCAGAAGAATAAGTTTGTACCTTCTTAAAGAAGCAAAATGAAACAAATTCACCCAGCGAAACCCAAGTATATACAGGAGGGTTTAATGAAGAACCACAAATAAATCTCAAATTTATTACTAAAACGGGGAAAAAGTATATAAGTTTCTAGTCAATATAAAATAAAATAAAAAATACTCTCATCCCTCTAAAAGAAACAGAGAACAATTAAAATTCTCTTTCTGTCTACACGAAGACGGTCGATGTAACATTATATCCACAGCCTCCAAAATTCGCAAGTGTTTGGCTGACCATTCCCTGCATAAAATGGTAAATGCTGTATCCGTGTATATGACAGCATATCCTGGGTTATCTATCAAATGCTGCCCGATAGATTACTCACAGGCTGTTTGAGTCAAGAGTGTGCTGCTGTTTGCAACAACCCGTTTCTCTCCCTCCCGTCTCTCTCTCTCTCTCTCTCTCTATATATATATATATATATATATATATATATATATATATATATCTATATATATATATATATATATATATATATATATATATATATATATATACACGTTTCATTAAATAATATAGACAAATGACCACACGAGAGTGAATTGGAGAAGTGTGAAATATGGAAAGCCGTTGGTTAAACGTCATGATGTGTGACGTCATGAGATGCGGTGCGATTTTCGCTTCTAGCGTTTTATATGCGCGTGTTTATCGTTGCTTAGAAATCTTCTATGTAAACATTGACAGACTATCATCACTGTCTTGTCCGTATATTGCTTAATATGTTGTAATTGACATCTTTGATAATGGCTTAAGTAAGCCTAAAGCTTAGATTGTATTTAAAAAAATATGGATCACTATTGGGAATTTCTTTCTTCGTTCAACGATAATGTTATTAAACTTATCAGAAGTTATGTAAAGAATTTACATAAAATAGACAACACTTGTCTATATTATTTAATGAAACGTGTATGAATGAAAAGATGCTGCCTAAATACACACAATATATATATATATATATATATATATATATATATATATATGTATATATATATATATATATATATATATATATATATATATATATATATATATATAGGTTATATATATATATATATATATAGGTTATATATATATATATATATATATATATATATATAACCTACCTATATATATATATATATATATATATATATATATATATATATATATATATATATATATATAGGTTATATATATATATATATATAGGTTATATGTATATATATATATATATATATATATAACATACCTATATATATATATATATATATATATATATAACCTATATATATATATATATATATATATATATATATATATATATATATATATATATATATATATATATATATATAATATATATATATGTATGACCACTATTGAGTCTATCGTACTGTGACCGTTCAGCCACAGCGAACTTCCGGTTACGAGAGCTCGAATTATTGCTATTAAACACACACCTTCGCCGATTTTTCTTGATCTATCATATCTGCTCTGAAATTGTAGCCTAATGTAGACAATGTATCATAGGAAATGGATTATTTCCGACAGATATTTAATATATTTTCTGCTTGTAAGTTATTTTCATGGATAAACTTATTTGAATAAATGCTCTGTTTTTTTTAATTAAACATTATTAATTACATTTACCGGCCTAAATGTCCGAGAAATTTCGTAGAAAATATGCGTTTGCCAACAGGAATCGAACCTGCATCTTATAAGAAATACTAACACTAATAATTATTAGAGGGTTACTAACACTAATAATTATTAGAGGGTTACAGAGATGAAAGTCAGAGAAAAGACTGCGTATAGAGGGAATTGTGGAAAGGATAAAAGATGAACGAGGTTTAAGACAACAGAAGATGGTGATTGGCGTTGCATTAAAATTTTTGAAGATTGTAGTTATCAGGGAACCAAGTAAGCAGAAGAGAGCTCTACAGGCGGGAAGTGTGAGAAAATAATTTTTTCGAGTAGAAGTGGCAGTTACATTTAAATATTTCAACAGTAAAAGGTGGGACCTAGTTGCCACTCTAGTAGCACGCTTAAATTCAAGTAGTCGGGAGACCAGGGAAAAAAGCTCGTCAGAGCAGTTGCCATGAAGATATTTTTAGAAAAGACAGAGGGAAGCCACATGACGTCTGTGAGAAAGTGACTGATGGCGAGATGCAAAGTCAGGATCGTTTACATTGCAGATCCTTCTTTGGATTTTGTCACGAGCCTCGAGATGAATAGCAGGAGCACCAGACGAGATATGGAAACAGGATTCAACGTACGGACGAATAATAGGTTTGTAAATATGCAAGATGGACTCTGACAAGAAAAGCCTTCTGGCACGACATAATGAAGCAACTTTCCTTGCAGTAGATGCAGCTAATATAGTTGGTCCACATCAAGTCAGTTGAAAACGTGAGGCTAAGAAGAAACAAAAATAATAAAGCCGTAAAAACATATCAAACAACCAAAATTGTATGGCCACTCACAGATAACGACGAAAAGGAATCTGTGGAGACTAAGGATCGTCTAATGTGCATAAGAGAAGTGGTTTATTTAAAAATAAACACTTTATTCAAGAAACAAAAACATGTCGATCTACCGTATTTACTTATGCGACCTTTGAATACCAAATTTTGAAGCTAATTGGACTACAGTAAGTGGATATATAGTTTAGTCACTAGTGTAGCCAGGGCCAGTACATACGCTAAATTTATACCTCGTGTATGATGCGACCCCCTTAAAATTTGCTTCAGAATTAGGTCTTAAAAAGTCGCATGATAGGCGAGTTTGTACGGTAACTAAACTACTAGTAAGTTTATATATACTGATATATTTTTGTTTGCTATTTATTAGACCTAAGTGTTAAACAATTCAAACAAATATTTAAAATACTTAAATATTCATTTTTGCTTAAAAATTAGGCAAACCGTGTACTAATATCAAAATTGCTTCTTGAAGCGTCTTGTATATTTACCTTGTATAGATCATGTCATATGTGAAGACACAAGTCTGTTCGATAAAGAATAAGAAAAAGGTGAAATAACTGGAAAGAGAAAAACTATGTTCGAACGTTTTCTACCTCATCACCTCCTAAAATATATGAACACGACCACTTAAAAAAATAAATAATAACAATAAAAAAAAGAAAGTACTTATACAATCAACAAGGTTAGAAGGACTTGAGGATTGCAAACAAGCTGCACAGATCGAATTCGATATCGGAGGTGACAGAATGATGTCTGTAAACAAAAGAGATTAAAAAGTAGTTATATGTGTTGCTTATGTTATATGAGCTGTAAAAATGTCCACTTCAACAACGGTCAGTAATATGATGTCCAAATAGACAACCGTTTTGAGTAATATCAACTAACTCAGCGTTTTGGGAATAGAAAAACGCAACTTCATATGGATAGAAATGATAACAGAAATCAATAGAAAACGCCATATATATATATATGTATATATATATTAAAAAGAAGAGAGAGAAAACCGCTAACGTTTTTGGTTGTAATGTGTTTTTTAAAATATATATTATGTTTTTTTTTACCAGAATTTTGCAACACGTGTTTCACGACCTTCTTCAGCCAAATAGTGGATATTTCCACATATTATTAAAATGAATTAAATTTCCTTATATTTTTCGATGTTAAACATTCTCGATGTTAAACATTCTCTTCTTTGTATGCTAGTGACACAAATGTCTTTCTTGAACTGGCAGTGAGAAAGTTCTTCTGCTTGAAAGGTAATAAAACAATTAAGATTGGTCCAAGAAAGGGCGAAGAAAGATATCTGTATTCTTATCTTTAAATGACCCCTGTATGTTCTTAGATCTATTTCTATTTTTTGTATTGTATGTTTTTGTTAGTATGCGTATGCATATGTATATTCCCTCTCCATACATACATAATGTTATTATAAGGAATTAGTATACACATATATACATACATACATACATACACACAGATATATATATGCATACATACACACACGTATATATATATATATATATATATATATATATATATATATATATATATATATATATATAAAGAAAGAGCTGCAAACAGGAACTACTGCCGAAAAAAATCGCACAGATGCAGGTTTGAAGCCCAAAGAAAAAACCCCGATACGAGTAAACAACTAACTAACAAAAGAGCTCAATACAACCGTAGAGCAGACCTAGATACACCTAGTGAGCCAGACAAACATATCTAGGTTTCACCTAAACGGATCGCCAGGGAATTATGTTTACTAAGAAAAATAGAAAAATTTATAATAAACATGAGGTAGCGAGCATATTTTTGTCTAAATAATAAACCTAATAGCAAAACCAACGAGAGATATGGATTTAAGACCAATGCCCATCCCCCATATGTTAAGGAACTCAACAACTTCGAATCGGAGTTAATTGGCATTATTAAAAATTTAAAATATAGAAAAATAAGGAATAATAACGTGCAACAACAAATGGCTAAGAATATAAAAGGAATAAAGGAAAACAAGAACATCTACGTAAAAGCCGATAAATCTAAATTCTTATATAAAATGAGCCCCAATAATTACAAAAAAATATTACATAAAGAGGTAATAAAACATTATATAAAATTAACAAAGAGGCTAGTATCTTAATTAACAAATTTGAATTAGGTAATCGGGTTGAAAAAATAAACCTAAACACTTGCTTTATCACCATAAAAGATCATAAAAGTAATTTTATTAATAACCTTGAATATAGACTCATAAACCCTACCAAGACAGAATTAGGTAAAATAAGTAAAATAATTCTGCAGGATATATGTAAATCCCTTAGGACTTTCCTTAATATTAACCAATCTACTAAGGATTGCATTAAATGGTTTGAAAATTACAACAAAAATAAAAAGTGCTCATTCATTAGGTATGATATTAAGGAATACTATCCATCTATTTCAGAGCAAACACTAAATGAAGCCCTCAGCTTTGGCTAACAAAGAATACATCCAAATTTCTGATGATAAAATAAACCTAATTATACATTGTAGAAAAACATTGCTATTCCACGATAATGCTATATGGATAAAAAAAAAAAAAAAAAAAGATAATATTAACGGTTTTGACAACCCTATGGGAGGATATGATGGAGCAGAGTGTGCGAGATAGTAGGGTGCCTGCTGCTCCATAGGCTTAATGAATATATAGATTTTAATAACCATGGGTTGTACCGCGACGACGGTTTAATCATAGTGGATAAAAGTAACCCTAAAAAATGTGACACTATCCGTAAAAAACTGCACTGATTTTTTAAAAAATTCGGATTTAATCTCAATATAGAAACTAATTTGAAAATCACCAACTATTTAGATATTACGTTGAATTTACAAAATGGCACAATATCCCCGTATAAAAAAGAAAACCAAGAACCCCAATATTTAAATATAAAATCTAACCACCCAGCCCATATCATAAGGCATATTCCAAAAAATATTGGGTAATGACTTTCCACTAATTCCTCCAATAGGGACATTTTTGAGGCCAATTAAAAAAGTTATTTAAGAGCGGGCATAAAAATAAATTGGAATATATTAATATAAATAACCACAATAGTTCTCAGAATAAACGTAACAATAGGCAAAGAAAGATTTTGTGGTTCAACCCTCCTTTTAATTTTAATTTATTTTTTATCTTTTTATTTTTTTTCATGCTAATTATTTAATGCGAAAATTTTTTGATGTCCGTTAACTCATGTCTATGGTTTAATAAATTTTCATTATGTAGAAGCTTCATAATGTTTAGTTTTTCATGTAGGCATAAAGGGCATGGGTCATCCCAGGTTTTACAAGTTCTTGTTCTGTTTATTATTTTCCATTTTACTTTTGGAGTTTTATTCATTTCTTTTAAATGCCAAAAATATTTGGATAGAGATGTCTGATTTCTACTTCTAATATTATTGAAGGAGCTTTTGTGTTGTCTCCATCTAATTTTAAATTCGTTCTTCGTTGAACCAATGTATCAGTGTTAGGACTCTCAACGGATGAGATAGTGAATTGGTATACAACAGATTTTGTGTGGCGTTTATTTTCCTCAATTTAATTTTAATAATTATATTGAAGCTTTCAGCTCTCGTATTTGAAACATGAGAACTCTTATGTAGCGAAGGAATCATATTTTTTTAAAATAATTATAATGTGTATATATATATATATATATATATATATATATATATGTGCACGCGCGTATGAAGAAAGGACGAAAACAAGAGAGGTGCCAGAATTTAAGTAATATAGAAAGAGTGGGCGAAATAAAAGGACACAGAGAGAGAGAGAGAGAGAGAGAGAGAGAGAGAGAAGAGAGAGAGAGAGAGAGAGAGAGGAAACGAAGGCAGATATAATGAAATTAATTTCGATTATTCCCAAATTTATTTCAAAGTTATAAAAATTGTTATCGTACAAAATGACGTAAAAAAATTCGCTCAAAACAATCGAAGTAAGGAAAACTTAGGAATCCAAAATTTCTGCAACATGAGCTATTGAAAGTTAGAGAGTTGTGTTTAATTGAAAAAATGTGATACCAAATTGAAGTTTCATGGGTATACACAAACTGCAGATGCAGCATACGGATCTCAATAAGAAGCTTCTCTCTGAGGATAATAGAAAAACAAAACAAAAAAAACAAAAACAAATAAAAAGCTGAAATAGGCAGGGTATTCAGAAATAGACTGGGGTAGTTAGATTTATGAATAGATAGATAGCAACAGAGTATAATAGATAGATAGATAGATAGATAGATAGATAGATAATGAACAGGCTGCGATAGATAGATAGATAGATAGATAGATAGATAGATAGATAAACTGGCTGAGATAGATAGATAGATAAATAGATAGATAGATAGATAATGAGCAGGCTGCGACAGATAGATAGATAGATAGTTAGATAGATATATAGATAGATAGATAGATAGATAGATAGATAGATAGATAGATAAACTGGCTGAGATATATATATATATATATATATATATATATATATATATAGATGGATAAACTGGCTGAGATAGATAGATAGATAGATAGATAGATAAACTGGCTGAGTTAGATAGATAAATAGATAGATAGATAATGAGCAGGCTGCGACAGATAGATAGATAGATAGATAGATAGATAGATAGATAAACTGGCTGTGATGGATAGATAGATAGATAGATAGATAGATAGATAGATGGTAGAGACAAAGAGCTAGCTAGCTATGTAGATAGATAAGGTTCTTATAAAAATCAATAAAGATTAATAGACTCAGTTACATAGATATAGATATGAATGAACAGACAGATAGATATGAACAGACTTAGATAGATAGATAGATAGATAGATAGATATGAATAGACTTAGATAGATAGATAGATAGATAGATAGATAGATAGATATGAATAGACTTTTTATATTTGTATTATTCCTAAATAGATAAATAGGATGGGGCAGATAGATAGACTGATAGCGAATAGATAGATAGATCGATAGATAGATAAGAACAGACTTAGATAAATAGATATATAACTTCAATCAGTTAAGGGACAACTTTTATACTTGTATTAATTCTAAATAGATAGAAATATTTAAAATATATATTTTTATTTAATTTTTCTTGTGTAAGCAACGGATACAATATGTTTACAAAGCATTAATCTATCCGCAACCTACTTGAAAATTTTATGGACCACTCGTATCTATCTATCTATCTATCTATCTATCTATCTATCTATCTATCTAATTCCATTCATATCTTTCTCAGTCTGTCCATATCTATCTATCTATCTATCTATCTATCTATCTATCTATCTATCTATCTATCTATCTATCCACTCTATTCTTTTCTATCTCTCTATCTATTTATCTATCTAGAGGTACATAGATAGAAAAGAATAAACTGGGAGAAATCGATAGATACGATCAGACTGTGATAGATAGATAGATAGATAGATAGATAGATAGATAGATAGATATGGACAGGCTGAGAAAGATATGAATGGAATGAGATAGATAGATAGATAGATAGATAGATAGATAGATAGATAGATAGATAGGTAGATAGATAGATATGGACAGGCTGAGAAAGATATGAATGGAATGAGATAGATAGATAGATAGATAGATAGATAGATAGATAGATAGATACCAGATATGGTCAGACTGTGATAGATTGTTAAAGAGAGAGAATAATAGGTATAAAAATAATCTTATAAACCTTGTCTATAGCGCGTCTTATTTTCTATAATTGATATTTTCGGCTGTTCATAATTACTGAACTTCTGGCGGGCTAATGTCAAAATGCAGCGAAAGCCTCTTTGGGTATATGGCATTCTAAGCATTCTACTGCAAAACATTAAGTCTCCTCTTCATCTGCGAGGCAATTGTCCAACATTCACTCCATATAGGAGGATAGATGTAATATAGCAAAATGGCTGTCTTTTTGTTTCTAAACAAATTTTTCTCATCGTTAATACTTGCTTTAACTTTCACAAGGGACCTTTCTCTATTCCAATGCAAGTTCCGATTTCTGTGTTCAATTTTCCGATGCCTGTTAAAGCACAAATTAGTGACTATAATTGAATTCCACATATTGACATTGTACAGAGATAATTCGAGAATCTCAGCAAGGTTTCTTTTTTCGCCTTCATTTTCAGAAAATCAGCGATGCCTGTCAAGAGTCAAGCAACTGACCAGTCGTCGTGGACAAAGACAGTAATTAACAATAGCGGAATATCGCGTAACAAGAACTGCGTAGACATTGAATTAAAAAGGAGATGAAAACGAATCGAAATCATTGGCGTCTTATATCTTTCACTATTGGAGAGTTAAATCACTTTCGACCTTCTGAAGGGATTTATAAAGTTTCGGATTGTCTTTTATGTGCAGTGACACTTTAGGTCTGATTCAACCCTGACCATTAAGCTTTTCTGTATATATATATATATATATATATATATATATATATATATATATAACAACTAAAAAGTTGCAAATTAAAAAAAAATAATAATGTTTTTTTATGAAAGTATTTATTTATATTTGATATTTCAGATCGACCTCGATCTTTCTTCAGAAATAACTGTTTTTATAGGTTTGTTTACAAGTAGCGTCCGTCGCGAGATGCGGACGTCACGTGATATGGAACGACACTGTGTTCGAATATTCTTAACGGAAATCTAACTGTAATATTTTAGATGTTGTTTAAAAATTTTTTTAACTATATCTAGAAAAAAAATTTTAACTATTGAAATATTTATAAAGATTTAAAATACCCAAATTTTTATTTAACCCTAGTTTATATGGATTTTATTTTAAAATCCAGTATCTTTCTTTTTTTTCTGCCTGTATATACATATATATATATATATAATAATAATAATAATAATAATAATAATAATAATAATAATAATAATGGACTCTCCCGTCGGTTTCGACGTATGAGGATCTGCCAGCTTATTGATTCAGTTATGAAAGTTTGTGCGATAAAATTAAGACCCGCTAGTGATTTACAAAGGAGGCCACATATGGAGCAAGTGTGAGGATTGTGAAATGAGATCAATGTTAGATTGGTTGACCTTTTAGATCTTGCTCTCGCTTCTTAAAGATGATTCATACAAGCAGATTGAAAATTGCTGAGTCCACTAAAACACGTTGATCTCCATTCTACTGGCTCCAAAGCTAAGCGCTAAAGGGTGTTATGTGGTATATTAACTGCTGACAAGTTGCTTTTCATCTTGTCTTTGTATCTTAGCCATGGGCGTCCTACATTCCTGTAGCCCTGATCTAACTGGCTGCACATTAGAATCTTGGGTATCCTGTCAAGAGACATTCTCAAGACATGACCAGTCCACCGTAACTGAGACTGTAAAAGTCTCGATTCCTCCAATATTACACCTATTAACAGGTCTACGTTAGATGTCCTATATTGAAGCTTAACTCCACAGATTGCACGCAGACAGCTTTTATGGAAAACATCTAGCTGGCGTATATGGTACCTGTATGGAGTCCATGACTCTGAGCCATACAAAAGGATAGCAAGTACAACAGCTCTGTAAACCCGAATTTTCTTATCCAGTCGAATACCTCGCTCATTCCACAAGCGATGGCGAACTTTGCCGAAAGCACTGGTAGCCTTAGCAATCCGATGCATGATTTCATCATCTAAAGTTCCACTGTAGTTGACTTTGCTACCAAGATAGGTGAAAGACTTTACATAGTTCAGGGGTTTGTCTTCTACTCTCAATCGTCTCTCTGGAAATTTGTAGACTGATGGTTTTTGTTTCTCACCACGCAAATGCAACATATATATATATATATATATATATATATATATATATATATATATATATATATATATGAAGAAAAATATACGGAAAAAAACAAACAAAAATCCTAATATGCAATTATGCTGTATTAATGTTAATATAATGTCAACGTCGGACGTTTCGGTCTAATAGACCATCTTCAGGACATATTCATAAAACATAATTAACATTTGACCATATTTATATATATAAAGAAATATAGTCTTAAGGTGTGCTATATTTATGGAAGAAAGTGCTCAATATCAGAGATAGAGTGTGTGTAAATATAAAAGTAAACATAGAAGTCAACACTTAGAGGCGACAGTCTGTTTCATGCTAGATGCAATCGTCAGGCCACATATAGCATGAAACAGACTAAGTGTTGACTTCTATGTTCACTTTTATATATATATATATATATATATATACATTAGATTAAATATTTTAAAATATTTTTATATGTTTATGTTATGTAACCTGTAGGTGATATTACTTGTTTTGTCTAATTATTCTTGATTACACATCATTTCTCTTATAAATGCCCTCTTTTTTAGTGTGCGACCCTCCTTTTTTTCTCTCTCTCATCTTCTCTTTTTTTGTATACATAAGGTTAGTAATGCAAACAGACGGAAATTTTTCACATATACCTCGGCAGTATGAACTGGCTGGATTTCAAGTTTAGATCATATCGTTTTTTATTGTGCGTAGTGTCACCACAAATGTATCCACACGTTTCCGGTGTCTGTTTTTTAATTTAGGTCAGCGAATCGGTAGAGATATATGCATCTGAATATAATTCCTATTTCTCTGTATCTCACTCATTTAAACCGTTATTTAACTCCTCTCTTTAAAACTTTTCTCTGTTAAATTTGAATCCCCACCTTCCCCTTTAAAGCCTTCCTGTTCTTCTATTACACCTCCTCTCTAAAGCTTTCATACATTTCCCTCTCGCACTTGTTTCCCCCTCCCACACATACACTCTCACTAAAATTTTGTTTTTTATACCCGGAGTTATATTTTCTGATTTCTTTTTGAATTTGTAGGTCTGATGAATTGGATCGTGATTACGATTCCCATGTAATAAATTATAACCATGGAATATTAGTGTTTGAGCCTTTTATATTATATTCTTACTCTGTCCTGGACATTGAGTTCTACCTGGATTCTATCCTCTTGGGAATTTATGTATACATATATATTGACCACTAATATTATATATATATTGACCACTAATATCATATATATATATATATATATATATATATATATATATATATATATATATATATACACACACACACACACATTTTAAGACATTTTTATGTTTATATATTCTTTTTAGAGATACAAATATTTAAGTAAACGCTTTGTTTATAATAAACAGTATTAAACAAGATTTACCGGCCTGAATGTCCGAGAAATTTTCATAGAAAATATTCGTCCTCCGACAGGAATCGAACCTGATGCCATAAATTCCCAAGTTGGCATCTACGCGGATGACACCACAATTTATTCCTGCCTCAAAAACAAATCTAGTGTCACTGACAAAACTAACCTGGCCGTGCGTCTCGAAAAGGACCTCCAATCGATTGTGAACTGGGGCATGAATTGGCTGGTCAACTTCAACGCTTCCAAGACAAAACTGCTCTCTATTAATCACCACAGAGATCCTTCCCTGTCCTCCATTAGAATGTCTGACGCTCAACTTCTCGAGAGCAACTCTCTGCGGCTGCTCGGTCTCACGTTGACTGCTGACCTGAGATGGAATAAATACATTGAGTCAATTGCTTCGTCCACTGCAAGGAAAGTTGGCTCCCTGTGCCGCGCCAGGAAATTTTTCTCCCCGGAATCGTCCTCCAGATCTACAAATCAACAATTCGTCCTTGCATGGTGTATTGCTGCCATATATGGTCTGGTGCCCTTTCTGTTTGCCTCGGGGTTCTTGATAGGCTCCAGAGGCGGATATGCTATGTAGTTGGCTCTGCTCTGGCATCTCGTCTACAGTCACTTTCTCACAGACGCGCCGTCGCCTCCTTCTGTTTGTTCTACAAATACTTTCATGGAAATTGCTCTGAGGAGCTGCATTCGCTGGTTCCCAGGCGCCATGAGTTCAAGGCACCCCGCTCTCACCCCTTCACTGTCGAAACTCCTAAATGTAGCCGTCTCTTCTACTCCAATAGCTTCATGTCTCGCACCTCTCGCCTGTGGAACTCCCTTCCCTATTCCAGTTTCCCGGAGAGCTATAATCTCCAGTTATTCAAGTCAATCGACATCTCCAGTTGCCTTGATCTATCCACTACCCTCCTCCTCATCCTTTCTTCTATCACTCCTATCTGATCTTGCCGTAAATATTCTGTAACCCCTTGCGTCCTAGTGGCTTCCTGCCTTGCTTTGGGTGAAATGCTTAAAAAAAAATAGTCTCAAGTAAAAGTGAAAAAAATATTTACTACAGATTTAAGTATAAACCCAACTAATATTTACTATAGACTCATTTAAAAACGAAAAAAAATCCTTATTATAGACTCAAGTATAAACCCAATCAATCTTTACTATAGACTCGAGTGAAAACCGACCAGTCTTTACTATAGACTCAAGTATAAACGAATTTTTTTTTACTATCAACTCAACCCCAACCAATCTTTACTATAGAATCGAGTATAAGTATAAACTCAAGAAATCTTAATAATAGATTCAAGTATAACCATCTAGTCTTTACTATAGAATCGAGTATAAGTATAAACTCAAGAAATCTTAACAATAGATTCAAGTATAAACATCTCGTCTTTACTATAGAATCGAGCATAAACCCAGCCAATCTTTGCTATAAATTCATATTTAAATCTGCATTATAGATTCGAGCATAAACCCAGCCAAAAAGCGATGAATGTTATGCTGTATACTCACGTATAAATCCACCCAATGTTTACCTATAGACTCAAGTAATGTTTATTATACACTCAAATATAAACATAACCAGTCTTTACCAATGACTTAAGTATAAACCAAAACCAGTTTTTATTATACACTCAAGTATAAAACGAATAAGTCTTTACTATTGACTCAAATATAAACCCAACCAATCTTTACTATAGATTCAATTATAACACCAACCTGTCTTCATTATAGACTCATTTATAAATATAAACCAACTAAGTATCACCATATAGGCTCGAGTTTAAATCTCTATTAGAAACTCAAGTATAAACCCAAACAATATTTGCTACACACTCAAATGTCTCCCTATAGACTCAAATGCAAACCCAATAAATGTTAGTTAATAGACTCAAGTATATACGCAGCTTGACTTCACCTAGAGACGCAAGTTAAAATTCAACCAACATTTTCCTATATAAACATATATTAACCAGACATATGTCTCCGTGTTTAATACAGATTTAAACTCGAGCAATGTTCACATTATACGAACTGGAACAGTGGATCCCAAACTTCTTCTCTGGGCCACATTTTCGGAATGAAAATTTGCACGCACCTCACCAAATTTTATGTGATAAAAAGTACATTTAAAAATAAAAAGACAGAGTGAGGATTAAAGGGAGATAACCGAAAGTGAGAACATTATCATTGATAACTCTTTCCTTCAATTTGCAGAGCCGATTTAGAATATTCTTAATACTTGATATAATGCAAAAATATCCCAAATGATAAAATCGGCCAATAATTATTTATAATTATTTATACTACGACTTCTGCATGCAATTAAAAGTAATCCATAATATTTTAAATTTTAAAATCATATTTATTTTTGGCATATGAATATTTGGAAACTGTTTCTAAATCTTTGATTGTCTTTCAATCATTCCGTTTAACCTGCTATCTTATTCGCTGCACCAATGATGAGCGCAGTGCCGTTTGGGAACCTCTGACCGACAAAATCTCAAATATAAACCTGACCAATGTTTACCGATTGACTCCTGTATAAACCCGACCGATGTTCATTTTTAGACTCAAGTATAAAAACGACGAGCATTTGCTTATAAACT
Source organism: Acanthosepion lycidas (assembly GCA_963932145.1). Lineage (NCBI taxonomy): Eukaryota > Metazoa > Mollusca > Cephalopoda > Sepiida > Sepiidae > Acanthosepion > Acanthosepion lycidas. Next base: position 11,130,233 of record OZ010606.1, read on the forward strand.
CGAGTATAAAATCGACAGATATTTATCGATAGGCTTCAGTGTAAAGCCGGTAGATTGTTATCTATAGACTAACGTATAGAAGATACTTTCAAAATTCAATATGCCAACAAAAATTGATATTCTGTAAAATCCACCAACCCAATTCGAATTTAAGAATTAATCGATTTTCCAAATGCCAATATTCTCACAAAAATGTTCATCAAAGTAAATAACCTTTCCAAATAAATTATAATTATTAAAAAAATACCAAAGAAAAACAATTAAATTAGATGTATTTTGTCGCATTTGGAAAAGAAATAAAGGGAAAAAATGGCCGTTATTGTCTGGCTGTGTTATTTGATAATCATTATTGCTATGCAAATGCTATGCAAATGCGTTCTTAATTTGATATTCATATGAGATTACATTTATTTACTCAATTATAAATGAAAAGAAAAAGTGTCCAGGAAAATGAAAATAATAGATTTTATGACTGAAAACATTCTATTACTATTTTGTTTTCTATTTAATTAAAATTAAAACTTGTTTTAATCTAAATTTTACTGGTCTTAAGTTGTCTGAATTCTTAAATGAAATATTTTAACTATTGATTTTTTAATTGTTTTTCTTTCATTAGTGAGTCGTAGGTCCCCATTCGTTATATTTTACAAGAGTATAATGCTGTTATAAGTTGTAAATAACAATATTAAGCCTTTTTATGGAATATTTACGATATGTTTATTTGGAAATGTTTATTCTTAACTTGAAGCGAACTAAGTTAATTTTTGAATTCATATTCACCATAAGGATTTGATATTAGTGTAACAATACATTCTAATGATAAATAAAATGGTAAAAATCGTTTCACTATATATTTTAAAAGTTTAGTGTAATTGGTACCCGTTCATAGCATTCACTGCTAACTTTAGGCTGTAAAATTCTGATAAAAATGTATAATGCGTACTGAGTTTTTAGAATTTGTAGCAGCTAAATTTAATCAAGATTTAAAGTTAGCACAGTATTTTATCCAGATCCTATTGAATGAAAATAAGAATATATATATATATATATGATTGAATATATTACAGACATTATCTCTGCTAATTTTTAACAAAATCCTTTCATACTCACGAATAAAGGATGAGAGAAATGTGCTATAGCTGTTTAAATTTCTTTTAGTTTTATTTCCCAAGTACTTCCAAGATTATCTTCAGGGGTGCAAGTAGTACAAAAGTATACAGTGTTCATTAGTACAAGTATTTATACAATGTTGTGCGTTGTTATCAATCACCGTAATTATTTTCAATATGCTTTTAAATGTAAAACGGTTGACAATGTGCTGAGTAATGGATAACAACGCACAACTTTGTATAAAGAATTGTAAACCTTTTATTGTTTTATACTACTTGCATCCCTGAAGATGATCTTGGAAGAAGATCGAAAATACTTGGGAAATAAAACTAAAAGAAATTTAAACAGCTATAGCACATTTGCTTTCTGCCTAAACACACGCACACACATACACACACACATACACACACACACACACACACACACACATATATATATATATATATATATATATATATATATATATATATATATATACATGTATGCATCAATCGTATCAACCCCTGCAAGGCGATAATGCCACTAGGACGCAGGGTATTATAGGGAGGGAAGTGAATGAAAAAACTTTTGGAAGAAGAATTGAAGAGAAAGGACAATAAAAGAACAGGATTTTGAAAATGTTATGAAAATAAACGTTTCGTTGAGCTTTTCATATATATATATATATATATATATATGTTTGATTATATATATATATATATATATATATATATATATATATATATATATATGAAGAAAGACAAAGACGATGGACATAAGAACAAGTCTTATCCAAACAGATAACTTAAAATTTTATATGATCAGCGTTCCGTTTAAACATGGTCACATTGTCGTCACGTGGGCGACGCTGTCAAAACGTATTCCTAAAACTCTGATCATATAAAACTTTCAGTTATCTGTTTGGATAAGTCATGTTCTTATGTCCATCGTCTTTGTCATTGATAATGTTAATTATATTTTATGAATATGTCCTGAAGATGGTTTATTAGACCGAAACGTCCGACGTTGACATTATATTAACATTAAAACAGCATAATCGCATATAAGGATTTTTGTTTGTTTTTTCCGTATATTTTTCTTCATACTGTCGGATCTATATCCATATATTTGCTTACATATATATATATATATATATATATATATATATATATATATATATATATATATATATATATATATATAACATATATATATATAAACATATATATATATAAACAAACAAACATATATATAACAAAAATATATATATAAACATATATATATATAAACAAAGATATATATATTCGTCTATTTGTTTCAGTCAGTGTAAAACAGGAGATACTACTATGCCAGAAGACCAAATATAAAAAGTAATGTTTCTACCATGTATTAGTCACTGGCAGTTAGCCATGTCAGTGTAGATGATATCATTTTGAGGAAGAAGGAGAATATAGCTCAGTGGAAGCTATCAAAATCGCAGAATTATGTCTTAGTGTGTTACTATCTCTAATATCTAAATGAATACAATTTTTCCACATTCATTAATTGTGTAATGTTTGTTTATGAATCTTGGGAAGAAGCTGTCCAAATGGAACTTACTCCTTACTAATGGAATACAAAGGGAATGAAAAAGATTCATCATTGTGTACATGGCATGATGGGCCCTATTTGTAAAGGTCAGGGCTGGTGGAAGCAAAGAATGTAAGTCGTTTGAGCAACAATCATGAAAATAATGACAGAGTAGCAAGAAGCTTGCAATGTTTTGTCTATGGGAAAGGCGATGCAGAGTGGAAAATAATCTGCCATACTATTAATATAAGTATAGAACAAAGTTCAAAATCTCTCAAATGACGGAACTTATAAGCTATAAATTCAGGTGAGAAAAACTGTCTAGTATGACACAGTGAACCCACTTTTCTAGCAGCAGTCCTAGCAATTGATTCAATATAATTGTTCCACCTTACGTTAGTTGAAAACGAGATTCCAAGAAGGCGCAATTGTATACTTACATTAGGTTGTGAAATATGAAATCTGTACAGTATTTCGAGTAGATACTCGGACATGTGGACACAAAAATGCAACAAGATTTCAGTAAAAATAAGTTCACACAAAGAACAAAATTATAAACAAACATATATTCGTCTATTTGTCTGAGTCAGTGTAAAACAGGAGATACTACTATGCCAGAAGACCAAATATAAAAAGTAATGTTTCTACCATTTATTAGTCACTGGCAGTTAGCCATGTCAGTGTAGATGATATCATTTTGAGGAAGAAGGAGAATATAGCTCAGTGGAAGCTATCAAAAGCGCGGAATTTTATCTTAGTGTGTTTCTATCTCCAATAACTAAGTAAATATAATCTTTCCTCATTCGTTAATTATGTAATGTTTGTTTATGAAATTTTTGTAAGCCTTTGACCCCTGACTACCACTTTACCTGTGATAGAGAAAAATAGCGTAATGCCCAGCCACCGGCTGAACGGTGGGTAAACACTTATAACTATTTTTATATCTCCCGTAAAACATTACATACCAATTATTTGCGAATTTTGACTCAGGAGCTCAGGCAGAAGGGTTAAAATTGTTCGACTCAAAGGGTTAATAAAATTATTGAAGATACAGTGAGAACGGGAACAAAAAAAAAAGACTTTCGACATTTACGTAATGATTCAGTTCTATGAAGAAAAGGGGAAATTTTGATCTGATATCCCATAAACAGTCGTGTATAATACGCAAAGCTTAATTTTAGGCGACGAAAATGTGGAACCCCTCATATATAATGCGTACTGACATATGTAACAGGTGAGTCTATGAGGAATTTAACATTTCTTTTGAGTCTAGCATTATGTTTTGAAACATGGCATTTACGCAGCATTCTCATTACACTTTCCCCCACCATCATATATCTTCCATGAACTTTTCTGTAAATACTTTTATGGTAATTGTTCTGACGAACTTTTCTCTTTCGTACCTAGTTTATTAATTTAAGCGCAGTACTAGATTGGCGGCGAGGTCTCATCGTTTTACAGTGGAAATGACAAGATGTAACCGTAAGTTCTATGTTGATAGTTTCTTCTCATGCATTTCTCACTTGTGGAACTCTCTTCTGGCTTCTTGCTTTGATCTTCAAAAATTCTATCTCTTCTTTTATTGCACTTTCTGCTTAATAATGTTTTCTTTTTCTTATATTCACTCACACTCGGTAACCCCCTGCGTCTCAAAGGCTTTATTGTCTTGCATGGGATAAAATTATATATATATATATATATATATATATATATATATATATATATATATATATATATATATTATAAGTTAATAGACTTAAAATATGGTTTGTTGCTACACAGTTCCAACCATGTTTCAAAAATGGAAGCTAAAAGCCCCGAATTTAATTTTGTACTTAAATTAAAGACATTAGTTCCATTTCATCCTCAAGCGAATTTTGGAGTAACTTTAAAAATTACTGGGTTTTAAATACACAGCTAAAACAAAATTCATGTTTCCAAGGTTACAGATAAACCTATTTTGCTAGACTAGGGGTGTCTGGGTGTTCAATATGTCTATATTTTAATGTATCAGTTATTGTTACGTTTTGGTAGTGGGTAGGGATGTATTTTTCAATGAAATCTAACATCCGTTAAAAGCGTGTCGTCTGGATTTTTTTTTTTTTTGTTAACGGCTAAAATTCTTACGGCATTTTTTCGTTCGTATATTTAAAGATTTTTGGGAGGTGTCTACGTCTGAATACTTTTTATTTTATTTAACTACGATTTGAAATATTTTTACTTTTAATTTTTAATATACTATATTTCTTTCAAGAACAATTATATGTAATTAGAATCCCTTATAGTTTGTAGAATTATTATCACATCAAGAACACCGGATTATATATCGTACTGTTCTTTCTTTTTATTAATACACACACACACACACACACACACACACACACACACACACACACACACACACATATATATATATATATATATATATATATATATATATACCGGTTGGAACAGAAAAATTGTCCAAATCGGGTAAAACCCAAATTGTTAGATTGAGCTCTAAACCGTTGTATCTTGCAAATGAGTATTAAAGATATCTTACTGGATGTCATTGAGGTTTTGATAATGTTACTGGAAACTACTTTGAGCAATAATAATGTATAATTTTTCTCCAAGTTCAACAGAAGAATGGTAATGAAATCGATCATGAATGAAAATGACATGTTCATCATTAATTCATCGTAGCTACGGATCAGATGCTCATGAAGGATTGGTATAAAGTGCAAATCTATCTATCTATCTATCTATCTATCTATCTATCTATCTATCTTCTAGGATCATTTTCTAACTTATTCAAGATGATCTTCGCCCTCTCTAACCTTCTAACTTTCTGTCCTGGAGTAACAAGCTGCCTCACAGGTTTCACGTACGATTTCATTTTCATGTCTTTTTTTTACAGTTCTTTGGACTGTCATAGCTAAAACTTCTCTCTTACCTACCAAACGTCTTATGGATTGAGTTAGATCTTTTCTAATTGTTATCTTTAGCTCTAAATTGAAATGATAATCCCTCTTCTTGTTGTGACCTCCAGATCCAGTTTTACTTTCTACTATTCCCACTTTTTTACACTTAGTCATCATTCTCTTGATGGTTCTTGAATGGACTTTGAAGATGGAAGCCAGAGTATGAATGTTTGTACCATTACTGAAGGCCTGAATGTTATTTTTCCTCTCACCATTGGGAAGATATAGTTAGAGCTTCCACAAAACAATTTTAATCTGTTCTCTTTCTAGCTGAATAACTCAAAGTGTTTTTTTCAGTGATTCTTACGACAAATGGTGTCAAGATGGCTAAACGTCTTATGTAAAAACATGAAAAAAAGAAACTCAATTAATTTAGTGTTTTTAAAGATATTTTGTGGAATGAATAGTTATGCTGTTATACTGGATATATATATATATATATATATATATATATATATATATATATATATATATATAGGGTATATCTGTGTGCTGAACGTATTTGGAAAATAAAAAAAACATTGCCATCACTTTAGAAACATTGTTAATCGCTAATCCTTGATAATAGCTAATAGAATAACTGAGAGCGCTCGTATATACACATCAGTTGCACAATTCTTACACACTTCATGTCCAGAATAGAAAACTTTTATACTTAGTACTAGATTTGATAGCTAGATCTCATAATTTCACTGATGAGTTTGCTAGATGTAACCATAAGTGTCTTCTCCCGCACATTTCGCTTATGGAACTCTCATTCGGGAGTCTTGTTTGCTGTCAGATGCGATCTTCAAACATTTAAATGCAATATTAATCGTTATCTCCATACTCCTTGAGAACCGTTCTTTTATTGTCCTATTTCTTCTCAATAACGCTTTCCCAGTTACTCTCAGCAACTCCTTGCGTCTGAGTGGAATTTATTGACTTGCTTGGGATGAAAAGTTTAAAAAATGCCTGGACATGTCCACACAAAATGCAACAAGCTTATGCGGAAAATAAACTCACGCAAGCAGAAAGAAAAATTGTAAACACATTATGGTTTAAAATGGATATTTCTATGCCGTGGCGTCCAACTGAATTGGATAATTATACAACATCGGAGAAAAGCTATTCAAAAAAAAAAAAAAAAGAAAAAATGCTGCATCGCAAACGCACTGGACAGCAGTAAAGAAGATATCCTATAAAAGAGGGTTTCCCAACCAGGGCGATATCGCCCTCCGGTGGGCGTCTTCTACTGTTGGATGGGTGATGAGCAACTGAACAGTAACTGGGAGGCGCTTGGAAATTTCGGTGTGCGATATATGATTTTGAGTATTAAAAACGTATTTTAGCATATATTACCAGAAAAAATATTAAAAGGAGATACGCCAATCATTTGAATAATAAGAAATCCCAAACAGGATGTTAAAAGTGGATAACTGGGTCACATTTCTAGATAAGGTATAAATATCTCCGGAAACAACAAATATTTTGTATAGTTTTGAGAAGATTTATTAACATTCAAATATTTCTGCACGCGAAAGATTGTGTGTATATCCAAAAAATCTTTCGTGTGCAGAAATATTTGAACTGAATATATATATAGAACTGAATCATTATGTAAATGTCGAAAGCCTTCAATAATTTTATTAACTCTTTGAGTCCTGCGTTCGTGAACAATTTAACCCTTCTCCTGAGTCAAAATTCGCAAATAATTGGTATTTAATGTTTCACGGTAGATATAAAAATAGAACGATAAGGGAAGACCAAGGACTACAACATATATTTGCTGAATTTTTATTAGTTGTTAGTAGTATATATTCATTATGATTTTATAATTATGAACAAAAATCGTTTAATTTTTTGCCAAGACTTGCAACTCTAACACTAACCCTAAAACTAATCTTGACCATAAAAGTAAATGATATATATATATTTCTCAATGCTCAAGTTTGCTTTTGTGTGTTCTTTAATACGGCAGAAGCAGCAGCAAACCGCTACATAATTCAGCGTTATTTCTTACCTCCCTTTGGATTTTTTTTACTTCATCATAAAGTTAATTTATGAACCAGTAACAAACTTTTACCAAACAATTTTGGTTGGCTTTTGTATATTCCCTATACAGGCAGGCGGTGAGATTGTTTCCATGTAAGAGTGGACGATGACACAAAATGGTTGGGAACCCATGCTTTAAGGATTGTTTTCTTTAAATCCAACAGGATTCATCCACTTGGTGCCATTTTTAATCATTGATCTGAGAAACAGATTCTATACAGCTGATAGGCTAGACATTTCTGAACGAATTGGACGCTATGCATATGATATCCATATGCGAGTCAGGATTTGACGAGACATTTACCCTCCTTCATCATGGATATTTGTAAATCGATATCTTACTGCGTTCATTCGAGTAATTCGTCCCTGTAGAATATCAAATTGATCATATTTGATTCGATACAAGTGAATTAATTAATAATTCAGGAAGTGCAACGAACAATCTCATAAATCATTTGCCGGAAGCAATTCATATGTTTTTGCTACAATGGGGAAACTTGAAAGCACTAAATTGATCGTTCATATTTACGCCATGTAAATATTTTCACGAATCAATATATTAAAATTTCACGGTTTACACTAACAATTTAGGAATCAACCCCAGTGAAACTAAATATCATCTTATCCTCCAGATAAAATATTGGGTCCGAACAAACTTTCGTTACGTTTTTCAAATTTCCTTTCAGAGATGATTGAAACGAATGAGTTGAATATTCTGAAAAGAATAATATCATTTAAGTAATATTTTGATTAATCAATTAACATCTCCGAAATGCACAGGCTATATAACTACTCCAGTTAGGAGGAGGAGTGGGACTACGCATGAGCAGTCAGTAGTAAGCACTTCACAACAGTCATAAACAATAATTATGGCAATAATCAAATAATATATGTAGGTGTATATGCATATGTTTATGTTTTTGGGACAAGGTATTGTAACTATATACACTGCATTGTTCGGACTGTTATCCTCATCTTTATTGTCATATTCATGACGTTTCAGCCGTTTTACGTTTCGGTCTTCTTCAGGACTTGTCTATATTATTGAGATGAGGTATTGTAACTATTTACACTATTTACATTGTTCGGTCTGCTGTCCTCATCTTTATTGTCATATTCACGACGTTTCAGCCGTTTTACTCGTCGGGTTTCCTCAGGATTTGTCTATATTTCTGAGATGAGGTATTGCAACTATTTACATAGTTCGGACTGTTCTTCTCATCTTTGTTGTCATATTCACGATGTTTCGGCTATTGTACACTTCGGTCATCGCCAGGAAAAGTCTAAATTGATGAGTTTAGTTTTTGTAACTATTCATATTATTTACATTGTAATTACATTTTATATTGTCATATTCACGAAGTTTCAGGCGTTGTACGCTCCGGTATTCTTCAGGCGATATATGCTGGATCTTCGGATCGAACACTTTATCTCGTCTAACTCCAAAACAATCAACCAAATCACGAAACCATATATACTCATTACTAATGAGGAATAAATTTTTCTGCAACTTTTATAATAATACGTTAGAAGACAAAAGGTATATTCGAAAATCGGACATTATTTTCCGAACAAGCTATTACTATTTTCCGGTCTATACAGGGTGTATCACGAATTTGTGAACATAATTCACAGATCGACATAAAATTAACGACACTTTAATCATTAGGAATAAGCAATATATTTTAGCGCAATTATTATAATAATATATTAGAACATAAAGGGTTAATTCTAAAATCTGACACTATTTTCCGAATAACCTCATACTATTTTCCAGTGTAAACAGGGTGCGTCACATATTTGTGAACATAATTCTAAAAGGGGATTGATATAAAATTAACAAAAAAGATACTTTAATCATTAGGAATAAGTAATATATTTTTATGCAATTATTATAATAATAGACCAGAACACAATTAAAATATTTATTCTAAAATCGGACATTATTTTCTGAACATCTTCATTATTTCTATTCACGATGAATGGTACTACTCTCAACAAAGCTTCGTATATTTAAAGTCTATTGGGTGACAGGAGTTCACTTCTGATCTCAAGCTGAACTTTTCTATTCAATATATTGCCAATGGTTTTGGAGAACGGCTGGTTTATCCTATCGCTTCAGTGTTTAAGCAACTCCCTCTGCCTTGCTATATATTTAGGCGTATTGCAATCACATCTGAAATGTCGCTGCACAATCGTTATTTTCTTGTTTTGATTGATTTCAGAATCGTTCGCACATTCTTGTGGGGAAAACTTTCTGATTCCACGGCAAATATTCACAATGAGCATCATTCTTTCGTTTCACCAGTTCAGATCTTTACATCTAGGAAACGCCTTTCCGTTTCCACAGCGCCGAAGCGCCCTCACCCCCACCGTGTTCCAAATATAAAAAGAAAATTCCACCCGTACATCCTTTTCCCAAGAACCGTTTATTTGGGGAACATACTCTCGTGTAATTGCTTTTTCGGAACACTTTAATCTTGAACTCTTTAAGTCAGGGATCAATCTTTCCTCGTCCTCATAAACTTAAATTCCCACCACTTTATCTAGTCATATCATACGCCTCATTGAGAATTACCATTTTGCTCCACCTTGAGTATCACTCGAGCCTTGTACTGGGCGAAATTAATATAAAATTCAGTTGTTTTTTGTTTTGTTTTAGATTTTGGCATGGGATTTGGAATGGAGTCTAAAATCTTGTGCTACTCCTCCTGTCATTGATACCAGTTTCCTAGTCATTTTTTTAAAGCGTTTCACCCCAAGCAAGGCGAGAAGCCACTAGGACGCAAGGGGTTACAGAAGATTTGGAGCAAGATCAGATAGGAGTGATAGAGGGAAGGATGAGGTGAAGGATAGTGGATAGATCACGGCAACTGGAGATGTCGATTGACATTACATTTAAATAGTTGGAGATTATAGCTCTCAGGAAAACTGGAATAGAGAAGGGAATTCCACATGCGAGAGGTGCGAGACATGAAGCTATTGGAGTAGAAGAGACGGCTACATTTAGGAGTTTTGACAGTGAAAGGGTGAGATCGGGATGCCAGCCTGTAGGGCGCTTAAATTCATGAAGTCTGGGAAGCAGCGAATGCAGCTCCTCGGAGCAATTGCCATGAAAGTATTTGTGAAACAGACAGAGAGAGGCGACGACGCGTCTGTGAGAGAGCGACTGTAGACGAGATGCCAGAACAGGGCCAATTTGGTCATTGAAGATTTATTGTGCTAATTATACAGTGTGATGATTTAAAATGATGATAATATTGTATTTATATATATATATATATATATTCAAAAGTTATAAAATCACAAGAAAAATAGCCATTTTGTTTCAACACTTCTGGTATCTTATCAAGTGATGGTGTTGATTGCGAAATAAAGGTACAACACTCTTTATTTAGCAATCAATGTTGAATTAAACACTTTTAAAAAAAAGAACAGGTTTAAATCGTTTTGCGTCAGCCCCACTATGTCTTCCAAACTGAGGAATGGTGAGAGGAAAAAGACCATTCAGGCCTTCGGTAATGGTACCAACATTCATACTTTGTCTTCCATCCTCAGGCATCTTCTTTAGACAGATCCAGCTTTTTTACTTGATATTATATATATATATATATATATATATATATATATATATATATATATATATATATATGTTATGGTCCGGTTCCTTGTACCACGGTGATAGTCCAAGGTAGAACCAATAAAGAAGAACTCGAACACAGGTATGGAATAACACAGATATATTACAAACAGGAATATATACAGAGAAGTAGAAAGTGTTAGTATGAACAATCATGTTTAGTAGAGAGAACAATGTAATCTCGACCAGTATCACTATTCCAATGTCTTGCAGTAATTTCGGACTGCCTCTGATTCGACTCTTGACTCGACTTGAACTACTGACTCCTGTGGCGCAGTATTTATTAAGTATGGAATAGTCTATTATTATTATGGGTAAGATCCCATAACAATATATATATATATATATATATATATATATATATATATATATATATATATATATATATATACTGGGTGTAACAGCAAAATTGTCTAAATCGTGTAACAGCAAAATTCTACACCCCATTTAGATGTTTAGTATCTAAAAACACTAAACTAATTGAGTTTCTTTTTTCCAGGCTTTTAGATAAGGCGTTTAGCCATCTTGACGCCATTTGTCGTAAAAATGACAGAAAACCATTTTGAGTTATTCAGCTAGAAAGAAAAAAGGTTAAAATCGTTTTCTGTCAGCCCCACTTTCCCAATTGAGCAATGGTGAGAGGAAAATGATCATTTAGGCCTCCAGTAATGGTATTAATATTCATAATCTGGCTTCCATCTACAAAGTCCATTCAAGAACCATCAAGACAACGATAAATAAGTTTAAAAAAAGAGAGAACAGTAGAAATGAAAACTGGATGAGGTGGTCGCAACAGGAAGGGGGATCATCATTTCAAGTTAGAACTAAAGAAATCAATTAAAAAAGATCCAACTCGATCCATAAGACGTTTGGCACGCCAGAGATGAGTTTCATCTATGATAGTCCAAAGAGCAGAAACTTGAAAATGAAACCTAATGTGAAACCTGTGAGGCAACTTTTTACTCCAGGAAAGAAAGTTAGAAGGTTAGAGAGGGCGAAGATCATCTTGAATAAGTTGGAAAAACATCCTAGAATGATATATATATATATCTGAACATAATTTCAATCCTACATGAGCTTCCCATCCTCAGCTATGATTAATTATTGATGAACATGTTACTTTCGTTTATGATCGATTTCATCGCGATTCTTCTGTTAAGCTTGCAGATTAATTATACATTCATATTACTGAAAGCAGAGTCCAATAGTGTTATAAAAAAATCGGAGAATTGCAGTAAGATATCTTTAATCATTTCCAAAATACAACATTTCAAATCTTAAATGGACAATTTTAGTTTTACATGATTTCGACAATTTTTGTGTTACATCCGGTGTATCAAACGCGAGTATCGAAACATTCTTTCCAGCTTGTCAGTATCCATTCTAGAAAATAATCTAATAAATAAATAGCGTTTAATATTTTTGTTGTAAATTCCCAAGGACAAAAAATATGTATAAATTCATTTTCATCATATGTTCATCATATATTTTTGGCCGAGCCCACGGGCTCGGAGATCCCACAGGCTCGGAAATCCCACGTTAAAAAACCGGCCTTGTGCTACATGCTGCCCCAGTGGGGGGTGACTAAATATCGCCAGTCGAGTCGGTCAGTCAGTCAGTCAGTCAGGCGATGTCGGACGACAGTTAGTCGAATACTAAAGTATCAGCGACCACAACTAAGCCAGTTTTTTCCCCATTTTAATCCAGCATGAATTGGGGTATTATCTTGTTTGAATGCCATATGTTGAATAATGTAGGTTTATCAAGAGAGAAATTGAAAATACATAAGCCAGCGAAAACGTTTGTATTTGCATTTTTTACTGTGTTAATCTTGAGATTTTCCAAATAAAAGTCTCAAATCCAATATTTCATTCAACGATCTTAAATAGTTTAACGATTTTAAATAGTTTCTCTCCAGATAGAAGCCATTAAAATTCTATGGCGTAATTCGTTTCTGAATCAGTAATATTGGTAATAATAAAATTAAAATTTAATAATAAAATTACGATATAAAATTACAGCTCCACACTATATGCTTCGTCCACGTTTTTATTGTCATATTTACGACGTTTCGGTCGTTGTACGTTCCGGGCTTCTTCAGGATCTGTTTATATGCTGAAATGAGCTATTGTAACTATTTACATTGTTTGGACTGTTGTCCTCATCTTTATTGTCATATTCACAATGTCTCGGCCCTTATACGCTCCAGCCTTCTTGAGGATCTGTCTATATTCTGAAATGAGGTATTGCAACTATTTACACTATTTACATTGTTCGAACTGTTGTCCTCATCTTTATTGTCATATTAACGATGTTTCAGTCGTTATACGCTCCAGCCTTCTTCAGGATTTGTCTATATTTTGAAATGAGGTATTGTAACTATTTACATTGTTTGGACTGTTGTCCTCATCTTTATTGTCATATTTACAATGTCTCGGCCCTTATACGCTCCAGCCTTCTTGATGATCTGTCTATATTCTGAAATGAGGTATTGTAACTATTTACACTATTTACATTGTTCGAACTGTTGTCCTCATCTTTATTGTCATATTAACGATGTTTCAGTCGTTATACGCTCCAGCCTTCTTCAGGAATTGTCTATATTTTGAAATGAGCTATTGTAACTATTTACATTGTTTGGACTGTTGTCCTCATCTTTATTGTCATATTCACAATGTCTCGGCCCTTATACGCTCCAGCCTTCTTGAGGATCTGTCTATATTCTGAAATGAGGTATTGTAACTATTTACACTATTTACATTGTTCGAACTGTTGTCCTCATCTTTATTGTCATATTAACGATGTTTCAGTCGTTATACGCTCCAGCCTTCTTCAGGATTTGTCTATATTTTGAAATGAGGTATTGTAACTATTTACACTATTTACATTGTCTGGACTGTTGTGCTCATCTTCATTGTCATATTTACGATGTTTCGGTCGTTTTACACTCCAGTTTTCTTCAGGTGATAAACGTTGAAATTTCGAAACGAACCCTTTTTTTCGTCGATTGTTCTAGTTCCACGTGCTATGACTCTTCCGGATAGCTCAGTTTCGGTTATTTCCCTTTAGTAACTCAACTATCCAAATTATTTGCTCAGATCTGCTGTGGCCAGGTATTGAACTCATAACGTTTTAGGTCATTTGTCTTTGGAGATATAAGTGTATTTGAGAAGTCCGGAAGAGCCATAGCAGGTGGAATTATTTGCCAATGATTTAAAAAAAATATTTAATCCATATGTATCTTTTTCCAAAATTGACAAACATTTCAATATTTTTGTTTCTTTTTTTACGTACGACTGTTTCGTATTTTCTCCAGTTTTCTAGTGTATTTTTGCAAGTTTTCCCGGGCAGTAGATCACTTGCAAGTTTATGAATTGGTCACCAGAAGTGTCCCGCAAAGAGCATTCTGCGTTTATAAATTAGTGAATGCATTGCATTAGTTTTTAAGAATGTTGTAAATATAAAATCATTCTAGAAAATAATCTAATAAATAAATAGCGTTTAATATTTTTGTTGTAAATTCCCAAGGACAAAAATATGTATAAATTCATTTTCATCATATGTTTATTTTTTTTACAATTCTAGTCATCACTTTTTAAAACAATAAACATTGCCGAGGAGTGAAGGTAGTTAAAATAATAGCAGTGTCAAGGGAAAAACGCATCCTTATGACTCTCCATTTGTTTTTGCAGGCATGAAGGTTCAAGTATGCTAATTATTTTTATTTTTTTTCCCAATTTCAATTTCAGTGTACTTTATAACATCGAACAGACGAGTAGGGGAAATATTCAACCCTACATTATCAAGAATCAAAATCTGATACAGCTCTTATATATATTAAAATAATTATGAGTTATTTTATGGAACCTTTGCTACAATAATCATTCCAGAATAATAAAAAAATTACTGAAGGAAAATGTTCTTTCCAAACTCCGATCTTTACAATTGTGGATTAGTTAATACTGTTGTATTAAAAGGAAATTTAATAAAAGGTTTGATTATTTGAATTTTAATAAATATTGCCGAGGAATGAGAGTAGAGTAATGAATAGACGACGCCGAATAGCAACTTAAGTAGCTTTATTTTGCTAGACTCAACTGTTAGACATCCTGGGTATGACGATAAACTACACTCGCGTCCTGTGTGGGACGCTGAGCTGCATCCGTGTTATAGTGGAACACCCCTATTCTATAGTTAATAGACTCTCCCACCTATAATAAGTAGGAGTAGTAAGAGGGTACGCCGAAGGGCGGAGTCTCGTTCGGGGAGGTAAACCGGCCCCGAGCCCGTTTATCCGGGTTCAATGGGCATATTTTTTGGCCGAGCCCACGGAGAACCCACAATAAATAAACGACCTTGTGTCACATGATGCCCCAGTGTGTGTGTGTGGGGGGGGGGGTGACTAAATATCGTCTGTCGTTCACTTCTGAACCGACAGTTCGGGTAAACTCTCTGCCTTCCGGCGGAGAGGAACCCAAACGAGGCTACCCACAATAACCCACAATAAATAACCGACCTTGTGCCACATGCTGCCCCAGTGAGGGGGTGACTGAATATCGTCAGTCGCTCGCTTTCTCGACCGACTGTTCGGTTGAACTCTCTTCCTTCGGGCGGGGAGGAACCGGAACGAGGCTACTCACAATAACCCACAATAAATAACCGACCTTGTGTCACATGCTGCCCCAGTGAGGGGGTGACTGAATATCGTCAGTCGCTCGCTTTCTCGACCCACTGTTCGGTTGAACTCTCTTCCTTCGGGCGGGGAGGAACCCGAACGAGACTACGCCGAAGGACGGAGTCTCGTTTGGGGAGGTAAATCGGCCCTGAACCCGTTTATACCAGTTCAATGGGCATATTTTTGGCCGAGCCCACGGCTCAGAGATCCCACAGGCTCGGAAATCCCACGTTAAAAAACGGGCCTTGTGCTACATGCTGCCCCAGTGGGGGGTAACTAAATATCGCCAGTCGAGTTGGTCAGTGAGTCAGTGAGTCAGGCGATGTCGGACGACAGTTAGTCGAATACTAAAGTATCAGCGACCACAACTAGATTTCTCTGCGTCATTACCTATTATATCAAGTTCCTAACGTTTTGTACGTCGAACCTATTTTAGGACCGACTTAGTACAAATACAAGCCTCCACTGTGAAATCACTCCATAACAATCCGACAGCGGGACCCTTCATCGGGAACGTAGAACCGCCTCTTGATGGCTGGTGTTTCCGGGTCCAAACTGACTCGGAGTGGTGACACCTGTCAGGGTTCCAGCTATGGGCAAATAGTTACCCCCAGCCCACAAAGGGGACAAAATCCTAAGTGTAAAATGACGTTTTAATGCCAGCAATATTGTTTTTGAAAAATTATTACCAGCGGCACCTTTTTGCAAAAAGAAAAATATTACCAGCAATACATTTTTGAAAAACAAAAGACAAAATATTACAAGCAATACCTTTTTTGAATAAAAAATATTACTAGCAATACATTTTTGGAAAAAAAAATATTACCAGCAATATATTTTTGAAAAAAATATTACCAGCAATAAAAGTTTCGTTGGCATTAAATAACTCATAGAGGTTGATATACCGTAAAACAAAACTAACCAAACCAAATCAATTGTTAGTAATTAGACAGTGTTTATACAGAGTGGTTAGTATTGAAATGGGTTGGAGGGGATAGTTCATAATTATCACAAGTAATTTAAAATAATAGCAGCGTCAAAAGAAAAACCGCCCTTTTCTTTGTGGGTACGAAGTTTCAACTTTTCCAAAGTTTTGAAAAAAGCAATAAATATTCAAGTATTGCGTCTAAACTGTGTATGTGGTCATCAGTCATAATCTCCATCATCCTTGAATCTGAGACGGCATTTTCAGCATCCAATGAAATATTGTGGCAAGCAAAAGAATCCATGTCTTCTACATTTGACACAATGATAACTAATTAACGATCTATCTATCTATCTATCTATCTATCTATCTATCTATCTATCTATCTATTATTTCTGCAAAGCATCTTTAATAATAATAAACGATAATCAAGTTCTATTTTGATGTAGAGAAAATGCAGCTTCGCTACGTTTCAGACAATTCCCAGCGGCTCAATGTTGCATGATGGGACATAACGCGATCGTAATCTATTTGAACAGAAAGGATCTTTCCTAATGAGGATAACGACAAAAAAAGGTGGGGGGCGACGATGGATTCTGCGCTTTCTTAAGAAGAATTCCTTACCTGGCCGCAGGAACATCATTTACGTTACTTACATGTGGACCATTGTTCGCATCCCATGTAGATGTTCGGTTAATGATAACTCTTCATTACATGAGTTATCATTTTGTCTGGGAATGATAAATCAGAGGAGCCGAGTTCGAATTCTAATTGATTTCAAAATAAGAGTTGATTATGGTTCATCATTGGGCCCAAAGTAAGAGAAATGGATTCGTCTCTTTTGCTTGCTACGCTATGGGTTTATTGCATTCATTAGGCACATTTGCGTTCATTGAATAAAGTTAGGCTCAACTGGATTCATTGCATTAACTTAGGTTCAATTGGGTTCATTGCATTAACTTAGGCTCAAATGAGTTTGTTGCATTCACTTTAGCTCATTTGGGTTCATTGCATTCATTTAGACTCAACTGTGTTCACTGAATTCACTTACGCATTAAATTTGAAATTCTTGCAAAAATCAAATAATTGTCGGATTTTAATAAAACTTTCAGGACAGATTCACAAATCTGTCTATATATTTGACATGAGGTATTATGTACACTATTTACATTATTCGGACTATTGTCCTCATCTTTGTCGCCATATTTATTACAAAGTTTCGGCCGTTGTATGCTCCAGCCTTCTTCAGGTGGTTGGAATGTCAAACTGAACCATTTATTTCACTCACTGGGATAGACTGTTCTAGTTTCATGTGCCATGTTTAATGGATGTCAGTTGTCAGTTATCTTCTGTTAATTCCCCTCTCCAAGTTATCCACTGCCTTAACCGGGTATTGAACTCACACTGTTTGTGTCCTATCACTGGATCTAACTGACGCCTTTATCCACATCTACATTTACATCTGTTACCCCACCCCTTATTTAATTAATTAAATTTCCAGAAATTAAATGTTGTCTTTCTTCATATATTAGTTAAAAGTAGAAGTCCTTGGAGAATGTAAATCATCATTTTTTTTAAATAGTTACTGAAAATCAGCTCTGAATCGTAAAATAAAAAATGCAATAAAACTAAGACATTATGTAATTAGAAAATCTATAATTGCTTTCATATGTGTGTAACTCAATATTAAATCCCTAATAGTTTTTCTACGAAGCTAGCGTCCATCGATCGGAATGAAAGAACAAAATTATGTGATTTTGTATGAAAGCTGTTATTTCAATCTGTGCTGCTTTCTTTTAATTTATACATTAAATTGTCAACAAACCAAAGACAGACCTAAAATATAGGAATCTTTTATTTTCAACTGATTCAGGAAAATTGGATGAGGATTCCCCTTAAATTAAATGCTGAAACGCTGGGAGAATATGAAGAGAAATTTTGACAAAGCAAGAGAACTGAAAAGAGAAAGCAGCATAAATTAAAATAACGGCTTTTATACAAAAGTCAAACAATTTTGTTCTTTCATGCAGATTGAGGGACGCCAACTTCGTAGACAAAGTAATATCTATCTATCTATCTATCTATCTATCTATCTATCTATCTATCTATCTATGTGTGTGTATTTGTCTGATGCAAATATATATATATATATATAAGTATATATATATATATATATATCACATATATTAGAACACGTTAACTCTTTACTGCCATATATATATATATACATATATATATATGATGGAATGTATTGAGTACGACAATTATTTAAAATATTTTCTGTTTATACATTATTTTTATAAACAGAGCATTTATTTAAATAAATTATATCTATAAAAATAACGTATAAACAGAATATATATATATATATATATATATATATATATATATATATATATATATATATATATATAGGAAAACTGTAATTTTAACTGACGCGTTTCGTCCAATGTGGACATTTTCAAGGCAAAAACGAAATGAATTTATTGAAAACTTAGTAACAACAAACAAAATTATTCCTAAGGGCATTTTGTTTGTTGTTAATAATTACTTTGTTTTCAATAAATTTATACATCACGCTACACCGCACTGACAGCAGTCTAAAACTTAATATCCACCGAAAATGAAGCAATAAAATTGACCCAATTAATTTGTATACCCGTCACAACAACGAAATAGAATATGGAATGATCACTGGATTCTACTTAAGAGCACTCAGAATTTGCCGCCCTCTATATTTAAACGAAGAGGAGAAATATATTGAAAATACTTTCAACACATTACAAGAACCTGACAATTTCATATCCAATGTGAAACAAATGGCTTATAAAATATTCCAAAATAGAATAGCGACCCCTGACAAATCCAACAAATAAAAATATATATTTGTATCACAACTAAAATCAAGTACTTTGGGGTCAATTTGAGGGCAGTACAGAGGATTCAGAAAGAGTTGGATGACATATCCAGTGAACATCATGTTGTTTGGAGTAATCACTAGTGATGGCGGCGTTATGCCTCTATTCATCTTCCCAAAGATCTCAGACTCAACACAGAGGCCTAAATTAAGCCGCCTCTGAGCGCACTCTGCACAAAGACAGAGACGCAACTGAGAGGTAATAAATAAACGTGGTATAAACCACTTCAAGGAGTAATTTGTATTTACTCAACTCCCCTACGAAGTCAGATTGTGACACAAGATCGGTTTAATGTGGGGAGCCCGAGCATGTACGCCCGGGCAAGGCACAAAAATTCCCCGGGCTCCCGCAAACGTCGGATGCGCTGGCCTCGGTGCGTGCGCCGATCCTTCTCTCTAGTGCAATGAGCAGGCGCGGTCTCGGGCAACTGTTCCCCAGGGCCGACACCTGTCAGTATAATTTTCCTCGATTGCGACTCTGTCCTTTGACGGCGAAGCCACTGAGCGCATTTGCCCAAAGACAGAGACGCAACTGAGAGAGGGTGAATAAACGTGCTATAAACCGCTCCAAGGAGTAATTTACACAGTATTTACTTGACCCCAGACTGGTCAGAGCTGTTCTAAGCTAGTCATAGCTGGTCTTGGCTTGTCATAGCTCGTCCAAGCTTGTCGTAGCCGTGATACCACCAGCACAGAGACGGAGCCCTGTGACTAGTAAGTGAGATTTACTTGACCCCCCACCCCTGAGTCAGGTTGTGACGCAAGGTCAGTTTTTAACGTGGGGACCCGAGTTTTTCACTCCGGCCGCTGGTCTAATCTCGTCTTAGCTGGTCAGAGCTGGCCTAAGCTAGTCATAGCTGGTCTTGGCTTAGTCAAAGCCGTGATACAACCAGCACAGGGACGCAGCCTAGTCAGGTCGTAACATAAGGACAGTTTTTAATGTGGGAACCTGAGTGTTTTCACGCGAGACGCTGGTCTAAGCTGGTCATAGCTTGCCCAAGCTGGTTAGAGACGGTCCAAGCTGGTTGTAGCCGTGATCCTGTGGCTGGTAAGTATCCGAACGTGTATAACTCTCAAGAGAGGAATTTACACATCGAAAGCTCAATATCTGTATTATATATTATCTACTTGGCAATTTCACTCTTCAGGTTTAACTAATGTGCATACAGATTTTTAAAAAAATGTTTTATTAATTAACTGTTCTTCATTACTGTTCTTTTATTCGAGGATTGTTTTGATTTTCATATCAAAAATAGTTCCGTTTAGGAATATCGTCTCTTATATCGCAGAAAAGTGTTTGAAATTTACATTTTACTTGGCCTTCAACAAGTTGGTATCTATTTGTAAAACTTTCCTTAACTATAACAAGCCAATTTATGAATGAAATGTTCATTCAAAATTTATGTTTCAAAGATTTCAAGTAGTGAATATATCTCACTTTGCGAAACGATAGCGAACGTGTGAACCCTGTTACTATTTTATAAATATCTTACTATAAGCATTTTTGTATAGTGGACTTATCCATTTTTGGAAATCTGACGTGACTCATTCGAGCGCCGCATTTCATTCAAGACGAAATTTCACAGAACATTTATATATTAGAAATCTGAACCAAAATTAAAAACATGTTTTGGAGAAGCAAAGATTCTTTCTAGTGTCAGGCGAGCAAAACGAATTTTTTCACTTGGAATAAAATTTTTTGATGCTAAGTTTTATAGGGACGATATTTTCCTTTTGAATTCGATCGGATTTATCGGGATTTCTTTTACGGAACATTTTGGTCGCCATTTGCATCTTTTTCCTTTTTTTTTCTTTTCTTTATTCATTCTTGCATCTCTTCAATCTCCAGCGATAACCATCTGAGTATGGAATATAAAATTGCCACATATTTGCATTTATATCGAGAAATGCTTAAAAAATACATCGCCTCTCTCCTGGACATTTACTTTTTTCTATTCTATTCTATTCTATTCTATTCTTTCTTTCTTTCTTTCTTTCTTTCTGTTCTTCAGCTTAATTTTCCTTTCTTTCTTAGCTTTATTGTTTGTTTCTTTTTATTTTCTGTCTTATTTTCAAGCTACTTATGATTTGTTTATTTCTTTTTTTAATTAGATTTTGTCCACTTCTTTCTTTCTTTCTTTCGTTCTTTCTTTCTTTCTTTCTTTCTTTCTTTCTTTCGTTCTTTCTTTCTTTCTTTGTTATAATCGTTGTTTGTTTGTTCTTTTCTTTTTAGCCTTCATTTTTTGTTTGTTTTTTTCATTTTCTTTCTTTCTGTTCTTCAGGTTAATTTTCCTTTCTTTCTTAGTTTTATTGTTTGTTTCTTTTTATTTTCTGTCTTATTTTCAAGCTACTTATGATTTGTTTATTTCTTTTTTTAATTAGATTTTGTCCACTTCTTTCTTTCTTTCTTTCGTTCTTTCTTTCTTTCTTTCTTTCTTTCTTTCTTTCGTTCTTTCTTTCTTTCTTTGTTATAATCGTTGTTTGTTTGTTCTTTTCTTTTTAGCCTTCATTTTTTGTTTGTTTTTTTTATTTTCTTTCTTTCTGTTCTTCAGGTTAATTTTCCTTTCTTTCTTAGTTTTATTGTTTGTTTCTTTTTATTTTCTGCCTTATTTTCAAGCTACTTATGATTTGTTGATTTCTTTTTTTAGTTGGATTCTTTCTTTCTTTCTTTCTTTCTTTGTTATAATCGTTTGTTTGTTCTTTTCTTTTTAGCCTTCATTTTTTGTTTCTTTCTTTCTTTCTTTTTCTTCCTAATTATTGATTGTTTTTGTGTTCTATTTCTTTCTTTACAAATTGTCTTTCTCCTTCGTTTTTTCCTCACCTTTATTTATTTATTGTTAAAATTTATTTATTTTTATTTTTTGGCTCCTTCTTTTACCTCCTTTCCTCTATTTTATTTTATTCTAGATTTTAATCCCACTTTTTTTTTATAACCCTACTATTTTTTTCGCACCATTCTGTATCCAAGGATACGAGGTCCATTGAATTTTGTTTTTCTGGTATCCTAATCAATGCCTGCTCGACATTTCAGTTCTACGACGCCGACAAAATGACCCGCTTCCATCGAATGGAACTTAATGTTATCGATCTGACTTAATACTTACAGAGTAGATAATTTTCCCCCATATGTGTCGCTATTAAAATGAAGTCGATTTGAATTTCAAGTAATGTTACAAAAATTGCGCTTGCGGTCACATCACGTTGAAACACCGGTTTCTGTATGATCAACGAAGTTAAGCAACATCGAGCCTGGTCAGTATCTAGATGAGTAACTGCTTAAAAATACCTGTAAGCTTGGATGTGCGGTTGGTGTAATGGATAATGGCTTGGAATTGTTAATCGGAGAACTAAGTTCCAGTTGAGTTCGTTATATATACTTACGCACAAGAAACCTTGAGAACGGTACAAATCCACCTCTTCTGTCCCCAGTTAAGGGTTAATTAGTAAGACTCGTCTCCCTAAAGCCATTATTATCTCCAAAAAATAAAATGTCGTTGAAAATATTTAGATTTCGGTATTAAATAACCCATAGAGATTGATATGCCTCGAAACAAAAACTACCAACAACAAACTAAAATTGCGTCTTCAAAAGAGATTTTGTATGACATAAGCTTTTAATTCTAGCTTTAAGCAAGGAATTCTTATTGCAAGGGTCGAGGTCATATAGATAAAAATATAGAATCATTTGTTTTTATACCAAAATCAAGAATTAATGACTAAAATTATCGTGTAAATATTGCAAACGTATTCTATGAATTGATTTTACCCTCGACATCTAGTTTAACACACATTTTTAAAATCATTTCACCCCAAGCAAGGTGGACAATGCCACAAGTACGCAGGGGGTTACAGGGAGTGAAAGTGAGAGAAAAGACTGAGTATAGGGAGGATTGAGGAAAGTCAAAATATGAACGGAATTCAAGAAGATAGAAGATGGCGATTGACACTGCATTTAAATTTTGTTAATCATTTCACCCCATGCAAGGCGGTAATGCCACTAGTACGCAGGGGGTTACAGTGAGTGAAAGTAAGAAAAAATACTGAGTATAGGGAGCATTGGGGAAAGGACAAAAGATGAACGGGATTCAAGAAGACAGAAGATGACGATTGACATTGTATTTAATTTTTTGAAGATTGTAGTTATCAGGGAAGCAAGAAAGCGGAAGGGAGATCTACAGGGTAGGGGAGTGCGAAAAAAGAAACTGTTAAAATATTAGGTTGGTGCAAAAATAATGACGTAATAATTGTCGTTTTTTGACGTTAAAAATACGTCAAAAAACGACATTATTACGTCATTATTTTTGCACCAACCTAATAGAAGTAGCAGTTTCATCTGGCTATTTTAACAGGAAAAGGGTGGGACCTATCTACTAGCACGCTTAAATTCATTCTGCTATTTAATTCCTACTGTTTTATCACTGTCTGAAGGGATACTAAACAGTTCTAGGCCTGACCAAGTAGGGATTTAAAAAATCTACTGTGTGTTTTGTGCACCGTCTTCGATTTTAATAGTTTATTGGCAATTCTACAGTCCGGTACCCAACGCTGCATGACTGAATGAAAGACAAACAATTTTCTTCGTGTTTCTTTTCCCCTCTTTATTTAAGTGGAGATATAGGCATCGTTTCTTGGAGGAAGACAAAGAGGGAGAATGAGAGAGAGAGAGAGAGAGAGAGAGAGAGAGAGAGAGAGAGAGAACGGATTTAACAAGTTGGCCTATCATGGCTCATCTCCCTCAACTGAAACCACGTTCATCAAAGCGCCTTAAAATAGAAAGTTCAGATGAGTACCAAATTCCTCTTTCTCTACCGTCACATATAAACTGTTTTCTTCTATCTTCCGGTATCACAGTGATTTACCAAGTGTAGCGTACATGTGACACAAGGCCGCAAGTTTGGAGAAGCTAGTGAGCTTAGTGGCTTTATTGCCTTGATTGGGATGAAATGATTAACTATGCGTTAGTCTCATTGGATTTCCGAAAATGGATAGTCCTCTGGTGTCTGCCTCCCACGACAAGTGAGCTACAACTGCCACATAATGTGATACATACCCTCACTGAGTGACGAGAGTAGTGAGAGGGAGAACCCCCCCCCAAAAAAAAAACAAGTAACCAATTAGGAATTATGAGTGTGAGACTCCGTTACAGAATTGTAGAAAAATACTACAGATGTTACTGGAAACTCATTTTTTTTTGTACAAAACAGGCTCACACAAAAATTAACACATTTTTGTAGACGGACCGGCTCCAAAAATTAAAATTTTTATATTCATATGTATTAACCAATCAGCGACGTCATATGAAACGCGCGCTATCCTTCCAATTCGCAGACAATATTTGTTGTTTGCCACGAAATTTTGGAAGATCAGTTTAGAATATGATTAATAATATTTTCCCTTCTTAAAATGGATATTTAAAAATTGGGAAAATATTTATTGACTAATAAACTTGAGATTAATAAATCTAATTTTTTTCTAGGGCCGACGTTTCGTTATAAAAGTGATCAATTTTAGCTTGCTAATTAGTTTTTCAGTTAACCATTGACCAAGCTGGTTTTTCGTTTGTTAGGCAAAACTAAAATATTCACACTTAATTAATTGCTCACATTTTCGCATATTTATTTGAGTATATTTTATTAGTAAAATTGATTAGCAATATTGACACATAAAAAACATACGGACTGAGTTTGTTTATGATCGTCAACAGTAGTATTATGACAGCACCATCGCTTATACATATTGCCGACTGCTACAATTTATACGCATACATAAAACAACGTTCATCCATGTAACACAAATTCTCACATGTTTTCTTCTATATTAACGCAATTCATTCGGTTGGAATGTAAAAATATTTTTTGTGTGAAGATGTTTCGCAAAGAATCTTTCAAGTTATTTCTTTCAATTTGAAAGAAAAATAATCTTCAAATAATAAAAAAAATATTTAAATTTGTAAATTCGTGTTGAAGATTCGCTTATTCCTTCGTTTTATCCGCGCATGTTTCGCTACAAGAGAACTTTAAAAAATTGTAGCTAACCCCCATATGACTATCGCAGAGTTCTAAAAAATCATATTGTGCTCTCTCATGACGCAACGTTCAAACTGAGTGATTTATTCCCTCCATATGGTTTGGAAAGGCTTTTAAGATTTCAATAACTGCTGGCCTTCAGCTTTCTTTCGAAATTTGATTTTTTTTCAAAATAAATCTGGCATAAGGTTATAAAATCAATGATGTAGCATGTTAGGAATGATTATCTGGCTTTTGGAGTAAATCTAAATTATCAGAGTAGGGATTATATAGTAAAAATCGTTTAGTAATTTCTATAATTTATTTTCTTTATTTATTTGTTATATCAGAACAAGAACTTAAAGTAAAGTAACGCATCAACTTGGGCCGTGTGCTGTGTGCATCTCGTTGTCTGCACCACTCGTGTCCAAGTTTGATTCATTCCGTGCCTCCGCGATACTTGAACCCGACATGGCATAGAAGGCCAAGTAGGAATGGAACAGTCTTTGGCGTTGATCGCATGGTGTCATATAGGGAGAAAATGAATAACTACCGACACCGAGGTTCAAGCGTGACACTCAGGACTTATGAATATATGTTTTCCGCCAGGTCTATATACATAGCGGTGTCAGGCTACTGACTAGAGTGACTATTGAGTGGAACTATCCAGTCGAATTAGTGTGAATTATTGTGAATTAATTTACCGGACGTTAAGCCGAGCCGCGCTACTAACAAGGTATTCACTGAAATGGTTAATTATCTTTGGTTGACTTTTACTTCTTTGTTATTGTTAAGTATTTATTTGCGGTTGTATTTAGCTTCAAGTCTTGAGATAAACTTAATCATTAACGGCTACGGTACGTCACAAAAATAGGGGAGGGGGAAATGGTCCTGGCTGGAAACTACCTAGCCCTGCGTTGCCTTCTTTTGACATCGCTTCCAGTCTTTCCCCTCTCTTCGAAAATAGAACAACATAAGTGAATTGTTCTTCGCCAGGATGAACAATCAGGAGCTTCTATTTCCTAGGTATTAGGGTTGATTCCAGGTTGAAGGAGAGAAGTCTTCAGTTTGCTTTTGAGTCTGTGTTTTGGGGCTCTGCGATGTCGTTTGCTGTTGATGGTTAGCGGGAGTCTTGAAGAGGCCATTCGGATGACATGTTCTGACCACCTGAGGCGATGTTTAAGGATGGTTGGATAATATTAGTTTCGTAAGCTGTTCTAATTCTGCGAAATTTTGAGCAGGACCGTCAATATTCGTTTCTTTTATCCATGCATAAACACTTTTACTTATTTATTTTCTTAATTCGCATCAAACATTCACGACGCATACTGAAAGTAAACGTGACAGGGAGAAAAAGATGGTGAAAAAGATAGACATATATACAAAGTACGAATATTTTCCACTAGCCTTTGTGAGAGGTAACTCTTGTGACCCGGTGTACTGACCCGTAAAAGGACTTTTCCGAACGAGAGGTTGGAAACTACTTACGACACTCGTCGTTGACGGCACCACTTGCGTCCGAGTTTGGTTCATGCGGTGTCTTCACGATTCTTGAACCCGAAATGGCTTAGGATTCCAAGTGCGGAATGGAACAGTCTCGGGTGTTGATCCCATGGTAGGGACGGTGATGGACTAGGCTGGAAACTACCGGCCCTGCGTTGCTTTCTTTTTACTTCTTCAGAGGCTATCTTTTCGTTAGTTAACGTACTTCTTGTTTTATGTGGCGTAGGGATGTAGGCGATCATGGCTCTCCACTTCTTCCTATCCCTTGTAGTTCTCAATATGTTTTGTCTTTTTGCTACTTCTCCCAAACCCTGTTCTGTCATCCACTTGCTTAAGTTCGCTAAATATGTCATGATTTGTTTTCTCTTGTCTCTCTTTTTCTGATACTGATACTCACAGGGTAGATAGATGTCCTGTGAGTATTAGATTCTCCAAGCCCTTCTTTCTTATTATGTGTTCCAGAAATTTCAGCTGCTTCTTTCTGATGATAAATATAAGTGTCCTCCTTGTTTGCAACCTCTCCAAAACCTCATAATTGCTCATATGTTCGGTCCATGGTATCCTTAGCATCCTTCTGTAGAACCATACCTCCGTTGCCTTGAGTCTCTTCTTCATCTTTGAGGAGACCGTCCAACATTCGCTGCCGTAAAGAAGGACAGATATCACGTAGTATTTTACTACTCTTTTCAATACTCTTTTCTTTGTTACTAACAAAATCGTCCTGTCTCGTAATACTCTGCCTTGGTTTTGGCCATCCCAGTACGTCTTTGGATCTCAGCGTCGCACTTGCCGTCCTCTGTCAGAACACTTCCCAGATATTTAAATTTCCACACCTGCTTGATTTTCGTATTCCCGACCTGTAAATCGCATTTTGGGCTCATCTTTTTGCTGATGACTATGGATTCTGTCTTCTTGTAGTTTATGCTTAGTCCATTCTTCCCGCTCTCTTTTGCTACATTCTATAAGAGGTTTGTTATTTTCTCTCCGTGTCTGTTATCAGTACTATATCATCTGTGTATCTTATGTTGTTAAGAATGTGGTCCCCAATGAAGAATCCTGGTAAGATTTCCAGTTCTCTCAGAATTGCCTCACTGTATAGGTTGAATAAGTCCGGTGAGAAGACCCATCCTTGCCTTACACCCCTTTCTATTTTAGTATATCTGCTGAATCCATTTCCTACCCGTATACCGGCCGTTTGCTGCCAGTATAGGTTGTTGATTATTCTAATATCTTTAGGGAGCCCTTCGCTTCCTTTAAGCCATTGTATGGACGTATTTTAATGATTGTGTTAATGATAATAAGTGTTATGCTGTTAGTATAATTGTTGTATTTGTTGTAAAATATTCTGACGAATAAATATATTCTTCTTGCGATAAAAAGAGGAAGGAAAAAAGAAGGAAAGGAGAAAATAGTTTGCAAAATTTAAAAAAAAACATCAAAATTTTCCTTATATATATACAGTGTAACCCGGATATAAGAGAAACCCGGATATAAGAGAGATTTTCTCTGGCCCCATATATATATATATATATATATATATATATATATATATATATATATATATAAAAAAAAAATGCCAGATCGGTTAAAGGCACATCAAGCTAAATGATGGTTCCGTATAGGATACAAGTTCGAATCCTGTCGGAGAACGAATATTTTTTGTGAAAATTTCTCGGACATTCAGGCCGGTAAATGTTGTTAATACTGTTTATTATAAACAGAGCATTTACTTAAATATTTGTATCTATAAAAATAATGTATAAACATAAAAAATGTCTTAAAAAACAATTGTCGGACTTTGTCCATTTCATAATGTGTGACGTCATTTGTTTACATTTGATACGCCATGAGCAGATATGGATGTACGTGAGAGATTCATAGAAGATTGAAGTTCAAATACAGTATATTCGACCTTGCTAACTGAACGCTCCTCTGTGGCCAAATCGGTAAAAGGCACGTCAAGCTAAATGACGGTTCGGTATAGGATACGGGTTCGAATGCTGTCGGAGGACGAATATTTTGTCAAAATTTCACGGACATTCAGACCGGTAAATGTTGTTTAATACTGTTTATTATAAACAGAGCATTTACTTAAATATTTGTATCTATAAAAAGAATGTTAAACATAAAAATGTCTTAATATATATATATATATATATATATATAAAATTAATAAGCAATAAAATCCCAAATCATCTCATATGAGGAGATTTGGGATTTTATTGTTTATTAATAATTTGGTCTGTATGATAAATATATTGAGTTCATTTTGTTTATCAGTTTGTTACCTTTACTATATGCATACGTATACATTATATATATATATATATATATATATATATATGTATGTATGTATATAAGCAAATATATGGATATAGATCCGACAGTATGAAGAAAAATATACGGAAAAAACAAACAAAAATCCTAATATGCAATAATGCTGTTTTAATGTTAATATAATATCAACGTCGGACGTTTCGGTCTAATAGACCATATTCAGGATACAACATCGCCCACGTGACGACGACGTGATCATATTTAAACGGAACGCTGATCTTATAAAAGATTTCAGTTATCTGTTTGGATTGGTCTTGCTCTTATGTCTATCGTCTTTTTCATGTTGAATTGAATATGGTCTAATGTTAATTATGTTTTATGAATATGTCCTGAAGATGGTCTATTAGACCGAAACGTCCGACGTTGACATTATATTAACATTAAAACAGAATAATTGCATATTAGGATTTTTGTTTGTTTTTACGGTATATTTTTCTTCATATATATATATATATATATATATATATATATATATATATATATATATATATATATATATATATAATTTTTAAGTTATGCTATATTTATGGTTTAGTGCTCAATATCGGGAATAGAGCGTATGTAAGTATAAAAGTGGACATTGAAGTCAACACCCAGAGGCGAGTCTGTTTCATGCTTATACGCAATAGTCAAGTCATGATTGCGTATAAACATGTAATCGACTGTCGCCGCTGGATGTTGACTTCAATGTCCATCTTTATATATATATATATATATATATATACATCAATTTGAAAGTTTAAATATAAGTGTCCCCTCTCATTCGTGCGCATGTGTTGCTACATGAATGTAAAAATCACTTTCGTCCGTTGAAGTCACAGACGACGAAAAGAGTCACAGGAAATTTTTAATTCAATATTGTCATTAATTTTCAATATATATATATATATATATATATATATATATATAGATAGATAGATAGATAGATAGAGAGAGAGAGAGAGACATTTAGTAAAAACTTAAATTTGTCATTTCCTTCAATATTCTAACTCATTCTATCTGTGTGTCTATATATACATTAAGAAATGTACAAAGTCCGACAATTTATTTATTAAAGACATTTTTATGTTTAACATTCTTTTTATAGATACAAGTATTTAAGTAAATGCTCTGTTTATAATAAACAGTATTAAATAACATTTACCGGCCTGAATGTCCGAAAAATTTTCATAGAAAATATTCGCCCAGGCCGGTAAATGTTATTTAATACTATTTATTATAAACAGAGCATTTACTTAAATACTTGTATCTATAAAAAGAACGTTAAAAATAAAAATGTTTTTAATATATATATATATATATATATATATAACTGGCCTACGTGGGCTAACATGCATTGAATGCAAAATAGATTTTAACTCTGTAACATGATAATACAATATTCTACCACTCCAACTGAAAAAAACGATTTTAAATTTTAGAACATCTTTACATCAAACGAGGACAATTCACCATTAATAAAATTCGTTTTAAATTCATGCGTGAACGTGTCCCAAATCCTTTGAACTCTGTAATGTCATTTAATCGACAGTCTTTTCCACAGTCGCAACACACACATACACACGCATACACACACATACATATATATGTATACATATATATATATATATGTATGTATTTATATATATATAGATGTACACACACACACACACATATACATATACATATATATATATATAAATATATATATATATATATATATAAATATATATATATATATATATATAAATATATATATATATATATATATACATATAAATATATAATATATAAATATATATAAATATATATATATATATATATATATATATATATATATATATATACATACATACATACATTATAGTAATTAATCAATATCATACACTTAAAATATATATATCATAGTAAGTAATGGATATCATACACTTAAAATACCATAAGTTTTTTTGTTTTTTTTACCAGAGATTATAATCTTTATTTCATAAAAGCTGTAAAAATAGTCTTCAATTTTTCAGACCAGCAAACCAGATATAAACGGAAAAAATGCTCCAGGCTAAATTTAAGCTTTCGTATACTCAATCATTTAATTTAAGATATTGCATAACACACTCGCAACTCCCCCCACCATATATATATATATATATATATATATATATATATATATATATATATATATATATATATATGTATAACCTTCAGGAGAGTAACTCATTACACCTTTTTGGGCTAACGTCTTCCATTGACATGAAGTGAAAAGATTATATTTAATCAGTTCTTAGATTTATTGCTAGGAAATTTGGTTCATTGTATCGTGGTAGACAATTTTTCTCGCCAGAATCTATCTTCCTCATTTATAAGTCTACCAATCGTACATGCATTGAATATTGCTGTGACATCCTCTTTGGGGTTTCTGCTATAGAGATTTAGAGATTCTTGAGAAAATCGAAAGAAATATTTGCAATTTTATCGCACCTGACCGGGCACCATATTTTCAATATTTTCATGGTAATTTATCGGGTGAATTTTCTTTTTGGTACTTCAACTATACGAATTTATGTGCAGTACTAGATTGGCAGCTAGGTCCCATCATTTTACAGTTTAAATTGCCAGATTTGACCGTAATTTCTATGTAAAATGTTGCAGTTCTCGTTCATGTCACTCTCTTCCAACGTCTTGCTTTCCAGTCAGTTTTGATGTCAATTGTCTTTTTATTTCTTGTTCATTGTTTTCTCGCATTAAAATTGTTTTCCTTTATGTTCTTTGAAATTTATATATTTTAAAATATTTTTTATATTTTTATATTTATATTTCGATATTTTTAGATTCTTTTATATTTTTATATTCTTTTTAATATTTATATTTTTATTTTTTATATTTGTTAAGGATTTTATATTTTCATAATTATATTTTTATATTCTTTTATATTTTCATGTACTTTTGTATATTCATATTATATTATTTTTATATTTTCATGTTTATATAATTTATTTTATTTTATTTTATATATTTATGTTTTCTTATATTCTTTTCAATTTTTATATTCTTTTTATATTCACATTTTTATTTTTCGTATTTTTTATATTTTCATATTTATATTTTTTCTTTTATATTTTTCTTTTTTAAATTTTATATTTTTTATATTTTATATTCTGTTGAATTTTATATCCTTTTATATTTTTATATGATTTTGTATATTCATATTATTTTATGTTTTATATTATTTATTATTTATTTTTTATATTTTTATATTTCTATATTTCTATTTTTACAATTTTTATATTCTTTTATATTTTATATTCTTTTTATATTTCTTATATTTATTTTTTATTTTTATATTTTTTATATTTTCTTATTTATATTTTTATTCTTTTATATTTTATATTTTTTAATTTGTTATATTTCTATATTCTTTTATATTTTATATTCGTTTATATCCTTTTATATTTTTAGATCCATTCATTTTCATATTTATATTTTTAATTTTTTATAAATTTTATTCCTGCTCAGGGTGATAATGGACACTAGCGCCCACTGCCTATAAAATGCTTCCGTGGCATGAGTCTCAAATAGCCTCTGACAATTAAGTGCAGTTAAGTATTTTTATCTTTTTTATATTCTTTTTATTTGGCTTGGAGAAATGATTAATACATACATACATACATACATACATAGATACATATATATATATATATATATATATATATATATATATATATATATATATATATATGTGTGCGTGTGTATGTGCTTTGATGTGTATATTTGTTTCCATGTGTGTATCAAAAAGTATTGGGACTGTTGCTATGGTAACGGAGTTAAAGTACGCAGTGTGAAGCCACTTATCACAGATTGACCTTGAACTCTGTCGCAGATGCACATTTAATTATAACATTTCCGTTGTTTATAGCAGTGCTTGTAAGGAGAGTGTGTAGAGTGTGGTCGTCTCACTACAACGTACAGGTTTTGTCAGTGACCATGGCAGAAGAAATTGAGCAGAGAATCTGCATTAAAGTTTTTTCAAAGATTGAGGATAGCTCCAAAGCGACCTACGTCAAGTTGCAGAAAGTGTATAGAGAGGAGTGCATGAGCCGGACATGAGAGTAAGTGTGGTTCAAACGCTTTTGAAGACCTCGAGGAAAAACAAGAGAACGCGACATGTTTGCTATGAGAAAAAGAGTTTCAGCAATGGAAACGACACTGGATAAAGTGTGTGACTTCAAAAGAGGAATACTTCGAAGGACATTAAATCCTGAATTGATATATATTATAGTTTTATTTTTATTGTACTAGTCCCAATACTTTTTGAACAGACTTCCCTATGGAAGAGAGACTGAAATACAAATTAGCCTAATATGTCTATTAGAATTAGTAAAGGCAGACGATAACAAACATTAGACATACACAAGGAACAAACGCACAAAGACTGAGAAAGTGAACGATATTGATAAGAAAGAAAATGGAGAAAAAGGGAAATCGAAAACAGCATGGAATTGTACATTTGACATATTAAAGTAAAGTAATTCCGGTCATATTGTAAAAACTTCCGGCCGTTAATGAAAGAAAAAAATCCTTCCGGAATCTAGAAAGAAAAAAAAAAACACTTCCGATTTAGAAACTAGTCTAAAAGAATTCTTATATCTGGGTTGTAAGCAAAAGGTTTCCTATCTTTAAACAAATAATTTTATCTTTAGAAGGAATACGAAAAAAGCAGCAATATCAGATCTCAAACGAAATAAAATATTTGTTCTAAATATTTCTTGTCATAAAAAAGTAACCTTTAGAGCATAATGTACATATATAAACATTTATATACATTAAGTATTTTATAAGCTAAAAAAACAAAAGTTTTTTTTTAAAATATATAAAATCTTAAGTAAACAAAAACTCGAAAAGCAAGGCATATTACGAAATAGTACATTAATAAAAAAACAATAATATCGAAAAGTTTGTTCATTTTAAAAAAATACAGCAGAAACAAAAAAATGACAAAAATATATATCGATATTTAAACCTAAGATACTCGGAGATCATAAAGTCATTATTTAACATACAATGATACATATAATGGCTTTTTAATACTAACAGCTAAATTGGCTCCTGGCTAAGTAACAAGTCTAACTCTTTCGGGCGGAGAGGAACCCGGACGAGTCTCCGCCGAAGGGCAGAGTCTTGTGGAATCTTCCACAACACAACCAGCCTTACCACTTGTTAGGAAATGCACTCTTCCTATCTGGTAAGTAAAATTCTACTTTCATACAATATAACAAGTATTCATTGGTCATTCACCTCCAATCTGGCTTGCTGATTGGTCAATTCCGACCAATCAAACCGCCTGCACACGACCAATCTGTTTTCCCACTCATATGCTCGGAGCCACTTGACCATTATATAAACCGAACACG
This sequence comes from Acanthosepion lycidas, assembly GCA_963932145.1. Lineage (NCBI taxonomy): Eukaryota > Metazoa > Mollusca > Cephalopoda > Sepiida > Sepiidae > Acanthosepion > Acanthosepion lycidas. Next base: position 11,165,274 of record OZ010606.1, read on the forward strand.
TGTGAACTTTTTGAGTAGTAGTTACCAAGTGCCAAGATGTAACCTTCACCGACTCCCGTCTTAGTCATTGCTGACCAGACGTTAAAGATAAAAACCGACTGACCAAAGCAGTCAGTGACAGCACCACAGAGAAATTGCCAACTTACTCCACGTCGTTCGAAACCAGATTTTGCCGCGCAAAAGTACATCAACGCTGACTCACTCACAATTCAAATTCAACCAACTCTGTGGACATTATTTCTGAGATATTGCTTATCTAAAGTGAATTGCATTCACTATCTATTAAGTAAACATTTATGTGCGAACGACCTTAAAAATATTACAGTAAAAGGTAAATTACTTCTTAAGAACTTTCTGTTTAAAAGACACTTAATATTAACAACTTTAATATCAACATTAACGAACGATTACAAGAAAGACATTCTGAAACCTAAAACATCTTACACATTTGCCAACATAACATATACCAAATATTCTATTGTTTTGAATTGTATATAAATGTTTTAGTTTCTAATTAAATATGTCTTGTTCTTAATATGAACTCTGGTACAAATATTTCCAAATCAAAAGGACACGACTCTGTCTTACCTTTTCATTGCATGCTTGTACGTCAACCTAAATAAATCTAATTGTTACGTTTTAAAACAATCCAGTTGAATTTTGTATTTTATTTTGATGTTAATGGAAATAGTTAATTGACACGCAACCTATTCTCAACAAATATTACCACATAATTAACCCATCCACTACAGTCTCGTTCGGGGTGGTTGACTGCCCCTGAACCCGTTTATGCGGGTTCAAAGAGGGAATATTTTTGGGCGAGCCTACGGGATCGGAAATCCCACGTTAAACCCGGCCTTGTGGGAGGGTAGCTAAATATCACTAACATCTAAATTATCAATAGATAATAAATGAACGAGAGTAGAAAATGCAAAGTTGATAAATATAACTTAGGTAAGCTAAAAGTTATAATGGAGACTAGATCCCACTGTCTATAAAATGTTTCCGTAACATATGCGTCTCAAATAGCCATTGAAATTAAGTCCAGCCGCAACCGGAGAATTGATGAAGGCGGAAAAATGACCAGTTTCTTTGGGTAGATGAAGCTCGAAAGTCCAGGAAGGCAGTCCATTTAGAGGAAGGAAAACCTTGATTTTAAATCTCCACTGCTTTGCGCTCATATCCAAAACGCGGAAAAGGCTATGGAAGTAAATACAGACAGAAAACCCAGAGCGGAGCATTGGTGGTGGTTGGCTGACAATTTTCCGGCAACTCCTGCAGCCAAAACATCCCTCAATGTAATGCCCTGTATTAATTTGTCGGTATGGCCAAGAGTCGGAGACATGTAATGACTACTATCCAAAATATAGAAGGAGAAAGCCAGAAGATGGAGGTCAAATCGGCAAGATCATCTAGTAATATTTTTCTCCCCAAATTATAAGAATGATTTAAAATCAATCATCATTTTCTTATAAAAAAATGTGTGACACGAAGCAAGGTGCGGGTAATTCGGCTAGTACAGTATATAACAAACGTTCAGAAAGACAGGAAACTTTCGTTAGAAACAAAGAAAAGAGTTTGATATTGCTATGTGATATCGATTATATTGTATAGTATTCAATGCTAGGCAATCTCATCGGAGTTGGGAGAGGAAACTGGAGGCAAGCAAAATATGGCTCTACAGAAGGATACTGAGAATTCCTTGGGCAAAGCGAATAAGCAACGAGTAAATGTTCAAGAAAATGGTAACAAAAAGAACATTTACATTCAAAATCAAAAAGAAGCATCTGAAATATCTTTGATACATAATGAAGAAGGAAGGCTTGGAAAACTAAACCCTCACAGGGTATGTCGAGAGCAAGAGAGATAGGAAGCGAGCTATCTACGTGATGAGCTTTGGTGATGATGGAACGAGGGCGGGATGTTTGGGTGAAATATTGCTAAGGGATACGAGGAATAGAAAGTTGTGGAGAGTCATAATCCCTAAAATCTTGAAGGCCCACGGCAGATAGAAAAAAAGTTTTAATGGCTGGAGGATATTCGGCCTCGAATGCTTTGATAAGACAATGGAATTAAAATAAAAATAAAAACAATCGAAAATTAACAATGATATTCGAAGTGTTGGTTTATTTGAACGGAATAGGTTTCTGTCAACGAAGACATGTTGTTGCCCCTTTTCCCAGAATTCAGTGTGAAGGACGATAACTCTGGTTGTTATTCAGCTGGTTATTATTTTCGTGTGCAAATGTGCGCCCCGGTTACACATTGTCAGCGCTAATATTTCGATCATAACATGTTTGCTGAAAAGGCAGAATCAAGCCGTAACAAGTCTTCGACTCGTAATTGGCTTTATTTATTCACGTTGTTATTGACTGAACACTGCACACGGCTTCGATTTTGACATGTCGGAACGAACTTTGATGGAACATCGATATTGTTTCAAAAACAAAGCCAAGCGTATCGGCGACCTGATTGAGTTTCGAGGGTGGTCAATAAGTAGACATATATAAAGAAGCTGAGATACATTGAGAGACAGAAAAACAGACATGTAAATGTAAAAACTGAGATAGATAGGCAGAGATAGATAGATAAGAATGTGGTAGATAGATTGAGAGACAGAAAGACAGACAACATGTAAAGATTAAGTGAGTTAGGCATAGATAGATAAGATAGATAGATAGATAAGAACAGACCTTGATAGATTGACAGACACAATGTAAAGATTAAAGGTGTTAGGCATAGATAGATAGATAGATAGATAGATAGTTGGGATTAGATACCTACATAGATAAGAGACTGTGATAGGCAAATTGAGAGACAGGAAGATAGATATGTAAAATGGATATATATATATATGATTAAAGATTAAGAGAGGCAGAGATAGACTGATAGATAGATGCGTTTAGATACCTAGATAGATGAGAACGGAGTGTGGTAGATGGACTGAGAGACAGACAGACAGGCATAAAGATTGATAAAGATAGGCAGATATAGATAGATAGATGGATAGACAGATGTGTTTAGATACCTAGATAGATAAAAACCTACTGTGATAGAGCGATAGATAAATACAAAAAAACAAAAACAACAAAAAAAAAAACAGACATTTAAAGATCAGTCAAAACTGGTAACACAAAAGTGAGCGAATAATGTTCAAGAGATATATATTTTATTAATAAATGAATATTGTTTTCTTTTGACTTTTCAACATATTGATGGTGGTGTGTGTTGGCTTGAGAAAGTATAGATTGGAAAGGAACCGATGCGTAGATTTATATTTTGATAGAATTCGACGGTGGCACTCTCGGGAATTTTCCTTCGAAGTAAATTACTTTCTCTTTTCATAAGTGTGGCATTATTTAGATTCAAATTTTGGTTGAATTTATTTCTGTGTATGACTAGTGCATTTGATAAATTGTTATGTATAAGGTCCCTTTTGGGCCATACATGCGTTATATATATCTGACTGTCCCTTAAACGGCAATTACTTACAAAACAACGTAATGTCCCAAGCCACGGTAAGATCACCAGATAATGAAGAAAAAGCATATATATATATATATATATATATATATATATATAGCAGGACAGACTGGGTTCTATAGCCTTGGATGGCAACTGGTCTAGGAGAAGGACAACTCTGAATTCAAAACCTGCGGAGGGTCGTTTGGGAACCTTGTGGCATTCGGTGCACTAGGTCTCTGTATTCGTCCCTCCAAAAAGTGTGGATGGTCCTGCACGAGGCCCTCACCACTATAATCAAATCTCATGTGCCGGTGTCGGGCTGTTGGTTTCCGGGAAACTGATCTGCTTGACTCTCATACGTCGAATCTCGACGGGAGAGTCGATCATATATATATATATATATATATATATATATATATATATATATATATATATATGTCATCAACATGCAGTCTTAGACATCCGATTGCTTCAAGTCGGGATCGAGACCGATTTGGCATCAGGTGGAGTTTCTACCCCTGAGCTATCAGCGCTCGACAGAAGAAAAGGGAAATTCTAGCGTATAATTTTTACTATTGGAAACAACCACCAGGCATCATAGTGCTCGATTCATTTAATGAGGAGCATTGTATAAATGTATTAACCGAATTATCCGCACCTTGCAGCGTGTCGCATATTTTGTAAGAAAATGATGATTGATTTTAAATCATTGTTATAATTTCTGAAGAAAATGCTGCATTTCAATATTACTCAAGGAATTTTCCGATGTGACCTTCATCTTCTGGCTCTTTCCTTCTATATATTGGATAGGAGTCATTCCCTTGTTAAGTTTAAATTTAATTTAAATCAAAGGGAAACGCATTTTCAGTGGTGGAGTATGCAAAAACAGCTTGATCTGATCCCTTTGATATGCATTTGATGCAATACATGAATAAATTAATTGATGAACAGATTTCAACATTGATATGACAGTTGAATTGCCGAAACAAATAAGTTACTACCCATTGATTGGTTATTTTTTGCTCGACTTGACGTTCATATTGTCTCATTCTGATCTTGCCGACGTGACCTCCATTTTCTGGCTTTCTCCTTCTATATTTTGAATAGGAGTTATTCCCTTGTTCAAATTTCTATTTATTTTAAATCAATCGGAGAAAAATTTTCAGTGCGGGTGGGGGTGCTTTCGGCCACTTTTTTTTATCCATTTACAAGGGGGGTTTGTTTTTGGTGCTGTTAATTTTTCTTCCAGTTTTGACTGTTTAAGTTGTATTTTATTTTTGTGTTGTTTTGAATAGGAGCGTTTATTCCGAGCCTTCAAAAGTGAATTTATCTGTAACCTTGGAAACGTGAATTATGATTTTAGCTGTGTCTTTAAAACCCAGTAATTTTAAAAGTTACTCCAAAATTCGCTTGAGAATGAAATGGAACTAATGTCTTTAATCTAATTACAAAATTAAATTCGGACATTCCATTTTTGAAACATGGTTAGAACTGTGTAGCGGAAAAACCATATTTTAAATCAATTAATTTATAATATTAATGCTCTGTAAATTTACATTGAGCACTAGTTTTTAAAGATAAAAATATCTATAAGAACACCGGATTATATATCTTACTGTTCTTTCTTTCTTTATATATATATATATATATATATATATATATATATATATATATATATATATATATATATATATATATATAAACAGATTTCTAGTACTGCCAGATCTAATCAAACATTTGAGGAATAAAAAATATGGGATCATATTAAACATAAGATACAATAATATCCACGTTTAAAATGTAAGGTACCTTTCGACCGACACATTTTCAAACACAATCGTCGGTAATCTAAAACGGAGTACTAACAAGAAAATGTTTTATTAATACCGTAATAAAACAGGATGGTAAAGGGGGGGGGAATTGTTTTACCTCAAATCATGTAACCGCTTCCCCGAATAAGGCCAACTTAAACTTCATCTCCCGTTGTACGCAAAGGGCCGGCCTACGTATGTTGATGATAACAGACTCCAAGATGTCGAGGTGGAGTCTGTTCCTAGCCCTGTGCAATAACGAAAAGAAATGGGGAGAATACTCAGTCATACACACAACAGAATTTAATAGATGTTCACCGATAGCAGAGGCATGAGTCTGCGAACACCCGGATGTCACAAGCTCATGCCTACGCACACAGCCCGGGACATGTTGGGCGATTTAAGTGCATAATGGAGATTATTTAATGATGAAAAGAACACTTCCGCTATTGCACTATTGGAAAATGATGCGAACGTATCATCAACATAGCGGAAGTAACAATACGCTTTGTTAACCCTCTCAAATAGTCGCCTTTCATGAAAACCAACAAAAATGTTGGCCATCACAGGACCCAAGGGACTACCCATCGTCACAACGTCGATTTGCTGATACATGCAATTGTCAAAACTGAAGGAGACAGACTTGATCGCCATCCCCAACAATTCAACAAACACACTCTCAGGAAACAACGGAGATTTACCAGGGCCACGATACAAGAAGTCCGCACAAATGTCAATAGTTTCATCAACTGGACATGTGGGCAAAACTATCCAGAGGCTTGAGGTTAAAATCGCCCAACATGTCCCGGGCTGTGTGCGTAGGCATGAGCTTGTGACATCCGGGTGTTCGCAGACTCATGCCTCTGCTATCGGTGAACATCTATTAAATTCTGTTGTGTGTAGGACTGAGTATTCTCCCCATTTCTTTTCGGTATTCTACAGGGCTAGAAACAGACTCCACCTCGACATCTTGGAGTCTGTTATCATCAACATACGTAGGCCGGCCCTTTGCGTACAACGGGAGATGAAGTTTAAGTTGACCTTATTCGGGGAAACGGTTACATGATTTGAGGTAAAACAATTCCCCCCCTTACCATCCTGTTTTATTACGGTATTAATAAAAAATTTTCTTGTTAGTACTCCGTTTTAGATTACCGACGATTGTGTTTGAAAATGTGTCGGTCGAAAGGTACCTTACATTTTAAACGTGGATATTATTGTATCTTATGTTTAATATGATCCCATATTTTTTATTCCTCAAATATTTGATATATATATATATATATATATATATATATATAAGGAAAAGTCCGACAATTATTTAATATATTTTGTTTATACTTTATTTTTATAGATATAATTTATTTAAGCAAATGCTCCTTTTTTTTAAAAAAAATTAAACAGTATTAATTACATTTACCTGCCTGAATGTTTGAGCAATTTCATAGAAAATATGCGCTCTCGAACCTGTAACACTAAGATGAACTGTCATTTTATCTGATGTGGTGTTAATCATTCAACCACAAAAAAACATCTGATTAGCAAAGTCATAATTACTGTTTTTAAACACATAATCTTCGACGATTTTTCTCGATCGATCATATCTGCTCATGAAACATATCTTAACGTAAACAATGGCAACATATTATTTAATATATTTTCTGTTTATACATTAATTTTTATAGATTAAGTAAATGCTCTGGTTTTTAATTAAACACTTAATTATATTTACCGACCTGAATTTTCGAGAAATTTTGTAGAAAAAACCCGTTCTCTGCCAGGAATCGAACATGTATTCCTATATGGAAACCGTTATTCGACCTGACGTGTTGTACCTTTCAGCAACGGAGAAGCGTCTGGTTATCAAAATCCGAAATTACTGTTTATAAACACACAATCTTCAACGATTTTGCTCGGGTGATCATATCTACCCACAGAATATATCAATGTAAACAATGGCAACATATTATGAAACAATTATTTAATATATTTTCTGTTTATACGTTATTTCTCGAACATTCAGGCCGGCAAATGTAATTAATACTGTTTAATTAAAAACGGGGCATTTACTTAAATTATATCTATAATTTCTGTTTAATTTTAATTAATTTAATGGATAGCTATTTATCTATCTGCAAATCAGCTAGCTACCTAGATATGAATGGATTGAGTTAAGCTGTTAACTCAAGTCACTAGCTCAATAGCTGTCTGAATTTACGCGTTTACAATTCACCAAGAATGTTGAGAAAACAGGCAGCATTAACTTTTGGCGGGAATTATCTTTTTGAGAAGTGTGTTGTTTGCTTGAACCCAGGAACAGAAACTAATTCGTTATTGTTGCTCCAGGTGTAGGTTTGAGTGATGATGGCTTCGCGAAAAGACATGAAAATTGACTTGATTTGGACGTCATTTGCCAAAAAGTAAATAGTCAAGAATGATAAAATGAATTAGAGTTCCTTGGCATTGGCATCTGACCGTTTTCTGCAGAATTATTTTTTTCCCCAAATTCCTACATTTCTTTAGTCCCTTTCATAGGTTAAACTAAGTGTTTTGATGCAGTTTGAATGTCTGACAATAACAGCAGCAGCAGCAACAACAACAACAACAACAACAAAAATAATAATAAGACTATAACGATGTAACTATCCTCAGGGACATGCCAATTCAATCAGGTTATTTACTCTGTCCCCCCATTAAGGCAAGATATGACACAAGGTCTATTTTTAGGTGGGAACCCGAGCGCATACGCCCGGGACAGGAATAAAAATTCCTTTCAGCCCCTGCAACCGTCGGTTGCACTGGCCTCGGTGCGAGCAACAATCCCTCCCTCTGGTGTAATAGGAGGGCGCGGCGTCGGGCAGCTGTTCCCCAGGACTGGGCACCTCTTCAGTATAATTTTCTCAGTTGCTCCTCTGTCTTTTGACAGAGTCTCCCTACTCAAAAAGCATGCCAAATCAAAATGACAGGGAAATAAAAGCCAACAGATCTGATATTATCATAAAAGACAAGAAATTCAGGAAGTGTATGCTTATTGACATAGCAGTACCATATGAGAGAAACACCTTCATGATTGAAAATTATTGAGAAATTGTCCAAATACAAGGACGACCTAGAGACTGAGATTAACAGGATGTGGGGAATGAAGACTGAGACTGTACCAATAGTAATAGGAGCTCAGGGTCTCATAAGAAAATGAATGGACAATTTTACTAATAGTGTCCAAGGTAACATCAGCATAAAGTTGCCCAGAAGATCGCCCTACTAGGAACATCCCATATACTAAGAAAAATGCTATAGGGCCTAAGTACTATAGTTTGGACCCAGCTCTACAGGATACAAAGCAGGAAACATAGCATACATAAATAATAATAATAATAATAATAATAATAATAATAATAATAATAATAATAATAATAATTCAGATTTGCTGTTTGCTACAATACTTAACCAAGTCTTTTTACATGAGACCTGAAAGAAGATTTTCCTCAGAATGTTATTGAACATTGAGAAAGAATTTTCTGTGTAGGCATATGGTACTCATGGTCTCAGATAGTGATGAGTTTTCTGTGATTTTCTTAACGTGTGCATCAGTCTTTTATAATCATTCCTGGTGCTCCTATTATCATTGGTTCCTAAAGTATTAATGGATCTTTTTAATCTTTATTGTAATCTTTATTACTTCAAACATTATTTCTAGTGAATACCTGTATTTGTGTAGATGCCACATATTTATTATGGCTACTGGCCTGCACACTCAAAAATACTAATAGTGTCCCATGTGACATCAACATACAAGTTGCCCAGAAAATCGCCTTACTAGGAAATCCAATATACTAAGAAAAGTGGTAACAATTAAATGACAATTCTCCTACAGGGCCTAAGGACCATAGTTTGGACCCGGCTCTACAGGATATAAAGCAGTAAACACAACATACACAAATAATAATAATAATAATAATAATAATAATAATAATAATAATAATAGTAATAATAATCGTATAAAATATAAAAATACGGCTTGACTGAGTGGACCAATATCTGCATTGGAAAATCTGCAACAACTACGAAAATGAAACTGTAATAAATTGGTATGAACACCACCCGGACCCGGTTACAGAGATAGAACCTGTAAAATTTTATGGGACACAGACAGAACAATCAAAGCTAATCGTCCAGACATCGTGATTACGGACCGCCAAGACAATATGTGCCTCCTTATGGATATGCCAGTCCCTGCAGACTGCAATGTATCTTTGAAGATCTTCAAAAAACTATAAAAATACAAGAACCTTGGAATCGAATTCTCGAAAATGTGGCACATGAGGGCATTAACAATTTCAGTTGTAGTTGGAGCCCTCGGATTGATTGGAAACATTTCCAATAGACTTATTGAAAGGATCGCTGGCAGCCCATGCCTTAAAGAAATACACACCTCACAAAGGCGTTTATCTATGTAAAATATGGCGATTGTGTTAAACGTGCCTTTTTTAGACGCTGGGGGTTTAACAAGAAAAATAAAGGGAGATAGGACATGTAACAATTTTGTGGGACTACACAAAATGCACAGAGAGAATAATTAAAGCTAATCGCCCAGACATTGTTATTAGAGACTGTAAACAAAAATGTCCTTCTTATTGATATGGCAACCCCTGCAACCTGCAATCTATCTTTGAAAATCTTCAAAAAGCTATCATAATACAAGGACTTTGAAATCGAAATATCAAAAATGTTGGAGCCCTCGGATTGATTGGAAAAGATTTCAATAGACTTATTGTCGGAATTCCTGGTAACCCATGCCTTAAATAGATCCCCCAAAATATTCTCATAACTACAGCCCACACCTTACGAAGGTGATTTTCTTTTCAAAACTGTTCAGTGAAAAATGTCATGATGCCATTTCTGACCTTAGGTCTCTGGTCGGGACCTAGACAGAAATGAGTACACACTAGAAATCAAAGGAATTAATAATAATAATAATAATAATAATAATAATAATAATAATAATAATAATAATAATAATAAAAGCACCATTATTATTATTATTGCTATTAAAAAGATATTGCTGCTATAAAGAAAGAAAAATATAAGGATTTGGTTAAGAAGCTAAAAGAAAGATAGACCATGGATGTAAAACTTATTCCTTGAGTAATGGATGCGCTTGGAACACCACATAGAAACCACTTAGAAAAGAGTTTAAGGAGAACCAAAATTGAGATCAAGAGTGCAGACCCCCAGGAAACTTCCATCATTTAACTGTGCAGGGTTTCAACGACAAGTTCTTAAGCGGTGAGGAGACTTGTTGACACCATGCCCCAAGAAAATAATGTACGACACTAACATAATCATATCACATTTAATACTATATTGTATATCTGGAAGGAAATTTTCATTCAAGGGAATATCAGCGTGGAAAGAATTCAATTAAGTTGAAGGCCAGTAGTAATAAGAACGATGATGTTATCTATCTATCTATCTATCTATCTATCTATCTATCTATCTATCTATCTATCTATCTATCTATCTTAGTCTGTTCATATCTATCTATCTATCTATCTATCTATCTATCTATCTAGATAGATAGATAGATAGATAGATAGATAGATATCTTTGTTCGTATCTGTCTTAGTCTGTTCATATCTATCTTATTCTATTCATATCTATCTATCTATCTATCTATCTATCTAGATAGATAGATAGATAGATAGATAGATAGATAGATAGATATCTTTGTTCGTATCTGTCTTAGTCTGTTCATATCTATCTTATTCTATTCATATCTATCTATCTATCTATCTATCTATCTATCTATCTATCTATCTATCTATCTATCTATCTATCTATCTATCTTTGTTCGTATCTATCTTAGTCTGTTCATATCTATCTTAATCTGTTCATATCTATCTATCTATCTATCTATCTATCTTTGTTCGTATCTATCTTAGTCTGTTCATATCTATCTATCTATCTATCTATCTATCTATCTATCTATCTAGCTAGCTAGCTAGCTAGTTAGCTAGCTAGCTAGTTTGTCTCTAAGCTGTTTATCCCATTAAAAACTCTTCGTCCTTTGTCTTAATAAACTTTACAAATGCTTCGAATACTTCTTCAATATCAGCGTTTGGAAAGCTCAAAATATTTAAATAATTGATAATTTGTGAGTAAATGGTGTGACATCTCTTAAATCCCATGCCCAGTATTAGAATGGTAGATTGTAAAGTGTGAGTGAAGGCATTGTCATAGATCAGAATTGCTTCAACTCTGTTCACTAGTCTAGGCTATTTGTTTTGGACAGCAGATACATAACGATTGATATTATATTTAAATGTTTGGAGATTATAGTTGACTGGAAAACATGGAGCCGGAAGGAAATTTCACAAGCGGGAAGTGTGAGAAAAGAAAGTGTTAGCATAGAATTTACGATTACATCTAGCCAGCTAAACTGTAAAATGACGATACCTAATCTAGTACTGTGCATAAATTCATAAAGTCTGGTACCATAGCTGGGAGCGATATTTATTTCCGCCTCAATACAGAAAATGTGGCACAAGGCCAAAAATGGGGAATGGGGGGAGGACGGTCTTCTGTCTTAACTTTAAACTTAGCTAGCCACAAACACTGACCCAGACATACCACAATATTCCTAACACCAAAACAACACATTCTTTCTTACTTTTCTTACTACATTTCCCATAATACCTCATTGTCTCTATGAAAATACTAACTAGTCATCATATGTACAATTCATTGTCTGTGGGGGGGAGCGGAATAAAACAATAATTCTAAAAACTAGCCCCAATGAATATGAAACAAATCTATTTACAAGAAACTAAATAAAATAATGTTAGTAATACCCCCCCCCCAATCACTAAATGTGGCACAAATATCAGTTAACTGGACGAAATCAATGCAGGAATTTAATGATATAAAAACATTCATTCATCCCAAGCACTTCCTCAAACATACACTCATTCAGACACAACAACAAATACGAAATTCAAACCCGAAACGAAAGACGCCCCACATCAACCATAGCGGTGTGCTCATCCAAACAATTACCATGAAGGTATTTAGAGAAACGGCACAGGGAGGAAACGTCACGGCGGTGGGTAAGTGACTGAAGCCGAGATGCCAGATCATGACCAATAATATTGGTGATTTTTTGGTTTTTATAAAGAATCTCTACTGTAGTCGGAGCAACAGACCATTATGTGGCAGCAATATTTGAAGCTTGGACGAAGTTTAGACTTGTAGACAAGATTCTGGAGAGAAAACATTTCCAGTATGACACATTTCCAGCATGAACTTTCAGCAGGATTCAATAGAATCATTGAGCTTTTGTGGAATTGTAGACGAATTTGAACCCGTACAATATGAGCAGTCAATTTTGTTTAATTATTTAAATATATTACTTGGTTAATAAACCCACATATTATCAGATATAGCCAAAGGTGAAATATCTCAACATGATGGATCGGTTTTGACATACACCGCGTGTGATAAAGAAGTTTATCAACGATGAATATATTGAAATGTTGTAAGATCGTTCTATCCAAATTGTAAATGAATTTAGTGAAGATTTAGCCTATACAATAAGAAGGATTCCATATGTAAATGCCATGTAAATGAGAATATTACAGAAAAAAAAAAAACACTGAATAAGGCGAAAACATTCTGAAAAAAATACTCTCCAATAATGAAAAATGGTTTAAAGTAATCAATAAGGAACAAAGCTAAAGAGAACTGAATCTTAATGCAAGAGAATGTGTCCGAAGATCACTTTGTACGAGAAACAATCCAAAATATACAACGAAGAGAGTAAAATTCGCTAGGAATGATAGGAGTAAATGGTTTGGTGTCAAATCTAAAGGATTGTCACCAAAAAGTTGATAAAGATCAATGGAACACTGATCAGCGAAATATGACTTGGCTAAAATCCCATTTGTTATCATATTTTTTTAAGCATTTCACACCAAGGAAAGTGGGAGTGCCACTAGCACGTAAGGGTTACAGATATTAAAAGAAAGAGTAAAGATGATTGTTTAAGGAACGGATAAAGAGTAGGACGGGGATCAGGATCAAGGCATCAGAAGATGTCGATTGACATTACATTTGAATATTTGATGATTATAGCTATCAAGGAAGCAAGTAGAACTGGCGGCAAGTGCGAGGGAAGAAGCTTTTTGAGTACAAGAGACGGCTGCATTCAACAATGAAAGGGTGTACCAAGATGTTAATCTAGTACCGCGTTTAAATTCATGCAGTCTGAACACCAGTGAAAATAGCTCGTCAGAGCAGTTGCCATGTAAATAAGTGTAGAAAAGACAGAGGGAAGCCACAGTATATAGCAGGGTGGAATATGTCAGTATGATGGATCCTTTTGATATAGACCAATTTTTTAAGTTGAACGTGTGAGAAATCAGAATTAGTAATTGTGGTCATTCAGGATTAATGCAAGTCGTATTCACGTGATCAATTTACGGGGAGGTAGAAACTTTGTGACACTATTACGAAGGCTCTGGTAAATTGGAAAAAAGGCTTTCAAAATAAACTGGAAAACAAGAAAGACTGAAAATATACTAATAACAAGAAAAAGGAAAATGAGGAAGAAGATGTTTCTTTTTCCTTTTCTTTCCCACCTCGGTGTCCGGTTGTCGACGACGACTAACGTAGAAGCCATCTGTACATGGTTAACTTAATCTTAAGTGATGTATTTTTCTTAACTGCCGACTTGACCAGCGCGGTAGAATAGATTTCATTTTAACGACTTCAAGTATCCACGACGGCTAGGAACGAATCTCTTGCCAAAATTCGGTCAGTTGATAGGACTTGGAAAACAGGAATGGCATTGTAGTTATATTTTTCCTTCGTCTGCCTAAGTCGCGATAAAATTTATTAAGAGGGATTCTCTCTTTTTGTCACTTGTTGATCTAAAACCGGTGTGGAGAAGCGACAAGTCACGAATCCCAGATGCAGCCAACTACACAAGGACGTGATAAGAATTCCCCCCTGATTGAAAATTTGGATGATAATTGAATTTAGCAACTGGAGCTAAGATCACACCTAGCCTCAGAAACAGGTGGAATTTCAAGGAAGGCAGGGGAATTGCCTGTACCCCTCGGGCGGTGATGGTGGGTGACATCCATACGAGATGGTAGGAGTTGGACGGATCGATATTCTGCCACCGACACTCTTCGGGGGAGGGAACTCCCCAAATTTGACCAGGCTGTCAATTTCGTAATTACATCATACTGCGCGCTGTGTTTATGCGATGGTCCATGAATATAGAGGGACGAAGCGAGAAGATAGTACATTGCATTAGGAGAAGAAGGATCCAGACAGCTCGAAGGGCTGTTTGGGAGAGAGACACGTGTCAGGTGGTTCAAGACCAGCTTTGTCAAACTCCGCGAGGATTGTGCCGAAAAGACTACTAAATACACCTGAACAGTCGACCACAAAAAATCTGAATTGAACCTTGCATTTAATTTTTTAATCATTTCACCCCAGACAAGGCTCGATGCCACTAGTACGCAGGGGATTACAGGGAGTGAAAGTGAGAGAAAAGACTTCATATAGGGAGGATTGAGGAAAGGACAAAAGATGAACGGAATTCAAGAAGATAGAAGATGGCGATTAACGTTGCATTTAAATTTTGTTAATCATTTCACCCCATGCAAGGCGGGAATGCCACTAATACGCAGGGGATTACAGGGAGTGAAAGTGAGAGAAAAGACTGAGTATAGGGAGGATTGAGGAAAGGACAAAAGATGAACGAGATTCAAGAAGAAATAGAAGATGGCAAATGAGGCTGTATTTAAATTATGTTAATCATTTCACCCCATGAGAGGCCGGAATGCCACTAGTACGCAGGCGGTCACAGGGAGTGAAAGTGAGAGAAAAGACTGAGTATAGGGAGGATTGAGGAAAGAAGAAAGGATGAGCGGGATTCAAGAAGATAGAAGATGGCGATTGACGTTGCATTTCAATTATGTTAGTCATTTCACCCCAGGCAAGTGGAGAATGCCACTAGTACGCACGGGGTTATAGGGAGTGAAAATGAGAGAAAAGACCGAGTATAGGGAGGATTGAAAAAAGGATTTTGAAGATTGTAGTTATCAGGAAAGCAATTAAACAAGAAGCAGTATCACAGGCTGTTAGTGAGATCAAATAAACTCTTGGAGTAGAAATGGCGGTTGAATTTAGCTATTTCAACAGAAGACGTGTGGGACCTAAATGCCAATCTAAACAGCTCTTATGAGAGTTATTTCTCCGTTTCCTCGACTGCTCATAACTTTTGCATAACCTATTTTCAGGTCTCTGTCCCCCCAGTGTACTGTGACCATGTGAATGCAACAAGTTTTATTACACGTCTCAATGACGACAGACACTACGCCTGAAAGAATATTGTCAAATATTTAAAAGATTTCGCAAAAAATGAAGCAATTCTTTTCCCGTCTTGTTTTTTCTTCTGCTCGCCACTGAACAAGGTACCCTCTCGAAATCGCTAAAAAAATCAGTATATCTTGAGGAAAACGTACGCCAAACGTAATGAAAACATCGTGTTATCGTTAAAATGTCTATGTTATCATTAAGAGGAATGACCAAAATATTTTATTCTTGCTTTTCTTTCCTTACCGGATGTACTATATTGTTCCATAACAAATTTTCGCCTCTTTTCCGCGGTAACAGACACATTGCGTTTGAAATTCTTGCAAAAATCAAATAATTGCTGGATTTTAATGAAATGTTCAAAACTTATTTACACACAAATTAAATCATTTTAGAAATGTATTAAATTAGATAATCTTAGTAAAAATATTTTTTACATGTGTTTCATACCTTTACTTAAGTTTATGAAAACATGAGAAATTTACATACATTATTTACATTATTCAGACTGTTATCCTCATCTTCATTGCCATATTCACAACGTTTCGGCCGTTGTACACCACAGCCTTCTTCAGGTGATTGTTATAATCGCAATTTTCCATCGTGATTGGAATTTCGAACCGAGCTTTTTATTTCGCTGAGTGGATAAAGACGTTGGTTAGATCCAGTGACTAGACCCCAGGAGTTGTGAGTTCGATACTAGGCCACAGCAATGGTGAACCAAAACTTGAAGAGTTGAGTTAAAAGGAAATAACTGAGACATCCGGATGAGGCATGGCACGTGGATCTAGAACAATCTACCCTTGCGGACGAAATAAAGAGTTCGGTTACAAATTCAAATCACCAGAAGAAGGCCGGAGCATTCAACGGTCGAAACGTTGCGAATATGACAATAATGAGGATAACAGGCTGAATAATGTAAATAAGGTAAGTAATCATAATGCCTCATCTCAGAGATATAGACTATATTGAGAAATTCAACGTGATAACTTTTAGTGACTATATTAGTTAAAAATAGAATTATTTCGGGAATTTAAATGACTGATTTTTTTTAATCGGACCCCGTCTTGCCGAATATCTGTTATGAATCGAAAAGTAAAAAAAAAGCAATAAATCTAAGATTATTTAATTTGAGAAACTTTTAATTGTTCGTATGAATAATATATATTAAAGACAATATTGTCTTAAGAAAAAAAAAATGATGAAAAATGAATTTTTACAAGATTTGTTTGCATTTGTTATAAAAATTTTTCAAAATATTTTAAAATTCAGTTTCAGTGGTGTAACCCTTTGTGAATTATGTAAAACTATATTTAATAACCATACATCGTAAAGCTTATTACAATCTGACACCTCCGAATATTCTAAACAGTTTTGAATTGTTTTTACATATTTTCCATATAGGATCGTCCATACATTACACGATCAAAAATTAGAATGTTTTACCGAATTTTAGAGAATTTCGGCTGTAAATTTACGATAGGTGCCACTCTTACGGAGAATATTTTCTTAAATTTTAAAGATTATCGAGTGCTTAAAAGGCGTTCACGTTATATTCCTCAATTATTTTTTTAAGCTTAAGCACCCCACCACAGAACAACAGTAGATAAAAATCTATCCGTCATCGACCTGTGACAGATGTGGTTAAAAAGTATTTTTTTAAGCATTTCATCCCAAGAAAGGCAGGAGTGCCACTAACACGCAAGGGATTACGGAGAGTAAGAGCAGCAGTAAAGGTGGGGGTGTTTGAGGAAAGGAAAAGGAGAAGGACGGGGATCAGAAGATGTCGACTGACATTGCATTTGGATATTTGAAGATTATAGCCATCAGAGAAGCAAGTAAGAGGAAGGGAGTTCCACTGTCGGGAAGTGAGAGACAAAAAGCTGTTGGAGTAGAAGAGACGGCTAAATTTAATCGTTTCGTCAGTGAAAGGGCGGGACGAGATGCCAACGTTGTAGCACGCTTAAATTCATGCAGTTTGGGTACCAGTGAAAGTAGCTCGCCAGAGCAGTTACCATCAAAATATTTGTAGAAAAGACAGAGGGAAGCCACAACACGTTTGTGAGAGAGTGATTGTAGACGAGATGCCAGATCAGGACCTATCACATTGCATCTGTCAACAATCTACCGACGTTATGAAAAATGTATTTCTGGGATATTTTAAACTAAAACAAAATAGTAGTTGTTTCAAATCAGATTAATTATACTTTACATCAGCTAATATTCTTGAAATAAATTTTCAGAAAAGTATATTTTATTTTTGGAAGATATTTTCATCTTTATATCACTTTGCTAAAAATAGTGCTAGATGAAAAATTTTTAGAAATTAAAAAAAATCTTTCCAATCGATTTAAATTAGTTTTGAAATACGGCATAATATTTTGTTTATTGAAAATATATTTAATCCTTCCTCTTCAAATTAAAAGTCAAATAAAAGCTTCAAGAAAGATTTTTCATTATTTAAAATTCATTTTAAACGTTAGGTATCGCGTTTTTGTGGAGGTACCTACTGTATATTCCAGGCAGGACATTTATGAAGAAAGCCAGAATCTGATAAATATACAGAAATCAGAAATTATTTTAATATACGCGTGTCTAGATAATTCCAGAAAAGTTGGGTTCTACGCAGGAGAAATTATTTCCACCTAAAGTTGGTTAGCAATTGGAAATCATTACGAAGACTGTAGACATCCCAAAACAAACTATTGTCTTAGTGAACTGAAAACCGAATTCTTGCTTTTATATCAAAGAATAAATCCAAGGCGAGGCACTGTACAAAATACTCCAGATTAGATTGAATATCTTTAAATAAAAGTGCCATTGTCGGTAATTCCTAGTAGATTCTATTGCCAAGAGAAATATGATAGCATTCAAAAAGTGAACAGATTAGTTTGAGACGACGCTTCCTCCGGCCATATGAACAGAGATAGATAAAGAGAGAGAGAGAGAGAGAGAGAGAGAGGGGGTTAAACACACACGCACATATATATATATATATATATATATATATATATATATATATATATATATATATGATAACATAGTTTATAAGTCTTATATATTTATAGATAAAAGGGCTTAATATCAGAGATAGAACTTATGTGAATATAAAAGTGGACACTGAGGAGAACACCGAGTGGCAACAGTGCTTCATGCTTCAGCACAATATTCAAGCTATTATATATATTTCATACGTAATCTCTCAACTGACCCAATGAATATACCGTCCTGGGTAAGTAACTGAATCCGACAGGAAGGCATCTGATCAGGAGGTTTTGAGAAGCGTGAAACCACCTCTTAATTGTTGGTGTTCCCAGGTCCAACCGGGATGGTAGCACCTGTTAGGGTCCATGCTGTCGGCAAATAGTTAACCACCAAACTGGGGTCAAAACATTGAAAGTTTAAAAATAGGTTTTAATACCAGCAATACATTTTTGCAAAAATATTACCAGCAATGAATTTTTGAAGGAAAAAAAATTACCAGTAAGATATTTTTGAAGAAACATTTTTTTTAGCAGCAATACATTTTAAAAAAATATTACCAGCAATACATTTAAAAAGATATTACCAGTAATACATTTTTGAAAAAAAAAAGAAAAAGATAAAAAGTGATTACCAGCAATACATTTTTGAAAAAAAAATTACCAGCAATACATTTTTGAAGAAAAAAATATTACCAGCAATACATTTTAATATTACCAGCAACACATCTTTGAAAAAATATTATCAGCAATAAAAATCTTGTCGGCATTAAATAACCGAGTGAGGTTGATATCCCGTAAAACAAATAAAACGAAACAAAACCAAGGAATATACAATAGCCTTTCTCAATTCTAGTTACTAACGACATGCTTTCCAGCCAAAATTAAAATGCAATGTCAATCGCTATCTGCCGCTCCATGGTTACGCTTCCTCCGTTCTCGCTCTTTAGCAATGTTCCTGTTTCTAACTCTTTCATTTTCATATATATATATATATATATATATATATATATATATATATATATATATATATATGGCTTGATAAATTTGATAAAATCTACCGTTTTGGAGTTATCCACAGTGAAATTTCGGATTCATTCGCGTCGCGGTCAGCCATAACTGGCGTTGTTTGTATACATTCGCTGCAGAATAGCTATCAGTGTAGATATCATTGCGCGAATTGAGCGTGTGTACGTAAATAGTTCCCGTCCGCAGTAACAGAGACAAATTTAGACAGGAAAGATCAGTTCCGAGCTTAGCTTACCGTAGTCTTCCGCGTTTAGCTTTCCGCAGCGAATGTATGCAAACAACGCGAGTAATGGATGCCACCAACGACGCAATTGAATCCCAATTGATGCGGTCCGTCAAAAATGTGTAAGTTTCTTTTCATTTTTCATTTCAAATTTTGGAAGTAATGTCTGATGATCCAGAGCCCTGTTAAAAGGGTTGTGGGGAAATAACTTATTACATGGAACCTTAAAGTGGTCTGTTTTTATTCAAACATATCTGCTCTGAATTTACATTGAGCTCTCTGGATATCATCCTCCTTGGGTCTACCCATACGGATTACCTAATTTTTCATAAACTATATATATATATATATATATATATATATATATATATATATATATATATATATATATATATGAATCATAAAATATAGTTTTAAGGTATATTTATGGTTTAAAGTGTTCAATATCAGGGACATAGCGTATGTAAATATGAAAGTGGTCATTGAAGTCAACACCCAGTGGCGACAGTTTGTTTCAAGCTAAACGCAGTCGCCATGACATCCACTTTCTTATATGCAAAAAAGTAACTGTAACTTAGAAGGATTATAGTGATGGATATCTATTCAGCATTAATATCACTCTCTAAACATCATCTACCATAATCCAGCGACAAGGATTCTCAAGAATGCTCCTTGATTATAGCAGCCTTCGAAACCATACCGTAGGTTGAACCAAGCTTTGTGATCGAAATTTGGTAGATAGAGCAATACGGAAGGCGATGTTAGCTATGCTTCTACGAAGTCACATGCCATCGTTTGGCCTTGTTCAGGCGCTTATCGTCAGAGTTCATGCACTTTCTGCTCGGAAGGTTTGCTCAACATAAATGGAAATGCAAATGGGATTTAGGCATCCACACTAACAGACGGGCGTACTCGCAAATGACCCGCCGTTTTGAACGATGCCAAACCTGCAAGGACTCGTATGATTTTGTGAATTCGTCCTAGCTTGGGTAAACGCATGATATGGTATGCAGGTAATTTCAAACGGAGCTCAGCGCTCGAAGCGACTCATGCCGATAATAGCATGAAATTACCAAGCTGACAAACAGGCGTTTGATAACATCGGACGTTCAGACATCGACAGTCCTATTTCATGCTTTTCATACGGAATGCGTCAGCGTGGCTACAATTCGAAATTATTGAATTACTTTTCTTTATTAGATTATTTCATGTTCTAAATTCTAGTACATATAATAATGTTAAGATCAGCTTTAGCTACAGTAACATCGATATATTTATATCCCATTATAACAATATTATATTAAACAGATGCATGTCCAACGCAGACAGCAGAATTAATTTTCTATATAATAAATGCGAATGTCAGTGTGTCATTGTGTCACACTTTTTCAACTTTACTTCTAGAGGCCATAGCCCAACATATCATACCCTTTATAATAAGGCCAATGCCGTGAGCAAATTAAAAACATTCCCGTACAGATGCGGGCCCGCAATCCTCAAATTTTGTATTCCCAAGTTTCCATTATTGTAATTTTTTTCGAATTACGCTATCTTGGCTTCTACTGATAAAAGCAATTAAAGGGACACAACTCTCTAACTTTCAATAGCTCATGTTAAAATGAAAAAGTTACTGTTTTTAAGTTGCAGTGTTTCAAATTAAAATTGTCCGTGTTTTCAACTTTACTTCTAGAGGGCGTAAACAAACATATTTTAGAATATGGTCGATGCCTTGAGCAAATTAAAAACATTGCGAGCCGGACCTGGACTCGCAATCCTAAAATTTTGGATTTCTAAGTTTCCATTACTGTAATTGTTTTTGGATTCCACCATCTTGACTTTCATTGATAAAAACAGTTAAAAGGACACAACGTTCTAATTTTCCATAGCTCATGTTCAAATGAAAACATTACGGTTCTCAAATTACAGTGTTTCAAAATAAAATTGTCCATGTTTTCAACTTTACTCCTAGAGGCCGTAGCCCAACATATCATATTATTTTGGAATAACGCCGACTCCGGGAGCAAACTAAAAACATCCCGGGTCGAATCCGGACCTGCATCCTGGAAATTTTGGATTCTCAAGTTTTCATTACTTTCAGCGATTTTTTACGTGATTTTTTGCGACGATTTTTTCTGTACGATAACAATTTTGATAACTTGGAAATAAATTTGAGGAATAATCGAAATTAATTGCAAAATCCAGCGAAAGTGACCCATGAAATAAAACTAATTGTATGTACGGAAATTAAGGACCTACGTACATCAAACTGTCTATAAATGAAGTGGCGGCAGAAGAATTATCGCTGAAATTTTAAAAGGTAAGCTTAAATATGAATGCTATACTTAAATGCAGCAATCAATTTTGAGTTCTTCTCTAGTTATAGTTTTTTCTTAGATTTTAGTTGAAATGTGTTGCACCATATGTGGCTTATCTTTCTATTTGTAAGATTAATTTGGAGTTAATCTAATTTTTTATTAATCTCATGGTAGTATTAGAAATATCTAGTACGGATATATTGGTATTTGGTTGGTATTAATCACAATTTACATTGATTAGTTATTGTTATTAACATCTTATATGAATAATCTTTAATCAACAGTTTCATATTAATTTTCCAAGTAATTCTATAAGTTTAAATCATTTACTGGTTTCTTAAAGAAGTTATTTATTTATCAACTATAAGAAATTATGTAGGAAACTCAAAAAGCATATAATCTCTGTGCTGCCGTTAGCTGCCAATCTACCGGTCGTGACCCATTTATAAAAAATATTTTAAAAATTTTGGCTTCTTCGCTTAGCTTAAATTTAGCGTAGGTCATATTTGATTGGTTGATCAGAGTAAACTCCCCAAACCATATACCCCACATTACTTTTCTTTCTTTTTCGTGAAAAGTGGTATTTTGCTTTTAAATCTAAATAAATCGTTGACTTGCGAGTAATTTATAATTGCCTGATGAGATGCGTTCATACGCATAGAAACACGACTGTAATTGTGTAGCGATTTTAACTTATTTTCGGTGTAATATCCTTATATATATATATATATATATATATATATATATATATATATATATGCAGAGAGAGAGAGAGAGATAGAGAGAGAGAGAGAGAGAGAGAGAGAAAGAAAGAAAGAAGGAACGGTGTGGTAATGGATAGCGGCTCGGATTGTGAGCCGAGTTCGAATTCACTTACGTGCTATTACCCTTGAGGAAGGTATGAATTCTCTTCTTCTCCCCTGCGGAGGGTTGTTTAGGGACCTTGTGGCACACGGTGCACCAGTTCTCTATATTCGGCCCTTCAAAAGGTGTGGTGGTTCTGCACAAAACCTTCACCACTATAATCAAATCATATTCATTTTACAACTAGGAACTGAGTTGCCTGAACCTCATACGTCGTAAATGGTTCGCCGATATGGGCGGGTTAAAAGCTAGCGTCGATCCATATATATATATATATATATATATATATATATATATATATATATATATATATATATATATATATATATATATGTATGTATGTATGTATGTATACGTATATATGCTGTTTTGAACTAACATATATAGGATGGCCACTGAAGGCTTTGAAAATAACTTGTTTCTTTTCAATTTTTTAAAAATTTTATAGGTTATAGGGCCTCCCTTGGAAATTAAAATGTATCCGTATGCTGTTCAACATGGGCTAAAACTCGTTGAGTTTTTCTCTTCGCACGAAAGATCACTTATTCAAACTCAGAGAAAATTACCAGCAACATTTTAATGTTAGAGTATTAGTAATCTTAGCAATAACATCATTCAAAACCTAATCACCCGATTTGAAAGAACTAGATCAGTCGGCGATCTTCTAGAATGGGGTCATAAGCTCACTGTCCGCACTCACACAGCAATGGAAGCTGTACAGTAGAATGTCCTTGCGGATCCATCAGCTTGTACCCGTCGTCGCTTTGCTATATTAGGCATCGTTAGTGAAATTTGGGATTCAATCGCGTCGTTGGCGGCATCAATTACTCTTCAGAAGAAACTGGATTTTAAAATGTTTCCATCCAAATAAAATAATACAAGGTTATATAAATTATTTTTGTTTTCTATCATTCAGTCTTTCAGTGGCCACCCTGTATATATTTTGTTCATGTTCTTATTGCAGTTCGTACCCAGAAGTTACTTAGTTCCAGGGTAGGATATATTTCCCACAGAAGACATAATCTGGTTACTTTTGAATTCGAGAGACTCGATAAGTAACTTCAGACATTCAAAACACAACAACCGAAAATGTTCGATGCCAATAAAAAAAGACGTATTTTCAGATTTGGTGAGCACGATAATGCAACATTCAACAAAGAAAAAGGTTCTTTTATATTTCAGAGATGAGTTGGAATGTTTTCTTTTCAAAATTCTGTTTTGATTAACGTTTTAGAATTTTATTAACAATCTACTCACCAAATTTTCGCTATCTGTAAAGTCTTTCAACCGTTCTTTGTAGCTCTAGATAGAATCTATTTCTTTTTAATCATAGCAAAAACGGTTTAGTTCATATATATATATATATATATATATATATATATATATATATATATATATATATATATATATATATATATATATACTTTTCTACTTAGTACGCGTCTCTTTATTATAAAGTATTGAAGTTTATTGTTAAAGTCAATTATCAGTTAAGGTCGGTCAGTTTTTAGTCATTTCTTTTACTTTGACAGTTTTCTCCTTTTTGTTCAAG
Source organism: Acanthosepion lycidas (assembly GCA_963932145.1). Lineage (NCBI taxonomy): Eukaryota > Metazoa > Mollusca > Cephalopoda > Sepiida > Sepiidae > Acanthosepion > Acanthosepion lycidas. The sequence continues at coordinate 11,189,900 of OZ010606.1, forward strand.
CTTTTTGTACTCTTTTCCTGGTGGCTGTAGAAAGATACTTTGTCTTTTAAGCAATTCAGATCTCCGTTATCATCATATATTTTCTCACTTTGTCGACCTCTTTCCACCATTAGCTTCGTGTTTCCTATTCGATACATTTCTTTCTTTATTATAAATGTTCTTTATTAATTTTTACTCGTTATTTGCTATTGATCATTTAGTTAAACTAATTATCCCAATTGAAAGAACTGGATCAGTCGGTGATCTTCCGGGAAGAGATCCTAAGCGGACTGGGCGCACTGATGCGACGGTGGGTGATCTACGGCAGAGTGTCCTTGAAAATCCATCGACTTCTACCCGCCGTCGCTTTGTCGAATTAAGAACCGCCAAAACATTGCTTCAGAAGATTCTGAAACTGAATTTAAAAATGGATATTATTTACATTATCTGGACTATTGAAGATAAAGGCGTTAGTTAGATCCAGTGACAGGATCCAAAGAGTGTGAGTTCAATACACGTTTAAGGCAGTGGAGAACTTTCAGAGGGAAAATTAACAGAAGATAACTGGCAACTGACATCCATTAAACATGGCACGTGGAAAAATAAAGGGTTTAGTTCGACATTCCAACCACCTGAAAAAGGCCGGAGCGTACAACGGCCGAAACGTTGTAATAAATATGGCGACAAAGATGAGGACAATAGTCCGAATAATGTAAATAATGTACATAATACCTCATCTCAGAAATATAGATAGACACTAGATTTAAAAATGTCTCTATACAAGATTCAAATGGTTCAAATTTTACTACCCCAAGATACTGACGTGTTTGTAAAAGTGATTTTCGTTTCATATCATTCAGTCTTTCAATGGACACTCTGTATATGCAAATATATGTACATAATATTTGCGCACTAATATTTTTAGTATCTGTTTTAAAAGTCTTCATTAATGTCTAATTATGTCCATATATTTTATAGGTAATTTTCATAGAGTCATACAAATGCATTTGCATATATATTTTTCTTCAATAAATAAACATAAAGTTGGAATATATATATAAGTATATCGGTATATATTAAATCTAGCTTCAGGCAGACAATAATATTATATGAAAAGATCTTGAATACACAATGCAATATTTGAAAATATAATTTGTTTTCGTATTCGTCTGCTCTCGAAAAAATTTGTATTCTTAACATTTTCATTGAATTAAGAAAAAGATAGCCGAACACTATAAACGTGAAATAATGAATTCGTCTTTCTAAAAAATGATACGCGGTCAGTACAATAACTTGCGACTTAATCAAGTATTAAAAAAATAATTTCTATGTAACAATCAAAATATGTGTTCATAAGAAGCAGTGAATTCGTTTGGATACAGGAGAAATTTAATATGATGTAAGGTTTACTTCCACTATATGAATAATACAGGATTAGACAGAAATATCCCCACCATTTTAAACTATGACCTGTTTGGTGCAAGCGAACCTAGCTCGGTGGCAATAGTATAATCCTCTAGCTAGTATCTTTCAGATACATTCAGTTACCGTCATGGCTTGGACCGGTGCACACCGTGCGTTTGTTGTTGGCATATATTTTTTGTTTGATTTGTTTAACGGTATATCATACATTATTGGTTATTTAATGTTAAAATCTAAATATTTTGTACACAATTGTTTTTTAGAACGATTTAATAAAACATATTTTAAGCTAGTTTATATATATATATATATATATATATATATATATATATATATATATATATATATATATATTGACCACTAATATTATCTATCTATCTATCTATCTATCTATCTATCTATCTATCTATCTATCTATATGCGTGTGTGTGTGTTTTGAACAATAAAAATATTAAAACATTAAAATCTTCAGACACAGTGGGTTGTATATTAATATTTTTTCGTTTTCATTATTTTAGTTAGATTCTTTGACTAATTTCGGCCAACATGGCCATCATCAGGAGAAAAATAATTCTCTGCTTGCTGGTAGCAGTGAACTACAGAAATGAATGTCTTGATGGAGAAAATGTACTTTATCTGTAGTTTTCATTTGTCTTTTTAACATGAATTTCGGTCAGTCCTTGTGTTGGTCAAACAGTCTCTTTTAAGTTGTTATTTAAGATAAGAGCTTGATAGATTTATGCTGCTCTGAATTCCCTGGGTCATTTTGACAGTTTTATTGGTTCCTGGAAATATATTTTATATATAATTGTTATATATTTCATATATTATTTCATATATATTCTATATATAATTCTAGTACCTGGAAATATATTTTATATATAATCTAACTTATAAAACGCAGATTGTGTGTGTGTGTGTGTGTGTCTGTACGTTTATATATTGGATCGGATTTCCTACATTTTTCAACCGATTTCAACAAAACTTCACAGGACTATGTAAAATTACCTTGCAGTGGTTCTGACAGCGCCCAAAACTGAAAAAACACAATTGTTTTTGCACGGAATCAATTTGAAAACACGATTAAGAAGCATTAATGAAAGGGGGACAACTCATATCGAGTTATACTTATTAATATCGAGTTATCAAGTTATACTTATTATAAAACCCAGGTTGGTTGTTTGTGTGTGTGTGTGTGTGTGTGTGTGTGTGTGTGTGTGTTCGTTTATATATGGGATCGGATTTCCTAAATTTTCAACCGATTTCAACAAAACTTCACTTTTTTTTGGCAGGTAGTGTTTCTTATTGTCTTGGACACTTTTTTCTTTATTTTTTACATTCAGAATGCTTCAAAAATTCCAATTTACAAGACAATTGTTTATAATAAAATTCTATTCAATCGGTAGACTCATAACGATTGAAAACAATGTTTTTGTTTGAGTTTGGGTTTGACCAATTCGTAAAAAAATAAAACTAATTAAGACATGCGTGTCCGTTAACCTTAAACAATAATCTTTGTCAATTTTATTTTTCAGTCTTTATGATGGTCGATACTTGATCTATCTCTTACTTTTACATCCCCGGGCAACGCCGGGCTTTACTGCTAGTTTTATATATATATATATATATATATATATATATATATATATATATATATATATATATATATATTAGTGTGTTGTGTATGTATGTTCTTTATGTGTGTGAAAATATTCGCAGCATTTTATAACAACTATAGTTTTAAAAAAAGACGGTACACGAGACTTCTACACACAATGTTTATTTACGACTATTCTTATGAATACTTATGAATATATATATCCAGTGGATTATATCTACATACGAGTTTGCGGATAATTAACCGATATAAGCACGTGCACAGAATGCATGCGTATGCACGTGTACATGCACATGTGCAAATACGTGCATCTTTATCCCCCAAACGTGCATAATCTCTGGATTTAACCAAATCATTTACGATGCATTTCCCTACTTGCAATTGGCATTATGGAACAATACTGACGCGTGGTTTGAATGCATCTTTAGAAAAGGATTTTGTAACGTTGCGAACAGTTCCAGTGCTTCCTAAATCGTTCTGTACAAATGTCATCGAGTCAGTCATTCAGATCCAACGGAGTGCCAGCAGACACAGGAAGAAGAAAGGAAGAAAAGATAAGAAATAAAAATGGAAGAAAGAGTGTAGAAGTGAAGAACGAAGATTGTGCCGATTGAAAGTCTGCAAGGCTCGTGCGAGAAAAGCAGTTAAATTGCATTCGGACAATTTTGAGTATTTCTCGTTTTTTTTTTCTCCACCTCCATTTGGTTTGTTTTTTTCTTTTCGAGCTTTTTGGAAAATCCCACACCACTACCCCTCTTTATCTACACTCTCCTTTCATTTGAATTCTTATTAGATTCTCATGTATCTAAAATATTTGTAGAAACTGGTTGTGATAGGTTTTATAGAATGTGGTCTTAGTGAGCACTATTAAGGAGAAGTTTAGCTACGGCAATACTAATATTAACCATTTATTTATAAGGAAACATTCGACCTTCATTGACACTTTTACTTAAGTTACGGTTTTCTGCTCTTCTTTGTCATCGGGCTGTGATCAAAGTGAAGTATCTGCCCTTATGTGGATAAATTATTTTTTATCTCTCAGTTGTGTCTTAGTCTGTGGACAGAGCGTAACTGAAAAAAATATTGACAGGACACCATTTCCAGAGAACAACTTTCCTTGCCAGTATCATCCTGATTTCGCAAAAGAGTGTAGTGGACCAAATTACGTATAAACAGAAAATATATTGAATAATTGTCGGACTTAATTCATTTCATATATATATATATATATATATATATATTAAAGACATTTTTATGTTTAACGTTCTTTTTACATATACAAATATTTAAGTAAATGCTCTGCTTATAATAAACAGTATTAACAACATTTACCGGCCTGAATATCCAAGAAATTAATCAGTTACGGCACGTCAGGCTTATATGACGGTTCCGTATAGGATACAGGTTCGATTCCTGTCGGCGGACGTATATATTCTATGAAATTCAGGCCCGTAAATGTTGTTAATACTGTTTATTATAAACAGAGCATTTACTTAATATCTGTATCTATAAAAAGAACGTATAAACATAAAAAATTTACATATATATATTAAAGACATTTTTTTTTAAACAGTATTAAATAACATTTACCGGCCTGAATGTCCGATAAATTTTCATAGAAAATATTCGTCCTTGGACAGGATTCGAACCTGCATCCTATACGGAATACTGTCCAAGGACGAATATTTTCTATGAAAATTTCTCGGACATTCAGGCCGGTAAATGTTATTTAATACTGTTTATTATAAACAGAGCATTTACTTAAATACTTGTATCTATAAAAAGAACGTTAAACATAAAAAAAGAAACTGTCTTTAATAAATAAATTTTCGGACTTTGTCCATTTCGTTATATATATATATATATATATATATATATATATATATATATATATATATATATATATATATATATATATATATATATATATATATGTGTGTGAAAATATTGTAGAAAATAGGAAAGAAACTGGTTTGGTAAATAATCCAAAGTTCCTTAGTATTTTTGTAATTATTTTAAAAAAATAGTGCTCGATACGAAAGTAGAGCATAAATATAATTATTTATTTAAAAATATGATTCCAACTCGCGAGTTGGAATCATATTTTTAAATAAATAATTATATATATATATATATATATATATATATATATATATATATATATATATATAATATCAGTTGATAAATCAGAGAATCATTAAAAATCCATTTGGTTATAATTTATTTGGTGAACTTTTATATCCATCGAGGTGATGCTGATCCAGAAAGAGCCTCAAATTAGTAAAATTGGTCTCGCATTTTATATTTTTTGTTTTGATGTGTCTAGTGGGACAGAAAGTAATCATTAGGCCCAGACGCTGCAAACTTCTTTCGAAAGAACTATATGCGACATATTGAGACGATCCCCTGAATATCTCATCAGTTAATTCACGACCAGCAATTTATTAGGTTGGTGCAAAAATAATGACGTAATAATGTCGTTTTTTGACGTTAAAAAATACGTCAGAAAACGACATTATTACATCATTATTTTTGCACCAACCTAATATTAATACTTTACAAAACGCTGGTCTGAAAAGATGGATGTAAAAGTCCACGAAATGAATTACAACCAAATAGATTTTTACTGATTCTGTATTCATTATATATATATATATATATATATATATATATATATATATATATATATATATATATATATATATACCATTCTGTCTTGTCCACAGAATTGATCTGGGAATTTAACTATATATATATATATATATATATATATATATATATATATATTACTGTTTTTGAACTACAATTCTCCATGATTTTCTCTCGTACATTCATATCTGCTCGATGCGTATCATGAAACAGTAAAAATAACAGTAAAATCGACCTTACTAACTGAAACGCTCCTCTGTGGCTAAATCGGTAAAGCACGTCAGGTTATATATATATATATATATATATATATATATATATATATGTATGTGTGTGTGTTTGTGTGAGTGTGTGTGTGTGTGTGCGTGTGTGTGTGTCTTAAAGCTAAATTAAAGATAACTGCATGAATGTAGGTGAGGGGTTAGTGTGCGAAACAAATGTTCAAAAGCATTATCATGATCCTAATGTTGGAGATAAAAATCTTATTATAAATATTGCTTTGTAAAATTTTGTCTTTAAACATTGGCATTATAAAATCATTATGTTATGATGACATGAAGCCTGAAGCAACACAAAAGCAAAGTCCCTCTCTCTGGGCAGAATATGTAGTATTGCGATTCAAGTCCAGAAATTCCAGATTCTCTGAATTGAATTTAATGTTAATAAGGAACATTTGTTCTAAGAGGAGTTGATCTGTGGTGACCCCAATATATACTGGGCTCCCCCTAAGATTGGTTTAAAAAAAAAGAACAACCAAATTAGAAAATGAAAACTAATTTCTTCTATTGTATTACATCCATAAGTACTCATGTGATTCACACTAGATTGTCGGAACCAAGTTTAATGTCAATAAGAAACCTTTGTTTAAGAGGAGTTGATCTGTGGTGACCCCAATATATACTGAGCTCCCCTTAAGTTTGGTTTAAAGAAAAAGAACAACAAAATTAGGAAGTGAAAACTTATTTTTTCTATTGTGTTACATCCATAAGTACTCATGTGATTCACATCAGATTGTCTGAATCAAATTTAATGTCAATAAGGAACCTTTGTTGTAAGAGGAGTTGATCTGTGGTGACACCAATATGTACTGGGCTTATTCTACGAGATACCAAAATAGACGTTGCAATGGCACGCCCCGTGCATCAGAAGGTTAGCCTCATAACTCGCTCCAGATGATAGGAAAATAGACTTTGCACTCAGAATCATACCAGAGAGTAGTGGACTAAACAAAAAGGTGAAACCTAGCCACCGTCTGCAATGTAAAAATATGAGAAGTGTAAGAAAACATGTTGTATTCATATGGACCTAATACGAAATGCGATAGAGAACTGAACGCATAGTGAAATACACCATAAACAACATATAAAATAGAAGAAATGATAATCTAATACTAGTCGCAGTTTCCCATCATTCAACCTTGGTTTTTCCTAGCTTGGTTGACACATAATTCATAGTGGTGAAACCTGTATTTACTTTTTGAACAATCTAAAGTTTCTTTCTTTTTTTTTAAAGTGTTATATAGCCTGGATAATAATTACAAATTATCGTTTTTTATTTTCTGTTTTATATTGCTTCATCTTATGTTCATTTTTAAGTCCAATTTTAAGTGTAATATGCGATTCCCACCATGAATATCAGGTAGTCCGAACTGAATTTAATGTCAATAAGGAACCTTTTTTTCTAAGAGACATTCACCACAATGGTCTCTGTAAGAATTTAGCTCCCTTCAGCATTAATCAGGAGCAGAATTATGAAACGAGAAATATGCATTTAATAAAGATAGAATTTAAATATCCAAACGTATAATGAAATGTTACATCAACAGAAATTATATAATAGCGGGCATTCATTATCTAGATTAGTGATTCTTAATTAAAAATATTCGGTAATGTTCTATACAGGTACTTATTTGAAAAAGTATTAGGTTGGTGCAAAATTATTGTCGTTTTCTCACATATGTTACTATGTGAGAAAACGACATTATTTTTGCACCAACCTAATATTTTATTTAACCAATGCTCAGTTGTTTTTTTTCAGCTACATGACATCGCACAGTTGCAATAAGGCGTTGACAATGGTGGGAAAGAGCGGTCAGTTTAAGTTCAGGATAATATCTGATTGCAACATATCGCTCTACCAAAATACAAGTATTTGCAACTTTGGTAGAATGTTCCATGTTAACTGGGAGGGAACTACGAGAAATTGGGCTAAACCTGTTCAATTGATAGGAAAGAATGTGTTTACGTCATTAATAAATGCGTTCAACTGATTATCTCTTTTTCTCAATGCTTACATCATTAATAACTGTGTACGACTGATGTGTGTTTTTCCCAATTGATTTAAAGCACCGTGCTTACGTCATTAATAACTGCGTAAGACTGATGACGCCTTTTTCTCAATTGATATGAGAGACTGTGCTCACGTCATTAATAACTGCGTTCGACTGGTGTCTTTTTCACAATTGGTAGGAGAGACTGTGCTTACGTCATTGATAACTGCGTAAGACTGATGACGCCTTTTTCTCAATTGATAGGAGAGACTGTGCCCACGTCATTAATAACTGCGTTCGACTGGTGTCTTTTTCTCAATTGGTAGGAGAGACTGTGCTTACGTCATTAATAACTGCGTAAGACTGATGACGCCTTTTTCTCAATTGATAGGAGGGACTGTGTCCACGTCATTAATAACTGCGTAAGACTGATGACGCCATTTTCTCAATTGATACCTCCTATCAATTTAGCTGTGCCCACGTCATTAATAACTGCGTTCTACTGGTGTCTTTTTCTCAATTGGTAGGAGGGACTGTGCTTACGTCATTAATAACTGCTTACTATTATAGAAATTCAGAAAAATCACATCATCTCTTGTATACAGGAATTAGTGACGTAAGCACAATTTTAAACCATATTTTAGTAAATAAAAACTAAGCCTAGATAACTCTTTAAGACGCTAATGATCGATTTATATCTGTGTTTATATTATAATGATAAAGATCAATATTTTACTCTTTTAACAAGTACTGTGGCTTGAGGAATGTCTTATGGCTCCTAATCTTCAAAGGTTGTTTTTAAAAATTCTTTTACCATTTCTTTACAAGCGGACAAGTCAATCGAAGTAGTGCCAAGAACTCTAAGACTGGAATGTTGATATTCAAAGAGTGAATCCATCCATATTGCTTTTACTAATGGAGATGAATTAAAAATTCTCTTGATGTAATCTTAATAAAAGGATAATATTGATTAAATTGAAATGAGATTATCAAATTAATTTTGAGTTAAGAAATATTTTTTTAGCACAAATACGATGGAAATGAAATAGTTTTTAATCGCCATAGAGTACAAGAATATCTCATAGGAATAAAACGAAAATTCTAGAAAATCTCACGTACACCCCCACACACGTATACACATACACACACACTCGCGCACACAGAGAAAGAAACACAAGCACATATAAAAACACAGAAAGATACAAACACACACGAAGAAACACACACGAAGAAACACACATGAATACACATACGAGGAAACACACATGAATACACACAAAATCTCTCAAACACGTGAATACACGCACATACAGTGAACGCTCATATATATATATATATATATATATATATATATGTGTGTGTGTGTGTGTGTGTGTGTATGTATGTATGTATGTATGTATTAAATAAAAAAGTTCAACCTTTGGAAGTAAAGTCTGATGATCCGCAGTCCTTTAAAAGAGCTGTGGTGAAATAATTTATTACATGGAACCTTAAAGTGGTCTGTTTTTATTTAAATTATTTGCTCTGGATTTACATTGAGCTCTCTGGATTTTATCCTCCTTGGGTCTACCCATTCGGATTACCTAGTTTCCCATAAACTATATATATATATATATATATATATATATATATATATATATATATATTGTGTATTTAGGCAGTAATCTTTCATTTATACATGTTTCATTAAAAACAAACAGACAAGGAACTGCGATTAAGCTTTTTATTTTAATTTTCTTGTGTTCGAACAAGTGTGTAGAAACTGCCCATATGTCCTGTAATTCCGAGCGCTTTCGGCAATACTTTTAGCCATTATCAAGGATGATTTTATTTTTGCTTTTTAACTGGGTGTATGGCTTTTGTTTATGTATCTAGAATTCATTATTTACATAATTCGGACTATTGTCCTCATCTTTGTCGCCATATTCATTACAACATTTCGGCCGTTGTACGCTCCGGCCTTCTTCAGGTGGTTGGAATGTCGAACTGGACCCTTTATTTCGCTTTAGGACACATGACAAAGTGGATAAAGGCATTGGTTAGATCCAGTGACATGACCCAAAGAGTTTTGAGTTCAATACCCGATTAAGGCGGTGGAGAACTTGGAGAGGGGAATTAACAGGAGATAACCGATAACTGACATCCATTAAACATGGTACATAGAACTAGAACAGTCTATCCCAGTGAGAGAAATAAAGAGGTCAGTTCGACATTCCAACCACCTGAAGAAGGCTGGAGCGTACAAGGGCCGAAACGTTGTAATAAATATGGAAATATAGACAAGTATCAAGAACTATAGGGAGATTGTATTTTACACACACAGCATATTGTGGCCATGTTCGTAGTTAATATTACTGACTGTTGTCTTTTTTTTCTTTTTATTATTAAAGCATGAATTATTTTTAATCTATTTTACAGGTGAATAAGGTTTTTATGTTAGTATTATTTACTATTATTTTTTGGGTGGATTCTGGTAAGCTTTTTTGTGTGTTTAAATGGGTTCTGAATGAGGTGTGGTCGGATAGATGTCTCGTAAGTCGTCTAGATAGGCATGTAGTATCGTGGCAGATGTAATTATATATATACACATTCTTAAATAGGCAAAAACGCACATACTCAAACTCAAAACACGGACAAAATCACTTGCACACGCAAATACATGAACACACGCTCATATATACATCCTCCTGAATTTGGAGGACAACACTCGCAAAGATTACAAACTTACGCGCACCCACAAACAAATATTAAAACGCACACACACACACACACACACATATATATATATATATATATATATATATATATATATATATATGTATGTCCTCATGAATACACAAAAATCCACGCAGAAACACACAAAACATACAAAATCACATGCACACACTCAATACTAGAAACGCACGCAAACACACCCATGTGCACACACACACGCACGACTACACGCAAAATTCATATGAAAAGTTACAAAGCACTCAGAAAAATTACAAATCACACACACAAATATATATACACACGCAAACATATGAACAAATAAACGGAGAAATACGCACATATACACACTAATGAACGCACACAAGTTCCCCTACAAACACTAAACATACAAATTAACAGATACACTACTTGCAGAAATAAACAGAGAAATCCTCTCAAATACTCATACACATGCATACGCGTAGAAACATATTAAAAATCACATAGAATGAAAGAGAATTTTCATTTCGTGAAGGAATAAATTTCGCTATATTTCCTTGATTTGAAATAATTTTCTGTTAAAACCAAATTTTAATTCTGCTTCATAAAAAAGAAAGAAATCTAATTTTTAAAAAACGTTTTACTTTAATTTTGTCTTTGAAGTAAAAATTGTCAATTTTACAAGTGCTTTGCAAAAGTGCTTTGTACAATTTCAGAAAAAATATTCTGTTCTTGTTAATATTCTGGTTAAAGTTAGCCAAACAACATTTAAAAAAAAAAAATACACATTTTTCTAATTCTTGGCACTCGAAACTTAAAAGTCTTTAAAAATCAGCTCAGACCACAAGTGACAGATGAACGCAATATTTTCTTTTTGACAGAAATAAAGCATAAATGAGTTGGTATTAGCCAAGAACATAATGTTTACCTGAATATAAATGAAGAGAAGTTATTTTCTGGCACGTTCACGACTTTAAGATGGAAATTTTCTCTTCCCTTTCATATTTAAAGTTTTCGTTAATTATTGCCAAATGTATGCAACCAGTTTTAAATGATGTGCAGACAATTTTATGTGCAGACCAGAATAATTTGAGTCATTTTATAGAAACGTATATATCCTCTTCCAATCTGTCTGTCTCGTTCGACATTTATCGACAGGTCTACCTTACAAATCTTACTACCCTTTTTCTTTTATTATTATTATTATTATTATTATTATTATTATTATTATTATTATTATTATTATTATTATTTTCTTTGATTTCTGGCGTTTACACATTTCTTTCCGGTTCCCGCCCATGACACTTTCCACTGACAAAAAAAAAAAAAAAAAAAAAAAAAATTACATAGATAAAGCCCTTCGTAAAGTGTGGGCTGTACTTGTCAGAACAATTTTTTGTATCTCCTTGAGGCATGGACTTCCAGGAATCCCTTCAATTAGTCTACTGAAATCTTTTCCAACCAATCCTAGGGCTCCAACTACAACAGGGATTGTTGATGTTCCCATGTACCACATTTTTGATATTTCTATTTGAAGGTCCTTGTATTTTGACAGCTTTTTGAATATCTTCAAAGATACATTGCAGTCTGCAGGGACTGCCATATCAATAAGGAGGCACTTTTTTGTTTGTGGTCTTTAATAACAATATCTGGGCGATTGGCTTTGATTATTCTGTCAGTGTGTATTATGTAGTCCCATAGAATTGTAACAGGTCCTATCTCCGTAACCGGGTCTGGGTGGTGTTCATACTATTTCCTTTCACAAAACGACACCTATTTTACATAGATAAAGCCCATCGCAACGGGACGTACACCTGAGACAATTTTTTTTGTATTTCTTTAAGGCATGAGCAACCAGTAATGCCTTCAATGAGTCCATTAGAATCTCTTCCAATCAATCCGAGGGCTCCAACTACAACATGGACTTTTGATGTCCTTATGTGTCACATTTATGAGATTTTGATTTCAAGGTCCTTGCATTTTTGAAGATCTTCAAAGATACATTGCAGTCTGCAGGAACTGTCATATCAATGTATGTTTTTTTTTGTTTGTGGCCTGTAATAACGATGTCTTGGCGATTAGCTTTGATTGTTCTGTCTGTGTTTGTTGTGTAGTCCCATAAAAATGTAACAGATCCTATCTCCGTAACCGAGTCTGGGTGGTGTTCATACCAATTTCTTGCAATTTCCTTTCATTATTGCAGATTTCCCAGTGCAGATATTGGCCCACTCTGACATCCCGTGTTTTATATTCAGTGGGTGCCAATATCGAGCAACCTGATACAATATGGTCAATTGTTTCTGGATACTTATCACAGAATCTCCATTTTGAGCTAACACAGTATTTTAGTATATGTGCTTGATAATTTCTAGTTAACAAGCATTGGTCCTGTGCAGCAAGGATAAAACCTACAATTTCAGCTTTTAACCCTGCATTACGTAACCACTGATGAGTACGGGGTTTGTTTACAACAACTTGTTTGGCACGTTAAGCGGTTTATCTTGCAATTTTGTCTGTATCTGTTCGGTTGCATTTGCGTTTGCTTATTTTTTTAAAGTATTTTGCAGCTTCAGTCTGTGTATTGTGCTTTACTTGTATTTCTACAGCAATGTGAAACTCTATTTTGAATTAACTTCCTTTATTACGGAATAAAGTCGCTTACGAATTTCATGTTCTTTGACACATATCATCATCCAGTATTCTGTAGTTTCCAGGTATCTTTGAAGGCTAATTGTTGTATTTTTGTAAGACAGTTCTAGTTGAACTAATCCTCTGCCTCATTCGGATCTAGGCATATAAAGAGGATCAAAATGAGATTTGGGATAATGAATGCAGTAGCAAGTGAGAAAATCTCTCGTTTTGGTATTCATTCGCTTAATATCAGATATGGTCGAGTTAAGGATGTTGTAAATTTATTATTATTAATATTATTATTATTTCTTTCTTATTACCTTTCTCGTCTCATGAATATTTTTCTGCTTATAATTGCTACAATTCCGCTATGAAGACCTGGGTGTCTGCCTGTACAGTAGAAATTGTCCGATTCCATCTCTTCTCCAGGGACAGGCATCTTTCTTATGTTAGCATTCGATTAAATCGATTACAATTAACATGATTTCCTATATATACAAAAGTAGATAGGGTTGCCTATCACCCGATTCACACTCCTCTCCGATCCTTAGAACGGAAGTAGAGGTTTAACCCTTGTTCTCTATTTAGGAGTGGGTTTCCGGTTCACTCTAAAATCTTTTTATCCTCTTTCAAATTTATGCCTTCAACTCATGATCGCGGAGGAAATGTGCCATTGAGAGGATTAGGCCATAGTCACTTGGAGCAACATCGGGACTGAAAGGTGGATGTGGAAGAATCTGTTTGAACTTCTCCTTAGTCAATCTGGCAGTGTGTAGCTTCGCATTGTCTTGCTGAAACAAAGCCAGATCTCGATTGACCAAGGCAGCGTACTCTTCCTTTAGTTTGTCGTACAATCCGTCTAGCTGCTGGCAATATAATCTAGCCTTGATGGCGCGCAGGACTTTCTGGAAAACCTCGTATTTTGTATTTATACTTTCAGAATAAATGGATCATCGGTTTGGTTTGCTGGATTCTGTTCAGCGACATATCAACATCTACATGGGTCATTTAATACTGAAATCTAAATATTTTAAAAACTATTTTATGGTTTGAACTAAATATATTTCAGACGCAATTGTATGTCTTCAACTACAGATAAGACGCATCGTTGATAATTTTGCTACAAATTGGTATTGTTGATAATACTAATAAGAAAGCTATTAGGTTGTCCCAAAAGTTCGTAAACACTTGCGAAAAATTGAATTTTTATGCAATTTTTAATTGTTTTTTTTACTTTATTGTTAATTTTGAAAACAATTTATTTCATTAAAATTTTTGTTTTTTGCGTTTATATTGTTATAGTGATCTTCATCTTTGTATTTCAGATGGCAATTGATAAAATTGAGCTGCGAGTTTTGATTCGTTACTGCTGGAAGCCAGGTCTTTCAATCAGAAAAGCTGCAGAAGAAATTTGTGCTGCCAAAGGTGAAGGAACAATTGCATATGCGGCGATCTCAAAGTGGTATAAGTGTTTCCATTCTGGTGACATGAGTCTTGAAGATAAGCCTCGTTCGGGACGGCCGTTAAAGTTGGATGATAGAGACCTGCAAACCGGGTTGGACATTGCGCTTTCATCGAGCACTCGAGAATTGGCTGATGAGCTTGGAGTTGGCAAATCGACAATTCACCGACACTTGAAGCAACTTGATTTTGTTCACAAAAAGCCGCGCCAAGACTCGCACGAACTCACCAAAGCACAAACCAACAGACGAGTTGAAATTTGCCGTCAATTGCTCAGCAATCCATTGGACGAGCGTTTTTGGAAGCGCATTGTGACATCGGACGAAAAATGGGTCTATCTGGTCCAGCACAATCGAGACAAGCGATGGGTTCAGAAAGGGAAAGAAACACCGTCGGTTCCAAAACAAGATCGATTCGGCAAGAAAGTCATGTTGTGCGTTTGGTGGAACTTTGAAGAAATCGTGCATTTTGAGTTGGTTCCGAATGGTCGTGCCATCAGTGCCGAACTTTACTGTCAAGCAACTGGAGCGGGTCTACGAAAAGTTGAAGCAAAAGTACCCGGCTCTGATCAACCGAAAGCACGCTTTGATGCAGCAGGACAAGTTTGAAGAGCCGGACGGCGTTGAGGTTCTGCCACATTCAGCCTACAGTCCTGACTGTGCTCCATCAGATTACGGCCTTTTCCGCTCAATGCAACACTTTCTGAAGGGCCGCCGATTCGACTCGTCGAGGAAGCGTGTCAAGAATTCTTTGATTCGAAGCCGACTGAATGGTTCTTTCACCAGATCCGAAAGCTTGCAGATCGATGACAGAAAGTCTTGGAAAATGATGGTCTTTATTTTGAGGAATAATTTTTGTTGTTTTTGTTATTACTTGGCGAGTAAAATTTCAATTTTTTGCAAGTGTTTACGAACATTTGGGACAACATAATATTATTGATAATTTTACTATAAATAGATATTTTGTTATTAAATTTGTTTTTATATAAAAATGTATTCCTAGTAATTTGACTAAATGTATTTTTCTACTTTCATAGTGATTTGTTTTTGTATGTGTTGTAGAGTAGTTTTCACAGTGGAGGCTTGTATTTCACTAAGTCGGCCCTAAATTAGGTTCGACGTACAAAACGTTAAGAACTTGAAAATAATAGTTAATGACGCAGC
This sequence comes from Acanthosepion lycidas, assembly GCA_963932145.1. NCBI lineage: Eukaryota > Metazoa > Mollusca > Cephalopoda > Sepiida > Sepiidae > Acanthosepion > Acanthosepion lycidas. The sequence goes on from OZ010606.1 coordinate 11,205,786, forward strand.
AATCTAGTTATGGTGATGATACTTCAATGTCCGACATCGACTGTCTCACTCAACTCCACTGAGCCCAACTGGCGACTACTACTACTACTACTACTACTACTACTACTACTTATTATGTGTAGGAGAGTCTATTACAATAGTATTCCGGTATAACAGTATGTATGTTCACTATTTGGCCATATATGGGGCACTAACAGGTGCTACCACCCGGGTTAAGTTGGCTCTGAGAAAAACAATAACAGTTAAGAGGTGGTTCCACGGTCTTCGAACCTTCACTCTCCCGATCAGAGGCTTTGCTACCAGATATAGTTTATCGTCATACCCAGGACTACCTTAAAGATTGTTGATGCTTAATATAGAAACGTCTATTTTTGTATTGATTTTATAACATATTTATGTTATAATTTTCGAATAAATAATTATATATATATATATATATATATATATATATATATATATATATATATATAAATAAATAATTAAGTTATGAAGAACTTGATATCCGTATGGGTAATCCCAAGGAGGATGAAATCCTGAGAGCTCTATGTAAATCCAGAGCTAATATTTAAAAGAAAAACAGACCACTTTAAGGTACCATTATAATAATTTATTTCACCAGAGTCCTTTTAAAGGACGCCGGATCATCAGATAGCACTTCCAAAAATGAAATGAAACGAAAAATAAAATTAAAATTGATGGGTAGTGTAAGTTTTTGGAATTTAACAGAGAGTGTAAGAGGGATAGTTAAAGAGACAAGGTAGAGTATAGGGAGGGATTAATTTCATATCTCTCTCAAGTATACTTTATATTGGGGGAGGAGGAGTGACCAGACCTTGACCTATTTAGACGGTTAGCTTAACGGAAGGTATATATAGAAATAGGAGGGGAGTCGGGAGAAAAGAAAAAGGAAAAAGGAAAAAGAAAGAAGAGGGAGAGGGAAGTAAAGAGAAAGAGGCTGTAATTGGGTTTTAGCAATTTATGTAAAGAATAGATTTTAATGCTTGATAGAAATTTAGATGTCTAAAAAATTTAATGTTTGCTATCAATTTAAATATTTAATTTTTTAAACAAATAGTTTAGGGATTTAATATAAGTTAAATACTATATTTATTAACACATTTATAGAGAACATATTAAAAAAATATTTTAAATTATAATAGTTTGTTTACCCGACCAATCGTACTTTTTTAATATTGTAAAAATAGTTACGGTAACATCTTTATTAGTTTTACTTTTAATCTAATTTATGAATGCAATTTGTTTTTCTTTTAAATATATATATATATATATATATATATATATATATATATATATATATATATAGTTTATGCAAAACTAGGTGATCCGCATGGGTAGACCCAAGGAGGATGATATCCAGAGAGCTCAATGTAAGATTCAGAGCAGATATGTTTGAATAAAAACAGACCACTTTAAGGTTCCGTGTAATAATTTATTTCACCACAACCCCTTTAACAGGGCTATGGATCATCAGACTTTACTTACATGGGTTAACCTTTGGAAGTAAAGTCTGATGATCCATAGCCCTGTTAAAGGGGTTGTGGTGAAATAACTTATTACATGGAACCTTAAAGTGGTCTGTTTTTATTCAAATATATATATATATATAAGTGTGTGTGGGGGGTATGTTTGAAATTAGGCCAGCTCAGTTATACTAGCAAATCTGCGTGAGATATAAATAGTCATGAAAATATTATAAGTAGCGTCCAGTTTACTCCTGTTTCTCTTTTTATTTTACAAAGAACTCATTTATATGAAATACACTGGTCGATTATAGATTATCAATTATTAACCACAACAAAACCTAACTGCACTTATAGGAACACAATAATAATGATAGTAATAATAATAATTAGTAAAACACTAAATCCACTCCATCAACAAAGAAGCTGCACTCTTCAAGAAACAGTTTAATATACCTGAAACCCTACCAACAAAAAAGAAGCGAATACCATCGATGACAAACGAGTAAAGCAGAAAGAAAAACAACTTGGCCTATTGAAAAAAAAAAAAAGAAGAATCTTGGAGGACAAGGCTTTGCATGGAAAATACCTAAAAAAAAGAACGAAACAAGCAGATGTGGCCCAACAGAAAACACACCAGAGGCTGAGGAGCACCGGTTTAAAAGCTGAGACAGAAGGCCTTAATTATTGTAGCTCAGGTCCAATGCCTTGCCACCAGATCCTATCAGTGTAATATAATCAAGGATGGAACTAACCCGAAACGCAAGATCTGTGGAAAATATTGTGAAACTGTCGACGATATTATCTCAGGATGTCCGGAACTAGCAAAAAAGGAATATGCCCACAGAAATAAAAAGGTAGCGACATATATGCACTGGACGATATGCCAGGAGAACAAAATCTAAACCACTGACAGATGTTATGAGCACTAACCAGACACAGTTACCCAAAATAACGATGTAACTATCCTCTGGGACATGCCAATTCAATCTGATAGGGAAATAAACGACAACAGACGTGATATTATCATAAAAGACAAGAAATTCAGGGAGTGTATGCTTATTGACATAACAGTACCATCTGAGAGAAACACCTTCATGAAAATTATCAAGAAATTTTCCAAATACAAGGAACTGGAGATTAACAGGATGTGGCGAATGAAGACTGAGACTGTACCAGTAGTAATGGGAGCTCTGGGCCTCGTGAGAAAAGGACTGGAAAATTTTACTAACATTGTCTCAGGTAACATCAACATACAAATTGCCCAGAAAATCGCCCGACTGGGAATATCCCATATACTAAGAAAAGTGCTATCAATTAAATGAAAATTCTCCTAATGTCCATAGCATGAACCAGGAAACATAGCATACACAAATAATAATAATAATAATAATAATAATAATAATAATAATAACTGGTATGAACATCACCCAGACCCGGTTACGGAGATAGGACCTGTTACAATTTTATGGGACTACAGAATACACACTGACAGAACAATCAAAACCAACCGTCCAGATATTGTTACTAAAAGATGCCTTAAATAAATACAAAAAAATTGTCTCAGGTGTACGTCCCACACCTTGCGATGGGCTTTATCCATGTAAAATAGGTGTCGTTTTGTGAAAGGAAATAGTATGAACACCACCCAGACCCGGTTACGGAGATAGGACCTGTTACAATTCTATGGGACTACATAATACACACTGACAGAATAATCAAAGCCAATCGCCCAGATATTGTTATTAAAGACCACAAACAAAAAAGTGCCTCCTTATTGATATGGCAGTCCCTGCAGACTGCAATGTATCTTTGAAGATATTCAAAAAGCTGTCAAAATACAAGGACCTTGAAATAGAAATCTCAAAAAGGTGGCACATGGGAACATCAACAATCCCTGTTGTAGTTGGAGCCATAGGATTGGTTGGAAAAGATTCCAGTAGACTAATTGAAGGGATTCCTGGAAGTCCATGCTTCAAAGAGATACAAAAAAAAAGATCTGACAAGTACAGCGCACACTATACGAAGGGCTTTATCTATGTAATTTTTTTTTGTCAGTGGAAAGTGTCATGATGACTTTTCTAACCTTAGGTCCCTAGGTGGGACCCGGAAAGAAATGTGTACACGCCAGAAATCAAAGGAAAAATAATAATAATAATAATAATAATAATAATAGTAAACACGATAAATAATAATGAAAACAATAAATATTATTCTATACTTTGACTTATATCTCCTTTGAACATTTTGGACTGGCGTTACATAATCTCAAACTAAATTGAAACAGAGTCATATTCTTAACTAGCCTCGTCAAATTGAGACTTTTATATGGATACCATGCATGTCGACGGAGTCATTCAAAATATCGAGACTGTCAACTGTATACGGCCGTTTTCTATTATCATTGGTTAAGAATGCCTTTGGACCTGAGGGTCTTGGCGACGACCATGCTTCTCTGAATCTTGTGTAATGGCGCTACAGAATCACAAACAAAGAACTGTGCCAAATAACAGAAAACACATCATTTGAGGACTTCCAACAGCAGCAAGAACTAAAAGGAATAGCACATGTAACTCGAAGAAACAATATTAGTATCTTTCATGGAATTGTTGACTGGATGACGTGGAAGAGAAGTGATGTCTACTGCTAACATGTTTCTTGGTTAATTTTTGACGGCTTATCAACATCATGTGGGTTATTTAAAGCCGAAATATATTTGGGGTTGTAATTTTTTTTAATATTGCATTATAATTTCTTATGAGATAACAATAACTTTTCCATATACAAGTGCTACTAATTAACCCATAGCTTGGGGGAGGTGATGGATTCACACCTTTCCTAAAGGTATTTGTGCGTAAGTGAACGTAACGTACTCTATTAGAATTTGAACTTTATTCTCGGCTTTCTTAATCCATGCTGCTATCCATCTTCCTAAGATCACTGTTGAAAAAAACAGGCTTTTGGCGAATAAAGTCTGAGGGGCTTGGTAAAAATCATCCATCTTTAAACATTGTGGACTGGCGCTATAGAATCAGAAACAGTAGCTAATAACAAAAAGCACATCACTTGAAGACTATCAACAGCGGCAACAACTAAAATGGATTGCACATGTAACTCGAAGAGAAAGTAATGACATAATCAATATATTGACATTCCACACTACTTTAAACAAATTGTTAGGAAGGAAACCTCCATGAATACTGGGCTTGAGAAGAGAAAATAATGACATCATCAAGATGTTGATATTCCACACTACTTTAAACAAATGGTTAGGAAGGAAACCTCCCACCTGGAAAGAGCGATAACAGCTACTGGACTTGAGAAACCTATTTTCCTGAAAAAATATTTTAAAATAAAGGTTGCTTGATCAATGAATGTTTTCTTATAGGGAAAAAGGCTATTATTACCATTACTATAACAATATTCGATTTATTCGAATTTCACTATCATTTTGAGGTTTCGACCAGGAACGCTCTGGTCACCATCAGGTGTCCATTATTTTGATATCTGTTGATTCTTGTGAAGGAATAGAATTTTTTTTTGTCTGAACTTAACAAACAAATGTGTACAAGAACGATATTTCAAAGGCCTTCGACAAGGTGTGGCCTAGAGGGTTAATCTGCAAGCTCTCTAACTATGGAATTACTGGAAGTGTTTTCTCAATTACCACGTCTTTCGTAATGGGTAGGTCCTTGAAGGTAGTTGTTAAAAGCCTGCCCTCTGAGAACCAAACGATCCATGTAGGCGTCCCGAAGGTTCTAACCACTATCTTTCTACTTTACATAAATGATCTGCGTAAGAGTCTATTCCACTCATCTGGCAATATCTTTGTTGATGATACAACGGCATATCTATCTATAAATCTATCTATCTATTTATCTATCTGTTATGGTCCGGTTCCTTGTACCACGGTGATAGTCCTAGGTAGAACCAATAAGAACTCGAAGGCGGATATGGAATAACAGAGATAAATTACAAACAGGAATATATACAGAGAGGTAGAAAGTGTTAGTACGAACAATCAGGTTTAGTAGTAATTGTTTAAACTCGACTCTGTTTCGGTCTGCCTCTGACTCGACTGACTGACTCGCTCGCTCTGACTGACTGACAGACTCCTGACGGACTTCACTCTAGACTTCAGACAGAACAGTATTTAGTCACCCATCCCCACGATGGCATCATGTGGCACAAGGCCGGTTTAACGTGGGATCTCCGAGTGCGTGGGCTCGGACAAAAATATGCCCTTTGAACCCGTATAAACGGGTTCAGGGTCGGTTTACCTCCCCGAAAGAGACTCCGCCCTTCGGCGTAGCCTCGTTCGGGTTCCTTCCCGCCCGAAGGCAGAGAGTTCAACCGATCAGCGGGTCAGCCGTTCAGCCCATCGCCCGAATTTGGGCTGAACGGTATTTAGTCACCCCCGCCACGAGGGCATCATGTGACACAAGGCCGGTTTAAAGTGAGATCTCCGAGCCTGTGGGATCTCCGATCCCGTGGGCTCGGCCAAAACTATCAGCCGGTCAGCCGGTCGCCCGGCTTCCAACTGAACGGTATTTAGTCTCCCAACCTACGAGGGCATCATGTGGCACAAGACCGGTTTAACGTGGGATATCCGAGCCCATGTGCTCGGCCAAAAATATGCCCTTTGAACCCGTATAAACGGGTTCAGGGTCGGTTTACCTCCCCGAAAGAGACTCCGCCCTTCGGCGTAGCTTCCTTCGGGTTCGTCCGGGCAGAGAGTTCAACCGATCAGCCGATCAGCCGGTCGCCCGACTTCAGACTGAAAGGTATTTAGTCATCCCCACCACGAGGTTATCACGTGGCACAAGGCCGGTTTAACGTGGATTTCCGAGCCCGTGGGGTTTCCGAGTCCGTGGGATCGGGCAAAAATATGCCCTTTGAACCCGTATAAACGGGTTCAGGGTCGGTCTACCACCCCGAAAGAGACTCCGCCATTCGGCGTAGCCTCCTTCAGGTTCCTCCCCTCCCGAAGGCAGAGAGTTCAACCGATCAGCCGGTCGCCCGACTACGGACTGAACTCCCTGCTTCCTCTTGAGGCGCAGTATTTATTACGTATGGAATAGTCCATTATATTATTATGGGTAAGGTCGCATAACACTATCTAATTTACATTTCCGTTTGATATTTTTATTCTTCAGAAGTGCAGAGTACACATATATTTTATTCACTTATGTATTCACCATTATTTGTAACTGAATCCTGAAGCCACACTACCTGACGGTATTTAAGCAAGCTCTTGCAGAGGGCTCTTGATTGGTCCTTCGTCTTGTTCAGGAGTATGAGAGTCCCTTTGGAATATTCTCAACATTGGAAGCTCTCCTAGCTGCCGTTTTTTTTTTTCTGGGTTTTAATTTGTATGGGACTTTCTTTACCTCGCTGCAGCTTTGGCTCTTTTTGATTGCAATCTGGTCCCCTGTTGGCGGAGTTTTCTTTTTGCGAGGCGTACTGCTGCCGGGTGCGATAGGCAACAATAAACTATAGAAGAACTCAAAATTCGTCGCTGCATTGAACTATTGCATTAATATTTAAGCTTGCCTTTTAAAAATTCAACGATAATTCTTCTGTGATTAGTTAATTTAAAGACAATTTGATGAACGTAGGTCCTTACTTTCTGCACAAAAATTTACTTTGATTTCATGGGTAACTTTCTCTGGACTTCACAATTAATTTCGATTATTTCCTAAATTTATTTCCAAGTTATAAAAATTGTTATCGTACAAAAAATTCGTCGTAAAAATCGCATTAAAAATCGCTGTAATGAAAATTTGGGAATACAACATTTCTGTAACATGAGCTATTGAAAATTAAAGAGTTCGGCCCCTTTAATTGAAAAGTGAGACACAGTGACACACTGACATTCGCATATAGATGACAAGTTACTAATTATAGATCAGCTCTTCAATAGCTTTTTGAGTAAAATTCTGGACTTATTTTTGTTTTTGTTGTTTAATCGAGTTCACCCCATGCAAGGCAATACAGCCATTAACGCAGAAACATTAATAATGAGTGGGAAGAGGAAAGAATAATCAGGAGGACAGTAAGATATCGATTGACATTGCATTTAATTTTTTGGGCTGAAAAGCATCGAGCTGGAAGGAAGTTTTGATGCGAAAATATTTTTGAGAAACACTTGAATCTGGTTTTCTTTAGACAAAAGATTAAAATGGCTAATGGTTGGTAAAAAGTCAGCTAAATATGGTGGCTGGGATAGAACAAACCAGGCAAATTTTAAACATTTTCTTCTGTTTCAAGTCTTTTCTACGTTAGTGAGGTGATTGTTCAGCATGTGAAAGTGAGACATTGATCATCCTCGGGTTAACGTTCTCAATTCACATAAAAACCAAAGACTATTGAATTCATTTCTATGTAAGCTGCTACGGGCGAGACAATTTTTCTCTCCCGAATCTATTTTACATGTCTATAAATTCACCATTCCTAAATGCTTAGAATATTGCTGCCACATAAGGTCTGGTGCCCCTGCGATTTACCTTGAACTCCTTGATAAGATCCAAAGAATAATCAGCAATTTTATTGGTCCTGATCTGACAGCTCTGCTTCAGTCACTTTCACACCTCCATAAGGTTGCCCCAATGTGTCTTTACTATGAATACATTCATGGTAATTGTTCGGATGAGCTCGTCACTATGTTAGGGGCTAGTTTTTAAATTGTTGTTTTATTACCATCCCCCACACAGACAATGAATTGTCTATAGGGAGACTAGTTAGGATTTTCATAGAGACAATGATGTATTATGGTGGATGTTGTAAGAAAGGTAAGTAAGAATGTGTTGTTTTGGTGTTAGGAATATAATGATATGTTTGGGTCAGTATTTGTGGTTAGCTAAGTTTAAATTTAAGACAGGTGAAGACCTGTTCTTTTCCCAATTCTCAATTTTGGCCTTGTGCCACACTCTGTAAATATTTACAAATAAATATCGCTCGTCGCTATGGTACTTAGAGTTTTTGAATTTAAGCGCAGTACTGGACTGGCGTTGAGGTCTCATCAATTTCGTTTAGCTGGCTAGATATAACTGTAAATTCTATGCTACGCTTCTCTCGCACTTCTTGCTTGTGGAACTCCGATGCTTTCCAGTCAACTTTAATCTGCAAAAATTTAAATCTAATGCCAGTAGTTATCTATCTGCTGACGATTACTTTTTTCTGTTCCTGCTAATTATTAATGTTTCTGTTCCTAATTCTTCCACACACTGTAAAGCATTGTGTTTTAGTGGCTTTACTGCTTTTCATGGGGTGATATTGATTTTAAAATAGCCACAGATTTTATTTATTACTTCAAAGGTTATTTTTAAAGGATACCTATATTTGAGTAGATTGTCATATTTGATTGTTTTTTAAACAGCGTTTATTTCGTCTACACAGTGGAGGAAACAGTAAATAAAATGCACTGTCCGGCAGAATGTTAAATAATACTTTAGCAGACTATTATTTTTAGAGGAAGTGTATCGCTGCTCCGACATTCTAAGGTTGACCATAAGGATAAGATACAAAACAAAATAAAGGAAGTCGATTTTGTTTGGCTGATCTAACGTGGGAATGATAGATAAAGGTTTTTTCGGGAAGTCGAGTCTAAACCGTCGTACATTATAGACGTGTTCCCTTCGTGTCTGGGAAGCGGCTCCCCAGTGGGGTGAGAGAGCAACCCCACTGGTTAATTATGTAGAAGTCAAGTGACTTACCTGCTAATATGGCTGCCTTCTTGTGACTTCTTGAAAAAGCAAGCCGGCTAATTTTACCTCATTTCTATAGGAGAGTGCCTAATGTTGCAGGTGGGTTGGTCCATCTTGCTAGAATGGACCTGCCATACACATTTGAATAAGTGGTCTCTATTCACCCATATATCTCTGCATTAAGTGACTTAGAATAAGTTCTAACTTGGTGGCCGCACTAGTCTACTTGTCTGACAGACCGCTTGCAAGCTAACCAATATTCTACAAATTAGATATGTATACTCTGACGTAGATGAAATAGTTAAGTTTCAAATTATCTTTGTTGATGAGAGAAAATGGAAGAGAATGCATGTTATTATAGTCGAACCGAACTATCGCCCCAAGACGCCCAGCATGAGAGAGAAGGTATACAACATTGTATTTATTGGCGCAGTGACCAAAAAAAAAAAAAAAAAAAATTCCTAGCATCGAAATGGCACCTCATTTTTTGCTTTTACTAAAATATGACAAATTAATTAATAATAAAATATTTGTTGAATTAAAAATTAAAAAAAATCCTTTTCTTTAGAAATTGCTTTGTTTACGTTTCGGAGAGAAACTGATCAGGTACGGCTTTCAAGAAAAATCTGTTCATGAGGATATTTCTTTTAAGTCCAATAAAAGGTTGATTGGCTTTGAGGACCTTCGTAGCCCGTTCAGACGATGGTTCTCCATACAAACGAGGACGCAAATTCGAATCCTAACGGAGAACACCTTTAGTAAGTTTCCTCGAATGCGCTGACAGGTAAATGAAATCAAACTCTCTTTAAAAAATGTATCGTTCTACTCAAATAGAGATATCCACTAAAAATAAAGTTTAAAATATACCGGATTAAAAATAAATAAAGTTTAAAATATACCGGATTAAAAGTAAATCCATTAATTCATTAAAAATTACATCCACGGTTAAAATATATGATATTAATCTATTATGATTCAGCTAAAAACACAATATATAGCATTTGATTATTTTCTTGCCTTTTAGAAGGCTGTATTAGTGATAAAGCACAAATATCAAATTCTTATGTTTGGCATACAACTGCTACCTTAACCCGTAGGTTAACATGTCATTTGTCTGATCGAAGTGCCATTCGGCTTATATTAATAAACATAGATTCCTCTAAACCTAGGAATAAAAGCAAACAATTTGAGCCAACTATACAGGGTGCGATGGATAAATTACCGTCTAAATGACGCAAAAATGAAAATAACACTGACATCTTATTTTAACAGTTGTATTTACCAAGATTACACAAAATTATCATAATACTAAAGAGTATATTTATTCAATAAAATCGCCATTGTCTTCAACCACGGCCTCTAGAGACACTTGCAGCTCTTCTGGATGGTCTCCTTGTTTAAACTGATGATTGCTGCCATAATCCTTATTTTCAGTACATCTTTGGTAGTACAAGGATCTTTTTTTTTTGATCTCTCGCTCAACTGAGCCCAACACATAATAATCAAGGGGGTTGTAGTCTGAGGAGTTAGGTGACCAGATATAAGGGGAGATGTGATCGCAGAAGCTGTCTGACAGCCATAACTAGGTTCTCCTGCGTGTGTGGTATGGTGCAGAGTTTTATTGCCAGACATAATGTCTTCCAGTAGCCACCCTCTTGACCAATAGCAGCACTACCTCCTCAAGGCACTTCATGTAGGCCTCCGTGTTGAGCTTGAGGCCCTGTGGGAAGAAGAATGGAGGCATAATTTTGCCATCACAAGTGATCACTTCAAACAACTTCGTAATCACTATTAGACTCATACAACTCTTCAGATCGACATCCAAACACTCTGAAATGTTCGTACTGGAGCGTCTGGCGTGAATGCCAAGCAGTACAGCATACCGCTTTTAAATTTCTGGCAGAATGAATTGCCTTGTGTTGTTCTTTTTCTCACAGATGGTGCCCAACTGACACTACCGCACTCTGCAGTCGACAAAATCAAAAACTAACAACGCACATGCGCGAAATTGAAAATATAAACTGGCGAGAAGTTACACGTAGCACCCTATGTTTCAGGTTCTTGAAGTTTTATCATAAAATCAAGAAGCAATGAATCGGTTCTTCTTCCATTTGGGAACAGCACTTCTGAAAGTATTTCCCCACTAACAGATACATTTAACGTAAAATAAGTTTTGATCTGTATGTCACCTCATGTATGATGTAGCATAATGTGTCTATAACAAACATCGAATTTAAATTAATGCGAAAAACTAAAAGAATCTAGAGATTTATTTTTCTGATTTTGTTACGTTTTCATCATTTCACTCACAAGCAAGGAAATAAAGTCGCTAAGACGCAAGCGGGTTACTGGGCACGAAAGAATATGAGAAAAAAACATTATTAGAGAGAGAGAAGAATAAAAGAACAGAAATTAAGAAGACAGAAGAAAACGATTGACATTGCATTTAAATTTTTGAAGATCAAACGCAATAAATCTACTAGGAAGCAAGGGGTTACTGAGTGTTAGAGAATACGAGAAAAACTACTATTAAGGAGAGAGGACAATAAAAGAAGAAGAATTAAGAAGACAGAAGATAACAATTGACATTGCATTTAAAGTTTTGACGATCAAAGGCAATAAAGCCACTAATACACAAGGGGTTACTGAGTGTTAGAGAATATGAGAAAAACTACTATTAGAGAGAGAGGACATTAAAAGAACAAGAATTAAGAAGACAGAAGATAACAACTGACATTGCGTTTAAACTTTTGAAGATCAAAGGCAATAAAGCCACTAGAGCACAGGAAACTACTAATAATGAGAAAGGACAATAAAAGAACAAGAATTACGAAGACAGAAAATGACGATTGATACTACATTCAAATTTTTGAAGATCAAAATTAACTGGAAAGCACGAAATTGTAAGAGAGTTCCACAAGTGAGACGTGCGTGAGAAAAATAATACGCGATATTTACAAAGTTGCTGAAGATGAAAAATAACACTGACGAGCATTTTGCCATTCCAGTCGAAACAGTTTTCATGATAATGATAAGTAGATGCATGTATCAATTTTTCAATGATGAAAAAGTATGAATTATAAGCCATCAGGTTAAAATAGATCGATATCAATTTTACAACGAAGCATGATGTTTATCTGTGCTTAATAAAAGAATAGCTAATAATTTAACCTATCCTTAAAGTTATAAATGGATAATCTATTTTAACTTTAAATTGTTTTATCTTTAAATCCCACATTCCTTCATAATGCAAAACTCCTAAATCCATTCTCTCTTTATATTGTCGAAATACGATTTATCGTTAATATTATCAAATCATATTTGTCGTTAGTATAATTTGGCATTCCCTAGCGCGAACCTAATTTCCTTTATATATAATTAAAGGTTTTGCTCATAAATAAAATCCCCTTTCAGACGTTCTTTTAGTTTCATTTCTATATCTCACAATTTATATAACCCCAACTTCGGATCATAAGGTTAATATCGGGGTTGATTCTGCCTCTTTTAGAGAGATACCTCCCGCTCTCTACTACCAACCCGGGCATTTTATCTAGCGAGGGGAGGGTCATTTGGGGTAGGTTCGGTATTTTATCTTTGACTGCTATCTAAATTAAATTCTAAGTCTCTTATCCCGAAACAAATTCAGTCTAGACTTTAAGAAGACTGACACAAGGTTGCACTGCCTGAAATAGGCTATACCCACATAAAGTATGTTTGGATTTTTCGCTGTGTAATACATACATATTAGATTGGTGCAAAAATAATGACGTTTTCTCACATAGTAACATATGTGAGAAAACGTCATTATTTTTGCACCAACCTAATACATATACATATATATATATATATATATATATATATATATATATATATATATATATATATATAACTTTCAGTAGCTCATGTTACAGAAATTTTGGATTCCCAATTTCCATTACTGCAATTTTTTCGGAGATTTTTGAAAGCGATCTTTTGGCGGCTAATTTTTTTTTGTATGATAACAATTTTTATAACTTGAAAATAAATTTGGCAATAATCAAAATTAATTGCGAAATCCAACGGAAGTCACCCACGAAATCAAAATAATTGTTTATACGGAAAGTAAAGACCTGCGCACATCAAATTGTTTTTAAATTAAGTGACGACAGAAGAATTATCGTTGAACTTTTAAAAGGCAAGCTTAAATATTAATGCAATACTTAAATGCAGTGATCAATCGTATATTGCTGCCTATCTCATACGGCAGCAGTATGCCTCGCAAAAGGAAATCTCCGCCAACAGAAGACCAGATTGCGATCAAAACAACCAAGTTTTTAAATGCACTTCATTACGTTGCTGCTGCTGTTTATGATATCTGCTTTCCTCATATATATATATATATATATATATATATACACGCAGTGTAACAGTAAAATAGTCCAAATTGCGTAACAGCAGAATCCTACAAAATGTTTAAAACCACTAAATTAATTGAGTTACTTTTTTCCAGATTTTCAGATAAGACGGTTAGCCGTCTTGACACCATTTGTCGTATGAATCATTGAAAAACGCTTAAAGTTATTCAGCTAGAAATAGAACAGGTTTAAATTGTTTTGCACCAGCTCCACTATGTCTTACCAAATGAGCAAACATTCATATTCTGGCTTCCATCTTCAAAGTCCATTCAAGAACCATCAAGAGAACGGTGAATCAGTTTAAAAAGCGAGGACAAAGAGGAGAACTGGTTCAGAATATCACAACAGCAAGAGGGATCATCATTTCAATTGAGAGATAAAAAGATCAATTAGACAAGATTCAACTCAATTCATAAGACGTTTGGCACATGAAAGAGGTGTTTTACCTATGACGATCCAAAGAGCAGTGAAAAGAAATTGAAACTTATTATGAGACACCTTATTACTCCATGACAGAAACTGAGACGTTTCGAGAGGACACACAGATAATCTTGAATACGTTGGAAAATGATTCTGGAATAATATATATATATATATATATATATATATATTACTTATTATAAAACGCAGATTGTTTGTGTGTGTGTGTGTGTGTACGTTTATATATTTGATCGGATTTCCTACATTTTTCAACTAATTTGAACAAAACTTCACAGGACTTCATAAAATTACATCGCGGTGGTTCTGACAGCGCCCCAAATTGGAAAAACACAATTGTTTTTGCACAAAATCAATTTGAAAACACGATAAAACATGATTCTGTCGCCAGAATGAAAGGGGGACAATTCATATCGAGTTATACTTATAAAACCCAGGTTGTTTGTGTGTGTGTGTTTATATATGGGATCGGATTTCCTACATTTTTCAACCGATTTCAACAAAACTTCACTTTTTTTTTGGCAGGTAGTGTTTCTTATTGTTCTGCACACTTTTTTCTTTAGTTTTACATTCAGAATGCTTTAAAAATTCCATTTACAAGACAATTGTTTATAATAAAGTTCTATTCAATCGGTAGACTCATAACAATTGAAAACAATGTTTTTGTTTGAGTTTGGGTTTGACCAATTCGTAAAAAAAACAAAAAAACATTAACCTTAAACAATAATCTTTGTCCATTTTATTTTTCAGTCTTTTTTATGGTCGATACTTGATCTATATATATATATATTTAATGAAACGTGTATCAATATATATATATATATATATATATATATATATATATATATATATATATATATATATATATATATATATATAGATAGATAGATAGATAGATAAATTCCCAGATCAATTCTGTAGACAAGACAGATTGGTATAAATAAAATGACAATTGGAAAAAAGATCTTAGATTTTGGCGACGCGTTTCGTCTTCCGACTTTTTCAAGGCAAAAATGAAATCGAAATGTTCTTGTTGTTATAGTTACATTAAAAAATCCAAATTTAAAAAGATAGACGCTTCTGTCTAAGCCTTTTTTTCTGGTTAATGTAAATTATCTTTATACTAAAAAAAAAAAAAAAAATTCCAAAAAATATTTCGATTTCATTTTTGCCTTGAAAAAGTCGGAAGACGAAACGCGTCGGCAAAATCTAAGATCCAATTGTCATTTTATTTATACCATATATATATATATATATATATATATATATATATATATATATATATATATATATATATTTGAACTTTATTTCAATCTTTCATGAGATTTACACGTGCCTTACATGAGTGAGTCACAAGTCTTATATTGGGTGTAATCCAGCCAGAGAAATACCAAATATATATATATATATATATATATATATATATATATATATATAAACCGAACAATTGATTCAATATAATATTTCCACTTCACGCCAGAAGAAAACGGTAAGTAGAGAAGTCGCAATGAGTCATTCTCCTGGCGGTTAGCATCAGCCATTGTAATGAAAGTTAAAAGAAAAAAGAAGGTTCACTCGGATGAGTAAAAGCGAGCAGATTTGTTTTGGAAGCGTTAAAATGAGCAAGCCATTTAACAACAGATTGTAGCTCATTTTTGAGCTCAGCTGCCAACTGCAAATTATGGAATCGATCATTGTCATTCAGATAATTCCGTCTTCAAGATGAATACCGAGTTGTCACATGGGCCAGTGGATAAATATGTCAGTTGAAGAAATTCTAAGAGTTGAAACAAAGATTTGTGAGTTCAATACCTGGTCGCATCCCGAGGTGAACAAAAATTTGGAGAACATGTGGAAATATAACAATCTAAATGGACTAAATAAAGTGTTCGGATTGAAATTCAAACGTCTATCCCCTAGGCAACGGCCGAAACGTCGTGAATATGTCAATAAAGATGAGGACAACAGTCCGAACAATGTAAATAGTGTAAAGTGTAAACTTATTACATCAGGAAGAATGTAGGTCCAGATATCGAGCCATGGATACAACTGCATTAACGCAAAACGATCTAGAAGAGTGGGCATTAAAGGTAACCTCCATTTTGCGATTTGATAATGTTTCCACAGTTTCAGTTTCAGGTTTCTAATTGTCTAGCATGTCTGTCATATCCTTTTTCGAAATCCGATCGTTCACGTTGTCATGTCATAAGTTTTTTCATACCCACTCTCTTCTAGGAAGGGCTTGGTCACTGCGCCAAATAAGCAAAATATTGTATACTCTTCCTTTTTAGATGGGAGTGTTGATTGACAGAGTCGATTAGATAAGGTTGTATCTTCTCTCGCTCACCTCCTCCCGGTCGCTGATCGCTGTATTTTTTTTTCGGCAATAAATGGGAACTTCAACAAAAACGATTTAAATCTATCTATTTTATTACACACGTCGACGTGTACATTTTAACTAGCCATTCGGGGTCGCTCTATCCACTTACACTGCTGTGTATGACGTGCAAAAACTTAACTCCCTGAAAACACTGCCTATCTCTCTAACAGTACCACGTTCCGCTCAGCCAATCAAATTAATATGCCTATTTTGTCTACTATCTGAGCCAAAATAGACTGCCACTAAATTTTTTTAGTCTGAAACTATTATTTAACAATAAGTAGGCAAGCCAATGTTCACATTATTATTATTATATTTAATTCCAGCAGTTGTAAGTATCAAACGTGAAGTATTTCATCAAGAATGCAAATTTGGTAATTATCAAGTAATATTAAACTTGAAAGTGGTTGTTCGTTGATTTTGTTTAGTGGCATATCAACACCTCTATGGGTTATTCAATGCCAAAATCTAAATATTTTGATTGGTTTGGTTTCCTATAAATATGTATCGTTGATCATCTTATAAAAATGTACTGTTGTTTTTTATTTTGAGGTTCATTATTTGAGTCCTAACTGGTGCTACCATCCCGGATCAGGGTGGATCTGGAAGCAACAGTAATTAAGAAGTGGTTTCATGACCTTCCTCTGTTGTACATATATAGTTAAACATGCAGCATCCAGCTATGAAACTGTAACGGACTGCCGCTGACTCTGTTATAATTTTAAGTGGCGCCTTCTGTAGCATATCCGTCATGCGTAGCCCTTTTCTATAAATACAATACATAATAATCAATTATAATACGGACACTATATTGAAATAATCAAAATATTTTGAACACAATTTTACAGGTTCAACTAAATATATACCATGAAATTGTACTGTTGGAGATTTTATTATAAATAGTTATTATTGGTAATTTTACGATAAATAGATAATGTTGGTAATTCTATTATAAATAGGCATTGTATTTTTATACTTTCATAATGTTTTGTCTTTATTTAGGGGTTCACTATTTTCACATAGTCAGTGCCCTAACAGATGCTACCACCCTGGGTAAGGTTGGACCTTTGAACAACAGGACTTAAAAGGTGGTTTAACGCTCCTCTAAACGTGCAATCTCCCGATCGCCTTGCTGACGGATGATGTTTATCGTTATACCCAGGACTAGCTTGAAAATAGAAGAATTTTGCAACCTTTGAGCTAACATTTTGTCGAGCAAATTCTGACTGTTTTTTAATGTAAGGTCCCCCTGTACAATGCCCGGGGACCTCACGAAGTAGAGGGGTGCGTTAAGCGACAATTTATACAGATAGGAAGGAAAGATAACGGTTGACCCTAGACATGAACAGGTTAAAGTTTTAGTGGACGGGTAAACATCCTCTTGGGAGTCTGGTTCGCGGGAAGAAGCTGTTTGAGTCGAGCTTACTTCTCATCGATGGAATACGGAGGGAATATGGTTGGTTTACTACAATGTATTTGGCATGGCGGGTCCTAGCCGTGAAGGTTAGACCTGGCGGGAAAAAGGAATGTTGTTCGTCCGAGCACTTTCCATAATAGAAGAGATAGAACAGTGAGAGACACGCCATATCCCACCCGTGAAAGATGTTGGAGGATGGAAAATAATTCTTCTCCAACAAAGACTCGGAGACGCTCTCTGAGAATTCTATGAAGACTGAAAAATGAGGACAGAGCAGTTCCCGTCCAAATATGGCAACGGTACGCCATTTGGGACCTTATCTGCCTCTTATAAAGGTAGAAAATAGCATGAGCAGTCAGGTACTTAATGGCTATGCAACATGAATTTGATTACAAATAGAATTCCGTCCTGGTATGACGATAAACTACATCCGCGTCCTGGGTAAAACGATAACCTATGTCCGACAGCAAGGCCTCTGATCAGGAGGTTTTGAAGAGCGTGGAACCACCTCATAATTGCTGGTGTTTCCAGAACCACCCTGACCCTGTATGGCAGTGTATGCTGGAGCATCTCCCCACAGATTAAGAGAAAACTATTGGTAACAGTAATGTGGTTCTACAGAAGGATAGTTAGAATTACATGGGGAAGCAATTAAAGAACAACAAAGTCTTAAAGAAAATAACAAAAACAACATTTATGCTCGAGATCAGGAAGAGATATAAAATTCTTTGGACACAAGGGGAGGGCTGGAAAAATTTAACCCTCACAGACAAGAGAGAGCAGAAGACAGTGAGTTATTAGGTTGGTGCAAAAATAATATTGTTTTTGACGTATTTTTTAACGTCAAAAAACGATATTACTTTTTCACCAACCTAATACATAGCTGATTAGCTTGTGTGAAATAAAATGGCTTGTATTATTAGTTAATTTACACTGGTAGCACCTGTTAGGTTCGCAGCTATGGGCAAATAGTTAACCTTTCGCCAAAAGCGGTCAAAGCACTATAAAAGTGTAAAAATAGGATTTAATACCAAAAATAATTTATTGTAAAAAATTATTACCAGCAATACATTTTTAAAAAAATATTATCAGCAATACATTTTTGAAGAAAAAAAAATGCCAGCAATAGATTTTTTGAAGAAAAAATATTGCCAGCAATTCATTTTTTGAAAAAAATATTGCCAGCAATAAAAAATTTATCGGTATTAAATAACTCATTGAGGTTGAGATGCCGTAAACCAAACCAAACCAAATCAAACCAAACCAAACCAAATAAATGGAATCGAGTCGAAGTTTCGCAACATTCGTAGCTGATTCTAAATTGATGGTAGATAGCAAATCTTAAAATACTCAACTTGCTACTACTTAACCGACGTGACATTTGCTTCTGATCTTTCCAAGTATTAGTCGCTTCCGAAACGTCGGTAGCTTTCTGTTTCCGCTTGCTGTTCACATGAATATGCACTCTTTCATGAAAATACCAAGTACAAATTAGGGGAAAGATTAAACGTGATTGACGCATTTAAAGATGCTATTCATTTATAAATAATCGTTTCTGAAGTTCATTGTCTACAAGAGATTCAAATATATAGCAGTGAAAATATATTTCCACAAATACCAAGTCTGTTTTTTCTTTTAACAAAATCTGAGTCTTTCGTTAGGCACACTGCAAATACAAGACTTTGAAACTCATATAACCAAATGCTGAAATAGTTATATATATATATATTTATATATATACCATAATGAGAAGCCACATATACTTTCTTAATATGTATATAGCAAGTAGCGTCCGTCGCTAACAAGCAGTAATTTTAATTTATTTGTAACAAACAGTTATTTCTGATGAAAGATTGAGGGCAATCTGAAATATCAAATATATATATATATAAATAAATAAATAAATACTTTCATAAAATAAAACATTATTATTTTTTTAATTTGCAACTTTATATATATATATATATATATATATATATATATATATATATATATATAGACATAAAAAAAAGTAATTTCGCAAGTAGAATTTCTCTTTTATAGCCAGAGATCGTCAGACTAGGTTATCCTTTTATATTTAAGCATTGTGCCCCCATCGTCCACGTTTAAATATTTAGTGAACGACAATTCTTTTCAATATACAGGGTGAGGTAATGCTTTATTAAAAGTATAATTACACATGAAAATTTTATTGACTACTTATTTAATGGTTATATGTGCTGTTCAAAATGTCTTCCTTGTTTTTCAAAATATTTCAATTCTGTGTCTGCATTATTCATTAACATGTTGTAGAGTTTTCTCTGTCATTTTAATGCATTCATATCTCATTTTTTCTTTCTTTAAATGGCCTCACAGAAAGAAAAATTCAAGGGCGTGAGGTCTGGTGACCTCAGTGACCAATCAACAGGATCTGTTCAATTTATCCAATAAACCCTATTGCATGACCCTGTATGTTTTGATTCCTTCAAACTTTTTTTTTTTTTTTTTTTTTTTTTTTTACTGATTATCCGTATTTGACAAGACACACCTTTGTATCAAACAGTATGTATTTCGTCTAAAACAGACGTTCCCAACCTGGGAACTTCTGTCAACACAAAAATAGCAAATTTCGCAAATTATCGGACAGTTTCACGTCGGACCAACTGAGAATTGGGACAAATCTACATTTTTTTTTTAAATTTATTAACTCCTCACATATTTTAAAATGGTTTATTATGAGTTATTTTACGAGTATACATAAATGTTCCATAGAATTTAATTAAATATATGTCTATTTTCATTACATTAGTTTTACTTCAAAATAAAACATATAAATTTACTATGTCTTTAATACAATTCCAAATCTTATCTATTAGTAAAAAATAAAATAAGTTCTTTTTTCATCGAATGGTTATGGGGCCCACCAAAAATTTAAGAGTAAAAGTGATCCCTGGCTAAAAGCGAAATACACGTGGAGAGCCACTGCCTTAGATAATATATTATAAAGAAAATCGAAAAGAAAGTATTATCAACTGTAAGAAAAGAGAAATTATTGTCTACCTTTCCGGAACACAAGTAGACGGACAGGGGATGGGATCCCAGCCAGTATTCATATCAGCAGAGAAAGACAGGAAGTCAATAGTAATTGATCAGCGACCAGTAAGGAAAAGACCAGCAGTGAGTGAGTGAGTCAGCAATCACTGAAACCACAAGCAGTGAATTTAAGGGTCCTCTTTCCGTGGCCGGAAGTTAGTAAGATAGCAGCCAACCTTATCGGAACTGAAGAAGGAATCCCACGGTTAAGTGAGAAATCGTATCGTTGCTATTTCCAATCCTGTGTCTTGAAAATCATTTGTCGTTATTCATTGTTGAATTCGATCACAATCAAGAAGGCGAACCTATGAAAATAGCTAGCGGGAGTTCATACGCATACAACCAACCTTGGATGTTACCATAGATTGTACAGTGACGAAGTGCGGGGTACGACGTCATAACAGTAAGAAACTAGGGTTATCAGCAAAATAAAAATCCGAAGATGCGAAATATGGAAGCATAAGAAAGCTGGGAAGTGTTTTAACAGAAGATGGAAAATGCGACGCCATTGGATTAAAGGGAAAAAGCATTCCAAACGTTAAACGAATTACGAAGAAAAAGAATAATTTCATTAGAAACAAAGAAAAGAGTGCTTGATTGCTATGTGGTACCCATCCTCTTATATGGCAGTGTATGCTGGACTATCGCTCCACAGATTAAGAGAAACTGTTGGTAACAGTAATGTGGTTCTACAGAAGGATACTGAGGATTACATGGACGAAGCAATTAAAGAACAAGGAAGTCTTGAAGAAAATAACAACAAAAAGAAAATTTATGCTCAGAATCAGGAAGAGATATAAAATTCCCTGGACACATAAGGGGAGGGCTGGAAAAATTTAACCCTCCCAGACAAGATCGAGCGGATGGCAGTGAGTTACATGGTTTATATTATTAGTTATTTTCCATAGAATTTGGTTGGTTAAATACAAATTAATTTTCATTTAATTAGTTTTACTTTAAAATAAAGCATATACATTTACTATTTCTAGAGGACAACTCCTAAACTTATGTATAACCCGGATATAAGAGAGTTTTGGGACTGGATAAGTCTCTTATATCCGGGTTTATCTTATATCCGGGTTTGGTCTATTTTGTTTAGGTAAGTATGGGAACAATTTGGGACCAGACAAAAACACACTTGTATCCGGGTTGCTCTTATATCCGGGTTACACTGTATATATATACATATATATATATATATATATATATAAATAAGGAAAATTTTGATGTTTTTTAAAATTTTGCAAACTATTTTCTCCTTTCCTTCTTTCTATATCCGGGTTACACTGTATTAGTAAAAAAATAAAATGAGCTTTTTTTAATTTTAATCGAACTGTTATGGGGGTCCAAAAAAAGAAAAAGAAATAAGAATAAAAGTTGCCCATATGTAACTAAAAATTAAGAACCACTGGTCTACAGGTCTGCGCACCCGAGAAAACTTATTAAAGAAATGTGGCATCTTGCAGGATTTTTTAAAAGGATTATATATATATATATATATATATAAGAAAATATATAGAAAATAGGAAAGAACTGGTTAGGTAAATAATCCAAAGTTGTTTAGTATTTTTGTTATTATTTTTAAAAAATAGTGCTCGATACAAAAGTAGAGCATAAATATAATTATTTATTTAAGAATATGATTCCAAAACGCTACATAAGAGGTCTCATGTTTCAAAACAAGAGCAGAAAACTAATAAAGAAAAAATATAGAAAAAATAAATAAATGTCCATAGACACGTAAACCAGACTAGGCGAAAACATCTTCCGTTTTAAATTTAGACACCCCGACCTTACCCTGACTTGACATCTATGAATGTAACTCTATACTGATACAAATTATTAACACCAAACACCCCTCCCTATTTAAACAATCGCCCTGGCTGTTACCACGGAAATTTTGATTTCAATTATGAATATGCTATTAAAACACGTAAATTTCAGAAATAAGTTCTTCCAAAAAAATTTCGCTTGAAGATGGAACAGAACTTACTTTAATTCAATTTAATTCAAATAATTATATTGAAGTTTTCGGCTCTTGTTTTAAAACATGAGACCTCTTATGTAGCGTGTTGGAATCATATTTTTAAATAAATAATTATATATATATATATATATATATAATTCTTTATACATACCATTTATATATTATATATGCGCGGTACTTATTTGAAAGCGCTCAATATTAATGATAGAGCTAACATATTTAGTTGGATTGATGTGAGTTTGTGACCCTGGGTTTCACGCTTATTGTGATCGTCAGACAAACTGATTTATTTTAAAAATAGTGAGCTTATATATGGTTGCGTATATCGGTGGTTTTATGGTAGTGGGAGGGAAAATTGTCGTCGAAACGACACTCATTCGTACGCAGACATATATAGACGTAGATTTACGCATTGTAGCTCACATAGACATAAACATATATGAACAGTGGGGGACTGGGCGTATAAATACATCCATGAGTCTATTCAATATTGGATTGTGTGGTGAACATCTTTCGTCAGTCGGAGTGTCAGCGCACAGACCGTTCGTCTATTTTGTTCGAGGAATAGTTTTCTCGCAGGCACATACATACGTAACTCAACTCTACAAGTTTTTGTGGTGAATAAGAAAAAATCTTGGAGTTAAAGGGAAATATCTGAGGCATCCGTAAGAGGCATGACACGTGGAACTAGAACAATCTACTCCGGTGGACGAAATAAAGGGTTCGTTTCGAAAATCGAATTACCTGAAGAAAGCCGGAGCGTACAACGGTCGAAACATTGTGAATCATATGAGAAATTATATAAAAAACTTAATCAAATCACCTTGCCTAAATACACTATATATATATATATATATATATATATATATATATATATATATATATATATATATATATATATATATATAAATCCAGGAAATAGACTGCCCAAAGTAGCCTACTGGCATTTAAATGCTGAATGCTATAAGAAATTTCAGAACTTAAATATTAATTTAAAAACAATGTTAGCAGTGACTGGCCATTACTAGAAGTTTCATTTGCTTGCCAGCCAGCCAGTTTCATGTGTAAACACATTTATAATAGTGCCCAGTCACTGCCTACCTGAATCCTGAATATAATATATATATATATATATATATATATATATATATATATATATATAAAAGGATCAAACACTAATATTCCATGATTATAATTTATTACATTAGAATCGTAATCACGATCCAATTCATCAGACCTACAAATTATATTCTTACTCTGCTTGTGTGACATGGTGCAGAGTCTTGTTGCCAGACATAGGTTCTTCCAGCAGGATTGAGTTCTACCTGGATCGTATCCTTTTGGGAATTTATATATATATATATATATATATATATATATATATATATATATATATATATATATATATATATTCCACTAATATCTATCTATCTATCTATCTATATATTAGGTTCGTGCAAAAATAATCTCGTTTTCTCACATATGTTACTATATGAGAAAACGACATTATTTTTGCACCAACCTAATATATATATATATATATATATATATATATATATATATATATATATATTCCACTAATATTATCTATCTATCTATCTATCTATATATATATATATATATATATATATATATATGTATATATGTGTATAGATATGTATACACACACACACTGGTATGAAAGGCGACAAGAAAATTAATATCGTCTCGT
Organism: Acanthosepion lycidas; assembly: GCA_963932145.1. Taxonomy (NCBI): domain Eukaryota; kingdom Metazoa; phylum Mollusca; class Cephalopoda; order Sepiida; family Sepiidae; genus Acanthosepion; species Acanthosepion lycidas. The sequence continues at coordinate 11,230,372 of OZ010606.1, forward strand.
TTTATTGATAATTGAATTCTTTGATGCTTTTTTAGATGATGGCTCCATCTGAGCAACCCGATCACGAGTCCCCTAACCCATAACAGTCGTAGGGGCCTTACCTGTATTGCAGCCGAAGTATCAGTGGTGCGCATTGCAACCCAGCCTTCTCCAGGCTAGTCCGAAATCAAAGTTATCCTTCACCCTGAATGGTTGCCAGTCTAGGCTATAGAGCCTTGTCTGTTGTGCTATTTATGCAAAGCAGCTGCGAGAAGAGATGGATTCCTCACTTTCCCAAGGGTATTTGCGCGCGAGAGAATGTCGTGAACTCGGGTGGAAATCGAACTTGGCTTTCTCATTTCGAGTTGCTGTTCATTACATCATCGCGCATCAGTTTATAATAAATGCTTTCTGGAACACATCCGTGATAGTCTGGGGTTAATATTTGGATAACGTTTCACCATTGGATGATGGAATAGCCGTCTGGTAACATCACGCGATGATGTCATTAAATGTACCGCACAAGAAGCTAAAAACTATCAGTTGATAATGAGCGTTGGTTAGTTAGCCAATGGTTGACGTAAAAAAATGGCGAAAAAATGGCTGGTCTTTATTGTATAAAAAACTGTTTTCCTTCTGAGCATTTTATGACGATCATCATCATTGTTAGTTGCTATTTCCGCTTCCGCCAGATTTGTGAAATCTCATGAATTATTTCGCGTCATTCTTTACGGTCTTGAGGAAGATTATTTACAGTCTGTCACTCATTAGTTGGTAAGAACAGAATTACCTTATCTGTTTTGGTTTACACCTACGTCCTTTTCCAGGCCCCCAAGACAGAATTTAGCATACCCTTCACACGATCTTTTAATGTTTCCAAATAGTTTCAAGGATTTGCTACGGATAGTTGTGAAGTGTGAAGGCGAATTGATTACATTTTATCTGATTGATGATTTTTCATATTTATTCATCTCCAGCCAGTTTGTACATATCTATATCTCTATTTATCAAAGTATCTTGTTTTCTTTACGTTGATCGCAGCTTTTTACAAACACATAACTGTCTAGATATATATGGACAGACAGACAGATAGACAGATAGATAGATAGATGAATGTGGTGGCAAATAGTGTAATTTCTTCACATATTCTAGCGCGCCTGTCATTCGATCTTTTAATGTGCCTAAATAGTTTCAAGGATTTGCTTCGGATGGTATCCAAGAGAGAAGGCAAATTGGTTACATTTCTCACGGTGGTTATTTTCATATCTATCTATCTATCTATCTATCTATCTATCTATCTATCTATCTATCTGATTCTGTTAATATCTATCTATCTATCTATCTATCTATCTATCTATCTATCTATCTATCTATCTCATTCTGTTAATATCTATCTATCTATCTATCTATCTATCTCATTCTGTTAATATCTATCTATCTATCTATCTATCTATCTATCTATCTATCTATCTCATTCTGTTAATATCTATCTATCTATCTATCTATCTATCTATCTATCTATCTGATTCTGTTAATATCTATCTATCTATCTATCTATCTATCTCATTCTGTTAATATCTATCTATCTATCTATCTATCTATCTATCTATCTATCTATCTATCTATCTATCTATCTATCTATCTATCTCATTCTGTTTATATCTATCTATCCATCTATCTATATATCTATCTCATTCTGTTCAAATCTATCTATCTATCTATCTATCTATCTATCTATCTATCTATCTATCTCATTCTGTTAATATCTATCTATCTATCTATCTATCTATCTATCTATCTATCTATCTATCTATCTATCTATCTATCTATATCTTATGTTGATCTCGTTCTGTTTCTAAATACATAACTGTATAGATAAGTATGAACGGATAAATAAATAAGCAGGCAGATAGACAAATACGAACTGCAAAAATGTCTGTTTTGTTTTTTCTCTAATTCGTTTTGCATCTAAAATGCCCTGAAGACATAATTCACTGAGCCCAAAACTTAACCTTCGCATTCTTTGAAATAGTTCCAAATATTGGTCACGATCGCGAAGAATGAAGACAAACTAATTCCATTTCTAATAGTGGGCATAGTTTCGTCTAAGACAGGAAACAAAAACATTAACCTGAAAAACTGAGTCATTGGTCAAATGGATTTTAGAGTTGGATCAATAATTTGGGTGAAAGTGAATGTGACTTCAATCCTTCAAAGATGAGGACAATAGACCGAATAAACATAGGTCAACTTTACGTTTGAGTCTATAGGTAATCATCGATTAGGTTTATACTTGAGTCGATTGGCTCAAATCTACAGGGTGCGATGGATAAATTGTCATCTAAATTATGCAAAAATGAAAATAGCACGAACGTCTCATTTTATTTACCAAAATTGCACAAAAATATCTTGAAATACTAAAGAGTAAATGTATTCAGTAAAATCGCCATAGGCATCAACCACGGCCTCTAGATGACTTCGGATTTTTTAAAATAAGGTATTGTGCGTTGTGATCCAATTCGAGCAATTTATTCACAACTTTGATCAAAATACACAACCTCTTATTTAGAATAGTGGAAAATTTTGAATAAAAATTGAATGGACATACTTGTCAGTTATTTTTATTCAAACATCTTTGAATAAATACTCGACGCCTAAATATACCTTATATCTATCTATCTATCTATCTATCTATCTATCTATCTATCTATATGTTGAAACTTGACTAATGCATGGAATAATAATGCAACACAAAACGTACTTTGAACAAAATGTATTGAAACAAGAAAGTGTACACAATATTTACATATAGTCTTTTGTATATTCCTGGGAAAACCGTTCCTGGAGAATGTGTTGACTCAGTCGCAGTCGGGCAGAGTCTCTGGTTGAATCTCTTGATTCCTCCCCTCTCTTCCCGGTACCAACCATATTTATATGGTCGGTCCTCCACTATGCAAATTAGGTGGATCCTACCACAACACTATCTATCTATCTATCTATCTATCTATCTATCTATCTATCTATCTATCTATCTATCTATATATATGTGTGTGTGTGTGTGAATAAATTTTCGTCTAAATGACGCAAAAATGAAAATAACACTGACATCCCATTTTAACAGATATATTTACCAAAGTTACACAAAAATATCTTGAAATATAAAAATGTAAATTTATTCAATAAAATCGCCATTGGCTTCAACCACGGCCTCCAGTTGACATTGGAATCTTCTGGACGGTCTCCTTATTTATGTTGGTGAATGCACAGTTCATCTTTGATGTTTCGATTTTTGTTGGTCTCTCTCTCTCTCTCTCTCTCTTAACTGCATCCCACACATAATAATCAAGGGGGTTGCAGTCTGGGGAGTTAGGTGACCAGATGTAAGGGGTGAAATTGTCTGACATTCATGACTGGGTTCTGCTTGTGTGACATGGTGCAGAGATGACACGGTCCAGCATGCACCCTCTTGATCCAGGGCAGCACTACCCACTCAAGGAACTCTATCTAGGGCCTTTGTGTTGAGTATGAGACCCTCACCAACGAATTCGGGTGTTCTTTTCTTATCAGAACGACCAGAGTGAGTTTTCCGAACTGCTGTATCTTCGTAATCACCATTAGACTCATCTATTTCCGAATCTTCTATACGGTCCGCAGTCAATTGCGTCATGTTGATCTTATTTTTTTTATTGTATATGGTTTCTAAATACTCTAGTCGACAAAATCAAAATCAAACAACGCACATGCGTAAAATTAAAAAAAAAAAAAAATGTCGAGAATTTAACCCTCGAACCCTCTGTATTTAAATATTGGTCACGTTTATATTTAGGTCTATAGATAAACTTTACGCTTATACTTGACATCAATCGGGCTTATCTGACAAGGATCCAGCATTTTTATCTCGTGACCAGTCGGGGTACCATGTGTATTGCAGCCACACTAGAAGAGCAAGATAGTCTAACGTTGCCCAACCCAAGCTAGTTTTGAATTCAGATTTTTCATTCTTCTAGACATGTTGCCACCCAAGGTTATAGAAACCGGACTGTCCTGCTATTTACCCTTAGCTGGGGGGAGAAGAATAGGATTCATGCCTTTCCCATGGGTATTGGCACGCAAGTGAATATAATGGATCCGACTGAAATTCGAACTCGGTTCTCCGATTCCTCAGTCCGAGCCGTTAGCCATTACTCTATCGTGTCTCTCCAACTGGGGTCTTCTAGGCCGCCGGTCATGAAATCAATTCGGAAAAGCTTTTGTCAAAGCGGTATCGAGTTTGTTATTAACCATAACATTTATTTCGATATTCATATAGGAGAGAAGGAATAAAGTCCTCAATGAAAGAAAACATTGTTTGTCGACTAATAATGCAACATTTTTAATTAAAGTTGAATCAGACGTTGTTATGTCATAATGAACACGAAAGAAAATGCCAATTTGACAGAATGTTAAGTTATTGGTTTGTCATATCGCCTCAAGAAATACTGGCCATAATAATGAAACGATGACCTGACCCAGAGACAGACGGAAACACCAAGAGACACGGAAACACTAAGACACACGTAGAGAGACATTTAAATGTATAGTTGATTAAATTAAAATCTTTGTCGTAATTGTAGATCATTATCGCTTCATCAGCTGCCCTTTGTCTCATTTTAAAGCCACGCTTTTTAGATGTTAAATCGCTGCCATCTTGTACTAAAAATTATATACCCCTTTATATACTCCATAACCAATGTATACTTAGACAGGAAGGATTAATCCGAATTAGTTTTATTTAAACCGACAACTCCTTTAAATCTAATTTGTCTTGTATTTTTCGAATTTTCAAACGTCTTATGTCAGAACGAAAATTGTGGATAAACTTTTGTTTTAATCTACTTCACCCCAAGCAAGGCAATAAAGTCACCAAGATATAAGAGGTTACTAGTTGTGGAAGAGTTAGTAAATCAGGAGCATTTCTAAGGAGCAAGAACAGAGCAAGAGTAATCAATCGATTGATAATCGATTGATATCGCATTTAAATTTTGACAGATTAAAATTGGCCTGAAAGCATGGAGCCAGAAGGAAGTTCCACAAGCGAGAAGTGCGAGAAAAGAAACTGTTAGCATAGAACTTATGCTTACATCTAGCCAGCTCAACAGTAAATTGGCGAGATCTTGTCTCCAGTCTGGTACTACGCTTTAGTTCATAGAGTCTAGGCACCATAGCGAAGAGCAATATTTACCCGACGTCCCCACGAGGAGGAATGTGGTACAAGACTGATTTTTATGTGGGGCGATCCGAGCCCGTAGGCTCGGGCTAAAATTCCCCATAGACCCGTTTGTCAACCTCCCCAGATGAGACTCTGCCCTTCGACATAGCCTCGTCTGGGTTTCTCTCTTCCTGAATGCGGAGAGTTCGACAAGATCTAAGAGCTTCGCGCGCGGCTAGCTCTCGCTTTCGACGAGCTCTATAGCGAAGAGCGATATTTATTTCTGCTACGTACAGAGAATGTGTCACAAGGCGAAAATGGAGAATGGGGAAAAGTGCGGTCTTCTTCTGTCTTAACTTTAAACTTAGCTAACTGCAAGCACTGATCCAAACATATCACAATATTCCTAACACCAAAACAACAAATTCTTACCGTTCTTCCTACATTCACCATAATACCTCATTGTCTCTATGAAAATCCTAACCTGTCCCCATATGTACAGTTCATTGTCTGTGGGGGGAGGGAATAAAAGAACTGTTTAAAAATTAGCCCCAAGAAGTATTTACAATATGGAAACAAAACTCTTTACAAGAAATTAGACAAAATATAATAATAATAATAATAATAATAATAATAATAATAGTAATAATAATAATAATAATAATAATAATAATAATAATAATAATAATAATAATAAACCCCCCACAATCTCTAAATCTGGCAAAAATCAGTTAACTGGAGTAAATTAATGTAGGACTTTAACAATATAAAAACAATCATTCATCCCAATCATTTAGACACAACAACAAATACGAAAATCACACTCGAAACAAAAAGTGTCCGCATCTACCAGAGAACTGACATCACTACCGAGGGAGGGGATAGGAAATTAAACCCAAGAAAAATGGGGACAGAAATAAATGGGCCAATGTACATACATCCCCTGGAATGAGCGATATTTATTCTGTTTAACTACAGAAATGTGGCACGAGGCCGAAAAAGGGGATTGGGGAAAGGACGCTCTTCTTCTGTCTTAACTATAACTTAGCTAGCCGCAAATACTGACCCAATCGTACAAAACAATATTCCTGACACCAAAACAACACATTCATACGTACCTTTCTTACTACAACCACCATAATGCCTCTTTGTCTCTATGAAAATACTAACTAGTTCCCATATTTACAATTCGTTGTCTGTGGGGGGGGGGAATAACAAATCTAAAAATGAACCCCAATGAGCTCATCCGAATAATTACCATGAAAGTATTTATAGACAAGGCCAAGGGAGGCAACCTTACAGCGGTGGGTTAAGTGACTGAAGCCGAGATGCCAGATCAGGACCAATAATAATGCTGATTCTTCTTTGGATTTTATCTGTCCGAAATTTTTATTTGTTCTGCTCTTTTTGTTGAAGTACTTTCGATCTTGCACGTATTTGAAAATAACCCGATCGGCTGAAAGACTACAGAACAAACATGAATTCGGAAAAGTTTTTTTTACAATTTCGATCCTGATGCACAACAACGTATTCGAAAAATATATAAAAAAAATTAAACAGGCAAATCTTGGTTGAAGCTTGTCTGGCTCGATTAGTTTTGATTGAATTGTGAGTTCGACCCTCACTTGGTGCTCCATAATAAATTGTACAAGTACTTGTTAAAATTTTCTTGCCAACTTGTGATGAAATTTTAATTTCTTGCGGGCTAGGTAATGCATTTAAAAATAGAAAAAGGATGTATTCAAAACAAGAGATGTATTCTTTTTAAACATTTAAAAATAGTTTCTCTTCTAATATAAATATTTTGAATATTTACTGCTAAAATATATTAGGGTGGCATAAAACTGTCGGAATAATTTTACAATAGATTTTCGCTCGTGGCTAACAATATCTAGAGACGAAAGTGAATAAAAAATAATATATATTGCGGGTAATCAATATGTAATAAATATTGATAGCTTCCTTTAGAAACTATTTTCAGCTATTCTTTCAATCTGGGGAAAACTTTATCATATATATATATATATATATATAAATATATATATATATTAGGTTGGTGCAAAAATAATGTCGTTTTCTCACATAGTAACATATGTGAGAAAACGACATTATTTTTGCACTAACCTAATATATATATATATATATATATATATATATATATATCTGTGTGTGCATGCGTGCGTTTGCAAAGTATCATAAAAAAGGATAATGGAAATATTTATAAAGTGACATCTGCAGAAACATCTGCGGAATTAATTTGCAAGAAGTAAGCATGATATTCTTTTGCAAGCTTTCTCTCTGCGTTTGCAAAAGAAAACCTATGAAAATAGAAGCAACCTGTTATAATAGCACATAATATTGTGTAGTAGTCTATTAAAATCAGTGTAGTATACAAAAAACGAAAAAAAAAACAACAAAAAAAAAACATGGAAAACAGATTGTATAGATCGTCGAGAAGAGGCGAAAAAAAAGAAACTCATCTTGGAAATTTCATTGTTCTCTGACGCTGTAAACATAATTATATTCTTTAGGGCTTGAAAGTATTCCATATCAACCTATTCGAATTTTGCCACCATGGTTTGATTTCACGAACGTGGATATAGAGAAGTTTTCTTTGATCATGGCTTTCCACCTCCCTCTATCCCTTATAGGTGTCAAAAAGTTCCTTCCCTACACTTCCTCTCCCAGACCACGTTCTATCATCCACTTGCTCAAGCCCGACAGGTATGTCAAGAGTTGTTTCTCTTTTGTCTCTCTTTCCCTTTATTTGACCTGTGAGTATCAGATTTTCCAAGCCCTCCTTCCTCATTATGTGTCCAGAAATTTCAGCTTCCTCTTCCTGATTTTAACTGCAAGCCTCCTCCTTGCTTGCATCATCTCTAAGACCTCATCATTGCTCACATGTTCGGTCCATGATATCCTTAACAGCCTTCTTTAGAACCACATCTCCATCTCTTCTTCATCTTTGAGGAAATCGTCCAACAGTCGCTGCCGTAAAGAAGGACAGATATCACGTAACAGCTCAGTATTCTTTACTTTGTTACCAAATAAATCCTCCTGTCTCGCAATACTCTGACCAGCTTTTGGAATGTGTCCTTGGCCATCCCAATATGTCTACGGGTTGTCGCACTTACCGTCCACTGTCAAGACACTTCCCAGATATTTAAACTTTCGTGTCTGCTTGATTTTAACGTTCCCGGCCTGCAAATCGCATTTCGGGTTCATCCTTTTACTGATGACCATTCATTCTGTCTTCTTGTAGTTTATGCTTAGTCCCTTACGCGACTAATGCAGGGCGTCTCATATATAACACTGGAAGGATTTAGAAAGACCCCGAAACTCTATAAACCCTTCTCGGAAATTTGGTTTTCCTCTGATGCTGTAGACGTAGCTTTATTATTGAGATCTTTAGCTTATTGTATAATCGTTCAGGTTTTGTTAGTTGTTTGTTTGTTTGTTTGGGTTTTATGGCATATCAACCACCGTTTGGGTTATTTAATGCCAAATCCAGTTTATATGAATTTTAAATGCCTATTTTGTATGGAATAAAAAACGTATAGCTGGCAACATTATTGTTTCAAAAATGTATAGCTTGCAACATTATTCCTTACAAAAAACTTATAGCTAGCAACATTGTTTCTTACAAAAAACGTATAGCTAGCAACATTGTTTCTTACAAAAAACGTATGACTGACAACATTATCTTTTACAAAAAACGTATAGCTGGCAACATTATTGTTCCGAAAACATTATCTGAGGCCTTGCTGTTGGATGTAGTTTATCGCCGTACCCAGGACGCGGATGTAGTTTATCGCCGTACCCAGGACGACGTTCAGGTTTTATGAAATGAAGTCCATTTACTTCTACTATTAGGTTGGTGCAAAAATAATGACGTAATAATGTCGTTTTTTGACGTATTTTTTAACGTCAAAAACGACATTATTACGTCATTATTTTTGCACCAACCTAAAAGTTTCAATCCGTGAAAATTTCACTGTTTTCGTATTTGAATTTTCTGATGAATCTTAATTCTTAAGTTCATGATTGAATAAGCTCATGGCGAGTTCTACGACATTGAAATTCCCCTATCGTATCGTTAGCTACTTCAGCTTAACAACTTCAACAAAATGTTGCACTAACAATGATAAATATGAATGCGGGTCATTATTTCAAGAAGTAAGGGGGTACAAATGAAAAGATTTCAAACTGACAATTTTTTCCATTTCACTGAATCAACAGCTAAACACTTATATCATCACTTTTTCTTTCTTTCTTTCTTTTTCTCAGTAAAACCAAGTATGTGTTTTTTCTTTCTTCCCATGCTATCAAAACGGATTAGTCTATTATTTATGAGGTATTGGCAGGGCATAACGGCCGTGCGAACTAACGAAAAGTTGGACAAGCACAATTATAATAGTGCTTGTTATGGGTTTGTTCGAAAAGAGAGAAGAAATATCTTATTTTTAGCCAATCTCCAAGGCCCACATTAAGCATTATTATATCGTTGATATCTTAACACGACGGAAAGACAAATCAGTGCAGTCTGAAAAAAAAAACTTTTATACACAATACTAGTATATAAAAATATGTAATTCAAAAATTTATTCATAAATATATACATATCTAACACAATTTCACCAAGAAAGAGAAACTGAAAAAATATATGAAAAAAAAAGAAAAGAAAAAAAAGCAATCAGTGGGTGAAGAGACCACCATAAAGGAGGGATTATTTGAAATTTCCGTAAAGGGGGGACGACCAGCCCTAGGTATATGTATTATATTCTTTATTGAAGAGATATAGTATTTGCTTGTTTGACTGCCGCTGTCTCACTAAGCAGGAACTGATCTATTGTCATTGACGGATTATCATCATCCACAGACTTTCAGGAGACCATCAGATCCTTAGTAAATTCGTCTTGTAAAAGGGAGATATTAGTTTTATATACCCTAGCAGTAGATACAGGGAGTTGGGTCAAAAAATTGTTACAGGCTCTCACACGGAAAGTAATTGGAATGACCGTAAGAAACGTTATAATCCAGTTTGGGATTTCAGTAGCAACGCCTAAACATGTAATCAGGCTATCGGCCCAGCTTCCATTAACATATACACACGTGGAATAATCGGATACCAGGAATATATATAATCGCTCCACCTTAGAGGAAACGAATAAAGAGTCTCAGGAGAAGAAGGCCCAAGTTTGGAGAAAGCCCTTAAAGATACACACTTTCATTCTGATATTAATTGACAAATTTTGGAGAGGATTAAACGATAATTTTGCATATAAAAGATTGAGTAATTACCCTAATTTTCAGATTATCACAGGATTTATTCAACCTATATAGTGAAGCGATTCTGAGGAAATTTAGAAATCTTATCAGGATTCATTACAGGCAGATACAATTTTAACAACTTAAAATATTCACATGACACAGATGATTGCAAACACGCAAAGGAAACTACAAGGAACTCTACAGAAGGGAGTGAAGGAAAGTGCGACGAAAGGACTAAATATCAATTGCAAGACAGAATGCATGGTTGCCAGCAAAAGGGTCAGACCAAGATGCAAATTACAAATTGGGGATACCAAAATCAAATAAGTGCAAAAAATTTAAATACCGGGGAAGTGTTTCAACAGAGGACGGAATGTGCGACACTGAAATTCGCAAACGCACTGGAATAGCCAAAGATGCCTTCCAAAATCTAAGCAAAGTATAAACAAATAGAAAGTTTCGTTAGAAACAAAGAAAAGCGTGCTGAACTGTAACGTGATATATGTCCTCCTATATGGCACTGAATGCAAGACACTCTCCTCACAGATGAAGACGGGACTCGAAGCATCAAAAAATGTGGTTCTATAGAAAGATGCTGAGGTTTCCATGGATCGAATATATGAGCAATGACGAAGTTTTTGAGAAAAAAGAAACAAAAAGGAAGCGACAGTTGAACTTTTGTAGGGTATATAAAGAAGAAAGAGGACTTCGAAAATTTGATACTCACAGGACCTATTAAAGGCAAGAGAGACAGAGGAAAACAGCGCATACCATAGTTAGTGAGCTTGAGAAAACTGATGGAGGAAGAAGGTTTAGGAGAAAACGAAAAGACAAAATTTAATAAAAGTTACGGAACACAGAAAATTGTGTAAAGTCATTATCACCTACGTTCTGAATGGACACGGTACATAAAGAAGAAGAAATTCCAGTTATTTTTTCAATAATATTATAACAAAAAATTGTAGTAACAAAATTCAATCGGAACTAAAAAAAGAAAGTACCATATTTTAAAACACTGGAACAAGAAAGACAATTTTTAGAACCCGAATGCTATCAAAACTAGAAAGACAAGTTAAGAAAGATATATATATATGCGTTTGCTATATTACACAATAGAATAAACTCTAGAAAAAATGAGTAAATCTTGGTCTGCATAGAAAAGACATTCAAATAATCCTAATTTGTATCGTAAGCGGATTAGAAAAAAAGTTTAATTGCCAACAAAAAGCTGGAAAATAAGTGCGAGAAAGACGGATTTTGTCAGCGAATAAGATATGACGTTAAGATCTATTCGAACTGCTAGAAAAACTTGACTGTTTTGGAAAATATATTGAAATATCCTACAACTTATTGTGTGTGATGGGTAAATTGTCGCCATTTTATATTTTTAATTACGTGCACAGTATAGCAGAGTCAATTGGGCAACGTCTGTGAGAAAAAGAGCACCGTGACGCAAATCACTCCGCCAGAAATTTGGAAATAGCATGTTGTACTGCTTGGCATTTGAGCCGGAAGCTCCAATACGAACATTTCAGTGTGTTAGAGTGTAAATCTCAGGACAGTGCAGAGGATTCGGAAAGAGTTGGATGAGTCTAATGGTGCTTACGAAGGTACGGCAGCTCGGAAAACTCACTCTGGTCGTTCTGATAAAAGAAGAACTCATGGATTTGTTGGTTGGGGGGGGGCTCATACTCAACACGGGCGCCTACATCAAGTACCTTGAAGGGGTAGTGCTGTCAAGAGGGTGGCTGCTGGAAGACACTATGTCTGACAACAGGACTCTGCACCATGCCATTCAAGCAGAAGAATAAAGTAATTGCTGTCAGATAATTTCTGTGACGAGACCACTCCTTAGATCTGGCCACCTAACTCCCCAGACTGCAAACACCCTGATTATTATGTGTGGGATGCAGTTGAGCGAGGGACCAACAATTTTTTTGTAACACCAAGTCAAGGATTATGACAGCATTCACTAACTTAAAAAAGGAGACCGTCCAGATGAGTTGCAGAAGATTCTGAAGTTGTCTGGAGCCTGTGTTTGAAGCCAATGGCGATTTTATTGAATAAATTTACACTTTAGTATTAGATATTTTTGTGTAATTTTAGTAAATATATTATCTATTAAAATCGGACTGTATTGTTTTCATTTTTGCGTAATTTAGACGACAATTTATCCATCGCACACTGTATAGTGAAAGCGAGTCGCTTGCATGCGGATAGGAAATAAATTGAGCAAGTAAACTAGAACAGAAGCTAAGGATTATTTTCTTGGATTTTTTTCATATTTTACAGGCTATTCAAATAGAACTAAAAATTAAAATATTTGGAAAAATCCTATAGCAGATAATGGAACAGACTTAGGAATTCGAAGGCACATTAGAATAGTGAAATACGCCTTCCAGAAGCTAAACATGGTATTAAAAACAGGAAATATTAATTAAGAACATGAACTGCTATACAATATTAATCCTTTTATATAGAAAGGAATGCTACACAATTTTCTAATAGATGAAGAGGATACTTGAGGCAACAGAGATCTAATTCTACAGAAGGATTCAGAGAATACCATAGACTGGACATGTGTCCAACGAAGTTTTAAGGATAATCAGAACGAAAGGGACGCTTGTATTTTAATCAAGAAAAAGTCGAAATTTCTGTAACACATAACTGGGAAAATAGGGTTGGAAAATTTGGCACTGACAAGTCATATCGAAATTTTGTTTTAGAGGAGTTAAATTTAAGAAGCTATTCTTTGCCACAGTTAACAAAAGACTGTAAATCATTTTTGAGATCAGCCGCCAATGTGACCTTTATCTATCTTTCATCAGCATGGCTGATGCTAACCTCCAGGAGATTGGCTCGTTGCACATTCTCGGGAAAATGTTCTTGGCTGACATGAAGTGGAAAGACTATACTGAATCCATTGCTAGGACAGCTGCTAAGAAAGTTTGTTTATTGTGTCGTTCTAGACAATTTTCTCTCTAGAATTTATCTTACACATCTATAAGTTTACCATTCGACCATGCTTACAATATTGCTGACACATATGGTCAGTTCTCGGGTATTTATTAAAATATTTTAGATAAAATCAAAAAGGAAGAATCACCAATATAATTGGCCCTGACCTGGTATCTCGGTTTCAGTGACTTAAAGTTGCTTCCCCGAGTCTTTTCTATAAATACTTTCGTGGTAATTTTTCGGATGAGCTATGAATCCAATACTAGATCTTATTTACAGTTAAATTAACTAGATGCAACCTCAGGTTCTATGTCAACGGTTTCTTTGCTCGCACTTCCATGCTTTCCGGCCAACTTTAATCTTCACAAATTTAAATGCAATGTCAATCGCTATCTACTGTATTCATGGCTACTCTTCCATTACTCACTCTCCTTCATAATATTTTCTTTTTTTCTGTTACTTTCATGCTGACGTGCCAAACGTCATAGGCTAACGGTATGTAAATATAACGATAGATAGTGCCATCATAGCTTAAAATTATGGGAACCTTTATCAGTTAGGGCGTGAGATTTGGTTAGTCAGTGTGAACACTGGTCAGGTTGCTCATTGCTCGGGTTTCGAACGGGTATTATAGTAGGCGTGAGACTGATGAGACGTCTTATTTCTGAAAAGGTGGTGACATATGACATATCTCGTTGTATGGTGTCACGTGGAAATAGCTGATGGATGATATACCTCTCCACCGTTGAAGGTGCATGGTCGACCGTGTTTCTTTAATGACCAGAGGCGTCTGGCTGGAAAATTGTCTATGCTGACAGATAAAGATACAAACATCGTGTGTCTCAAATTACAGACCCATTAAATGCAGAAGACATCAGGCGCATATCCAAAAGGTCAGTTCATAGGATATGGAAGCCGATCATCCACCGGGGTGCTACTGTTAACGCCATCAAATAGACACAAGCGACACACATGGGCTCGTGACATCGCTAATTAAACCCTGGAGGACTGGTAATGAGTGATACGTCCCAACGAGTCATGGTGCAATTTGCTTCAGGCTCGGTAAGAATCCATAATTAGTCCGATTTTATTCTTAAGGCGGGTGATATTGTCGAATAAAAACATGTCTTCTGTATACAGAATACATATTTAAATAGGATATAAATATTTATTTATACTCGTTTTATCCCGTTAATATTTCAAGGTTTTCATATTTTTATATTCAGATGAATTTTAATTCTTAAGTTAATGATTGAATAAGCTCATGGCGAGTTCTACGACAGCAAAATATCTGTATCGCATTGTTAACTATTTGAGCTTAAAAACTTTAACAAAATATTTGCAATAACAATCATAAAAATGAATGTTGGGCTTTATTTTAAGAAGTAAGGGGGTACAAATGAAAAGAATTGGAATTGATAACTTTTTCTATTTTGCTGAAACAGCCGTCAAAGACTTCTATCTTCCATTCTTCCGTTCTTTCATTTTCTCACTGAAACAAGGTAATGTCATTTCCCTACATTTCAGCGATCAAACGCGGAATAGTCCATTATTTGTGAGCTATTTACAGGAGAGCTTAAACACTTCTTTCTTTCTTTCTTTCTTTCTTTCTTTCTTTCTTTCTTGTTTTCTTTGTTTTTACATTCATTTTCTCACTGAAATTAAGTAATGTCTTTTTCCCTCTTCTCACGTGATCAAAACGAAATAGTCCATTATTTACGAAGAATCGCTTGCAAATGAAGAATTCTTTCTACTTTATAAGTCATAAATCTAAAACATTAACTCAGTAAAAGCTAAAAGTATAAATCTTTTACAACTGATTTCGTAAAATTGGAGCTGCCAGGCGTAAGAAGTTAAGATAATTGCTTCATTTTTCTCTAAACTGTAACATGATACTCAAACACTTTTTGTTTTATTTCAATCGAAATTCAAGTTATTTTATAAACAAGTCATGTTCTTTCTTAAAAGTGATGTTCTTTCTTTAAAGTGCTTATAATCACGGAAAAGTATTAAGGGGTTTTAGACCCTATTTGGTGCTGACATTGATATATTCAGGTTAACCGTTTGTTGTTCTGTGCCAATTCCTTTCAGGGCGTAGGAGATTGCTCTCAGCATTTTTCTGTCTCTTGTATTAGGTTGGCGCAAAAAATAATGACGGTTTTTGATGTTAAAAAATATGTCAAAAACCGTCATTATTTTTGCACCAACCTAATAGCTTGAAACAACGTTTGATTCATTAACATCTCTCTTAAGTCTGGTTTAAAAGAGGGAGCCAAGGAATAGATGCCCGTTTTCCGCTCAGCTATCCGTCCATACAAACTCACCAGGGACGCTAGTCGATGTTTTTCTTTGCTCTGCTTGTCTTTAATATGTCCCGTGAGTGTTAAATTCTCCAAGCCTTCTCTCAACAGTTTTCTTTGTTCAGAAATTCCGTTCATGGTTTCCTCAGCATTCATCGATAGGGCATCTTCATGGTTTCGTGCTTTTTTTGGACGTGTAAGAAATTGTTCTGTATTCATTGCCATATAAAATATATATTACATAACATTTCAGTACGTCTATATAGGAGGACAGATATGCCATAGCAGTTTAGCTCTCTTTCTTAGAACACAGGTATAGTAGTCATGTATGAAATGATAAACGATATAAAAGGTCTGGAGACATGTTCCTGGAAGTATAAAAGATAAAAGAGAAAAGAAACGGACTTCCTCTAATAGAGAATGGACTTCAAAGCAGGGACGAATACATCGGAAAACAAATTGCCAACAAAAGATGGGAGATTGCGATTTTAAAAAAACATGGAAAGACATGATTCTAAGTGCTCCTAAATCTTCCTTTATGTATCGTACCCTTTAGGAACGTTGGTGATCATGACTCTCCACAATTTCCTGTCCTTTGTAGCTCTTAATAACTTTTGTCCTTTTGCCATTACTCTCAAACTCTGCTCCGCCATCTATTGATTCAATCTCGACAAGTTATGCGTAGCTTTCCTTTGTCTCCTCGCTGTCAATCTGTCCAGTGGGTATAAAATTTTCCAAGACCCAGAAATTTCACTTATCTCTTGCTTATGTTAAGTATAAATGTCTTTTTGATGCCATTATCTCCAGAACTTCGTTGTTGTCCACACCTAAGTCTATGGCATTCACAGCATCCTTCTGTTGAACCACATTTAGAATTGGATAACTTTTTCTGGGTTTTATTATGTTGTTATGATGAGAATAGAAATTTATGAGATCATTTTTATTGGTAGATTTAAGATTGACGCTTAGTTTTAGGTCATCATCAGTACGGTTTTAATATAATAAAAAAGAAATGTAATATATTTTTTGTTTCTGTCTCATAAGTAAATTATAAAAAGGAAATGCGAACGTTCCTGTCGAAAAATTCTTGAACTAAGAAAAATACATATGATCAATAGATAAACTTATAAAACAATACCGACTCCCAAACCAATGTTATTTCACATTTAACTGATTTTTATAAGCGGATTATCAAAGGGATCACCTCTTAACCCATTTTTAGCCTGTTCTTAGAATTTTTGATATAGTCCTTTATCAAATATCAATATATTTCTGTTCTATATTTCTGTAAATCTATATTCGTTGGGCTGACAAAAGTATTAAGTTCAAATAAAAAAATGTTCACTTTAGGATAAGCTAGCAGTTCACCTTCGTTAAAGTGAAAGCATTGACTAATTCAGCTAAGAATAATAAATACCAAAAGCATAGCAAAATTACGAAATATTTGCTAAGACCGATCTACAGCAAAGAACCGCTACGTTACGTCCACAAAACCGAACCACGCTCATTTCTCCCGTATTACAATTATGAGGAGGAAACACGGTCGTAACTTATTTTCCCTCTACCATTTCTGTAAATATTTTTTACATTAATCCTTGTGATGTGCTTTCCTCTTTGGTATCTAGATATTTACTAATTTAAACGCAGTACTAGATTGGCAGCTAGGGTATTGTCTTCTGCCGTGATGAAGCGGAAAGATTACATTTAATCAATTTGCCGCGAGGAAAATTGTTTCGTTTTGTCGCACTAGCCAGAATATATTTTATGTATTTGTAAGTCATTTTATTCATCCATGGAGGAGGCACGGTGATGTAATGGATAGCGGCTTGGATTGAGAAATCGAAGAACCGAGTTCGAATTCCAGTCGAATTCATTACATTCACTTACGTGCTTGGGAAAGGTGTGAATCCTCTTCTTCTCCCTCCAGCTATGGGTAAATAGCAGACAAACTGGGTTCTATAGTCTTGGATGGCAAGAAGAGAAGGAGAAGGACAACTCTGAATTCAAACCCGGAGTGGAGCCCCTAAGGCGGATGGACGGCACTTTGTGCTACCTTCTGGCAACTTCTGCAGCCGCGTTGGTATCCTCTCCTCTGGACTCTGCTAACAAAGCCGAGAGGGGGAAATAGATGTCTGGGCAGCCCTAGTTCTCCATATATCCCGCCCAGGCTCGTAACGAACGGATGGCGACGACGACGATGATTCATCCGTGCATTGAATTATTGCCGCCACATAGAGATACTTGATAACATCAAAAGAAGAATCAGCAATGTTACTAGACCTGACCTGGCATCTCGGCTTCGGTCACTTTCCCACCGCCGTAAAGTAGCTTTCATGTGCCTTTTTCTATAAATATTTTCACAGTCATTCTGCTAATGAACCTTCCTCTATAGTACATAGAATTTATGAATTTAAGTGCAGTAGTAGATTGGCTGCAAGATCGCATCATTTTACGCTTGAAATGATTATATATAAGCGTAGGTCTCTATATTTCTGAGATGAGGTATTAGGTACACTATTTACGTTGTTCGGACTATCATCCTCATCTTTGTTACCATATTTATCACAACGTTTCGGCCGTTGTACGTTCCGGTCTTCTTCAGGTGAATATGATTCGCGATATGAAGTATATGATCTTCTTATATATATATATATATATATATATATATATATATATATATATATATATATCGTCCCTTTAGTCGATAATAGTCCTCCTCAACTTCTACCCCTTATGGCTTTGAGTAACCTTTGACTTTTGAACACCGCTCCCATTTGTCTCAAAGTCAATGTTTTCCCCTGTTTATTAATAAAACATGTAAATGTGAAATTCATTAAGATTTCTTTCCACAATCTTCGTCCGAGAAATCACAACTATCTCTTTCTGATTGTAAGCATACTTGTCGTTTCGGATTCAGTTTTCGTTATAATTGTTACATTGCTCACAAGATAAATCCATAGTATTCTCAGTAACCTTCTGTAGAACCCCATCTATGTCGCTTTAAGTCTCTTCTTCGCCTGTAAGAAAATTGTTCTAATGGACATTACATAGCAGTCCGGCATTCTTTTTCTTTGTTTCGAATGACATTTTTCTGTTTCTTAATACTTTGTTTAGTTTCTCAAGGGTATATTTCGAAATTGAAATTCGTCTTTTGATTTCTCGGTCATATTTTCCGTCTTTTGTAACTTCATTGCTGATAATGTTAGATTTCTGTAACTGCTTGATTTAGACATTCACACTACAACTCTTATTTCTTTGGCTGTTTCCTTTCCTGATCGGAATGAAGCCCGTCTTCTTACAGTTCATATTTATTCCTTTTCTTCCTGTTTTTCTTTGCCATTTTGTCTCAGTGTTCATGCAGAATTCCTCCCGAGTCTACCTTCAATACAGTGTCATCTGCGTATCATATATAATTAAGGTTATATCTTCCGATAATAAATCCCGGTAGGACTTCTAGTTCTATGAGGATCGTCTCATTATAACGTTTTTTTTTTTTTTTTTAAAAAGTGAGAAAACAAATCATTGTTTTTCTCCTATTTCTGTTAACTTGCAAAAAGAGTTCATAACGATTTTCAACAGGTGACGCTTGAACATATGACTTTGGTTCACACGGGACTGGAATTTAGAACATATATACATATTCAGAAAGATGATATTTCAACGCCTTTTTTATATTATAAGTGTCTCGTGGATTGTGAATTTTAAATTATTTTATTTTAAAGATGAAAATGAAGGAAAATGCATTTGCATTTAATGCTCATTAATTTGTTGAAAGGAACAAAATCTGTACAATCAGCAAAAAGATATGTGCCGTTTATGGAGATGGTGCTTTAGATTAAAGTACAGTTTGTAAGTGGTTCCTGAGGTTCAGAAGTTGAAATTTTGATCTGGAAATTCGAGAACGTTCCGGTAGCTGGTAGTCACTGATGATGACCAAATCAAAACGCAGATTAAAAATAATTCAGGTTACTTGACACGGGGTGGGGGCATTGCACAGATACTCAACATATTTCATATGAGCGTTGTAAGGTATTTGAAAACACTTGGATACGTGAAACACTACACTGTTTGGCTATCTCACGATTTACCAGAAAAAAAAATTATGAATTGCATTTCCATCGGCAATTCTCCGCACAAAACCGAAAAAAAACGACTTGACAAATCCCAGACGATGAAAAACACTACCCAACAATGCAGAGCAAAGAAATAAACTGGAGAAAAACAAAATAAGCCACAGTTAATCTTCTCTATAGGAAAAGAAGGTGATATTGTGTATCTGCTGGTATTAGAAGGGTATTGTGTATTCCAAACTCTTTCCGTAAAATCAGACTTTGAATTCAGACAACTTCTCTTCCCAGTTGAACTGGTTAAATGCCACAACCGTTGAAATGCGCCCGGAATTGGCTAATCAGAAGAATGAAGTTTTCTGTTAGAACAACGCATGATATGACGTCTCTTTGCAAGACCCAGCAGAAAGTTGGTACAGTTTGGCTGGAATCTATTACACCCAGCATAATCATCTGACCTTGCACCATTTGATTACCACTTAGTTTGTTCTGAAAAAAAAAAATTCTCTTTACAGGAGAACCATGTAAAAACAACTTAGGTCATTTAATTGACCAGAAAAATGGTAAGTTCTGGGAGAATAGAATCATGAAGCTACCGCGAAGACAACCGAATTTGTGGAGCAAAATCGTATTCGGTTGGTGCAAAAATAATGTCGTTTTTTCACATATGTTAATATGTGAAAAAACGACATATATATATATATATATATATATATATATATATATATATATATATATATATATATATATATATGCACATTTCATTGAATACGACAGACAAGGTTCTTTGATTTAGTCTTTTTTAATACAATTTCTCGTGAGATCTAATACTTTTTTCTTTTCGGATGATAAATTATATAAAAACAGTTAAAAATATTTCATCCTTGAAAATGGCTAAATTCGCTTGGAATAAAAGCGCTTGGAATAAAAGAACATTCGGACAGTTTTTATATAATTTATCATCCGAAAATAAAGAAAATATTAGATCGCATGAGAAATTGTACAAAAAAAAAAAGACTAAATCAAAGCACCTTCTCTGTCGTATTCAATGAAATGTGCATGAAAGCAGGATTGCTGCCCAAATACATGAATATATATATATATATATATATATATATATATATATATATATATATATATATATAATATATGTATAATATATATATATATATAATACATAGAATATATATATATATATATATATATATGTTCTATGTATTATATATATATATGATATATGTATAATATATATACATATATAATACATAGTATATATATATATATATGTTCTATGTATTATATATATATATATATATATATATATATATATATATATATATATTATACATATATATATATATATATATATATATATATATATATATATATATATATTATATATTATATATAAATATATTATATATATATTATATGTATTCTAAACTAAACATCTCCCAAAAATCTTTAAGTATATAAATAGAAAAAATGCCGTAAGAATTTTTGCCGTTAACAAAAAAAAAAAAAAAAAATATCCACACGACATGCATCCGTTAAGGATGTCAGAATTGGTTAAAAAAAATACATCCCTACCCCTACCTAAAAGTAACCCCTTTCTCAAACGTAACTAATAACTGATACAACAAAAGTTAATAAAATGAACCCTCAACCACCCCTTGTCTGGATGAATGGATTTTTCTGTATCCTTGCAAACTGTAAATTATGATTTTTGCCGTGCTTTTAAAACCCAGTAAATTTAAAAATAAGTTACTCTAAAAATAGCGAAAAAACATATTTGAAATCAGTTAATTTATAATATTAATGCTCTGTAAATTTACATTGAGCACTATTTTGTAAATATCTATAAGAACACCGGAATATATATCTTACTGTTCTTTCTTTATATATATATATATATATATATATATATATATATATATATATATATATGAAGAAAAATATATGGAAAAACAAAAATCCGGATATGCAAATATGCTTTTTTAATGTTGTTTCAATGTCGACGTCAGACGTTTCGGTCTAGTAGACCTTCTTCAGGACATAGCTATTAAAACATAATTAACATTGGACGATATTCAAGTCAACAGGAAAAGACTATAGACATAAGAGTAAGACTAATCAAAACAAAATTTTATTTTTAACATCAGCGTTCCATTTATTATGTTTTAATTATGTCCTGAAGAAGGTCTACTAGACCGAAACGTCTGACGTCGACATTGAAAAAACATTAAAACAGCATATTTGCATATTCGGATTTTTGTTTTTCCGTATATTTTTCTCCATACTGTGGGATCTATATCCATATATTTGCTTATATATATATATATATATATATATATATATATATATATATATATATATATATATATATATATATATATATAAGTGAACATAGAAGTCAACACTTAGACTGTCGCCTCTAAGTGTTGACTTCTATGTTCACTTATGTATTTACACACGCTCTATCTCTGATATTGAGCACTTTATTCCATAAATATAGCACACCTTAAGACTATATTTCTTTATATATATATATATATATATATATATATATATATATATATATATTTGTTCTGTTATTTTGTCTTTCAGATCAATGTAGAAAGGCTGGTCGGGCTGAACACTATTCCGAACGCCTAAATTTCACAGATTCTACTTTTTTCCTGCCACCTCTCTCTCTATATATATATGTTTGTGTGTTTGTGTGTGTATGTTTGTGCGTGTGGAAAAAAACATCAGGTAGGGTTTATCTCTTAAGGGACAATATGAATAAAGACAAAAAGGAAAACTTATCTTGGCTGACTCGTTTCATCCTCTGAGGGAGTTTATCAAGGCAAATGGGAACATTTTATTTTCTGACAAGTACGTTTATACAGGCGGAAAAATGTTATTGGTTTTTCAAAATTTTTTTGTAGAGGGTTGCTCATGAATATTCATTAGGTTAGCAGAACTTACCTGAATTTTCATGAACACCATTATATTAAAATTTTCTTTTGTAAATAAATTACTTGTTACAAAATAAAATCCTTATATTTTCCTTGGTAAAGTCCCTCAGAGGATGGAATGCGTTGTTTAAGAGAAGTTTTCCTTTTGTCGTTTTTCGTATATAGAGACATACGCACACACACACACACACACACACACACACACATATATATATATATATATATATATATATATATATATAAATTTACATATATAGATTTACATATATATATAAATTTAAGATTTAAAAATGAAGCAGATATTTTCATATAGTGCTCAATATTAAAATAGAGCATTGATGATATTATTTTTATATATACAGAATTACTTAAATGTAATTGTCCATACCAATTCTCGTTGTTATGCCCCCACCCCCGAAAAACACTTCCCTAAAAATAGTAAACTATCAAAAATCATTAATAAAAATACAATTAAAATCACTTATAATTGTATGAATAATATGGGGAAAATAATAAATAAACTTAAAAAATATTAAACAAAAATTATAGCAATAAGATAAACCCGGAAAATATCAACAATAATTGCAAATGTCTAAATAGAAACAAATGCCCATTTAATAATAAATGCATAATTAATAATATAATATATAAAGCAACTGTATGAAATAACATTAACAC
Organism: Acanthosepion lycidas; assembly: GCA_963932145.1. Lineage (NCBI taxonomy): Eukaryota > Metazoa > Mollusca > Cephalopoda > Sepiida > Sepiidae > Acanthosepion > Acanthosepion lycidas. The sequence continues at coordinate 11,253,773 of OZ010606.1, forward strand.
GGAAGAAAAAAATATATAGTAACAAATAAAATAACTTAAAAAAAAACATTTAATAATCATAAAATGTCATTTAAAATAGGCAGATACTCAAATAACAGATAATAAATTTCAATAATCAAATTAAATAACAGATGCTTGGAAAGATATTCCAATCACTCCGATGAATGATTTCCTCGGCTCCAAGACCTAGGGGCCATGTTCAAAGAAACCTGCAAACTTCCCATCTCCTCATTGGTGAAGGACTTCAAGGTTGGGAAAGTATGTCTTCACATGATGATGAGGGACTTGGCCGATGAGTTCGTTCACAGGTTACGTCTAAATATCAAAACTGGCGCCAAATATTCGGCAGTAGAATCTACTCAAGGAGCAGAATCTAGACTGCGAACCATATTATGGGGGTGACCCAAACCTGGCCTGGGCTGTACGAACAACCAGTTCTTTCTCCAAAGAAAGTCCAAAGGGTAAACGAGACATGGTAATTGAAGAAATCAGGTATTTTGAGGAAGAGCAGCGAACAGCTACTGCTGTTTCTCAGTCCAAACAATGTGCTTGGACTACATTGAATGATGTTCATCCAATGAAGCTATCATGGAATACCATTGTATATCATTGCTTCGGCGATCTACTTATGATCTCCTACCAAATGCAACCAACCTCAAGCTGTGGGGGTACACTGACATTGATGTATGCACATTATGTCAAAGTAATTGAGGCAGTTTACGTCATGAGCTCTCCGTATGCTCGATCATTGCAGATGTACACGTGACATCATAACAAAGTGTTGGAAGTGGTCATGGACTTAGTCAGTACACAGTGAAGAGGCCAACAAACAGCCTGTAATGGCCAGAGAACGTAAGATCTGTTTTCACAAGGAAGCTGAACACCCTGTGCGAAAGACCCAAATAACTCCCAACATAACACTACTGGTGGAGCTCGTGATTGGATGGTATTAGTTGATCTGAGAATGCCTCTGCAATTTTTGATACACATCATCCAGACAGAGGCACGGCTTGACACTGTATCGTGGTCTGATTCAATGAAGTGTTTCCTCCTAGTAGAATTAACGGTTTGATGGGAGAACAGGGAGGAGGCGCAGGATCCAAGGAAAAAATGCTATGAATCGCTGCGATCCGACTGCATAGAAAAGGAATGGAAATATCATGCACTACCTATTGAGCTTGGGTGCCGTGGATTCCTTGGATGTTCAATCGTTTCCTTCCTTTTGAAGGTGGGCATCAATGGCCGGAACCAAACTTCTCACCGTCTCCAGACCACAGGTCAATAGGCATCGAGTTGGATCTGGTCAAGATCCAAAATAAAGTTAAATGCTCGTAACACAATGCTGCTTCTAATGTGTTTATCTTCCATTCTACGTCATTAATAACGTTCCTTATGACCGCGTTGTGTATTTCAAAACAACGTTGAACATATCAGTTGCAGTTGTAAAAAGAAATCGTAAGAGACTGACACATGTGTAAAAACAATACACTGTCCGGTGGCAAAAGCTGCTGGTGGTGCCACGGGTGACAGTGCAGCCTTAGCCACCGAAATTGCGTTTCTTTGGTTGGCGGGTGAAGACGGCAGGGTATTGCACGCGCTTTCACACCTTGTATGTAGAGAATATATATATATATTGTTGTGGATTCTGAGATGAAATCCGGTCTCAAATGAATGACAAACGCAGGAATGAAATATAGCAAATAAATGTATTGACGTAATAATACAATTGGTAATACGGTTAGTAGATCCAGAAATGCGGTTAGTAGCAATAATAATATATATACAGTCTGGGAAATTCAGCATCGAAATAGGACTTCCTTCTGAGTCTACGTGCTCGCATCTGTGACTCCTACAGAGCGGTTACCTCACACTATCACTGTATCACTTCCGACTTCCGGGTATTCACCGG
>OZ010606.1:11265681-11273181 GCA_963932145.1 Acanthosepion lycidas
ATATTTATTACAACGTTTCGGCCGTTGTACGCTCCGGCTTTCTTCAGGTGGTTTTTTACAACATCCGAAACGTTGTAATAAATATGGCCACAAAGACGAGGACAATAGTTCGAATAATGTAAATAGTGTACGTGATACCTCATCTCAGAAATATAGACAGATACTGAACGGTGAATAAATTTAAAAAAGGACGGGTCACAACAAGACGAGGGATCATCATTTCAACTTGAATCTAAATACTTTCTAATCTTTCAAAGTAGAGTCCAACAGTTTCATAAAAAACCTCGAAGAATTCCAGTAAGATGCCTTTAATCATTTCTATGATACAATGATTCAAAGCTTAATGTAACAATTGGACAATTTTGCTGTTACACGATTAGTGCAATTTTGCTGTTACACCGGATATGTTGAAACATAGATAATGGAAAGGAGCTAACAGATGTGGAAAAGCCGAAAATAACAAAGTTATTGAGTAATGGAATGTCTATATTGGAGATAAAAAAAGAGGCTTCGCAGAGAACATCGAATGATAAAGAAAATGAAAATGTAACTATGTTGAGTACTAGATGCATAGGAAAAGGATTTAAAAATTTGTCTCGTCGAGGGAAACATAAGCTATAACGCGAGTATACAGAAACAACCACATTAGACAATGCTCAGATTTTTGAACTGGTTAGAATTGAGGGAGTCAAGAAGGACAAAAGGTGTAGAATAGCTTGAAAACTGGGATCTGTCAAGAAGCCTTTTCTCACTAAAGCAAATATTTTAAAGGGTCAAAATTTGGCCAAGAAATACATGAAAATTTCACGGTTGAACTTTGATTGACACTCGATGGAGAAAGGGGGCAGCACTTTGATGATACGCAGTAGAAGTGTCGATCAGTCCATTATTAAACAATTCCAAGTCGATGAAGGAGTTAAACTGAACAGTGCTAAATATTGCGATTTCATAGACTAGATTTTCTTTGAAGGATATAATTTTCAGTCTCGTAGTTTCAAAATGAAGTGTAAATTTATGCACAACAATGCTTCTTCCGATGTATCTAAGGTTACCCGCGGATTTTGGGAGCGTAAAAGGTTTACAGGACAGAAGGTAACTGTTACGGGACCTTACCCATAATAACATAATGGACTATTCCATACGTAATAAGTACTGCGCCTCAAGAAGAAGCAGACAGTTCAGTCTGAAATCTGGAGTGAAGTCCGTCAGGAGCCTGTCAGTCAGTCAGAGCGAGCGAGTCAGTCGAGTCAGAGGCAGACCGAAACAGAGTCGCGTTTAGACAATTACTACTAATCCTGATTGTTTGTACTAACACTTTCTACTTCTCTGCATATATTCTTGTTTGTAATATATCTGTGTTATTCCATATACGTGTTCGAGTTCTTCTTTATTGGTTCTAACTTGGACTATCATCGTTGTACAAGGAACCGGACCATAACAGTGGCGACGAGGATTCGAACTCATTCGGTGGAAGAGAAAAAATGTTTTCGTTTGCCACAGCATAACAGTGGCGACGAGGAAACCAACTCTCTACGCGGAGGACATACCTTTTTTCTTGCTATCCGTCGCGCGTAACAATAACGGAATGACCACGATCAAGTCACGATCTGGATCCAAACAAAAATCTATGGCCAATTTTGAAAATGAAATTATATGAAGGTGGAAAACAGTATAAGAGCAAAGCAGACCATGTAGGAAGCAATTAAAACAACCATATCAGAAATTGAACATGCTGTAGTAAAAATAATTAACAAAATCAATAGATAATTGATTATTGACGGTTACTGAGAAGAATGGTCACTTTATTACGATGTCAAAAAGGCTTTTCTTATATGCATGTTATTCCTTCTATAATAAATGTTGGTCAATTGATGAGGAGTTTATTACCTTGTTCCTGAAATATTAGGTTGGTGCAAAAATAATATCGTTTTTTGACGTTAAAAATAAGTAAAAAAAACGATATTATTTTTGCACCAACCTAATAAAAAGTAACTTTTTGATTCTGCGTAATAACTTTAGATTGCAGAGTTTTTTATTTATCATAAATCCAGTAACTTTAATAAAAATGTTGAAACGACCTAAAAAATTAACTAAAACTTTGATTTGATATCTAAAATAATCGTTTAAAATCTAACAAAAATTGTCCTAAGTAAGTCTGAGTTATTGAAGTTTATGTGATTTGCAAAATAACTTTATAAAGAGTTTACATAAAAACAGACACATTCAGTTAGAAATAAAAAAATGAAAATCGTCCTTGATAATGGCTGAATTCCAAAATCTTCTTTCAAATAATTTTAATATTCCCAAGTACTTTCAATCTCATCTAAGACCATCTTCAGGGGATTTAAATATCTGTGGATGTGTATACAGTACCTCCGTAAGTTCAAAATATTTATTCACTGTTCATTTACAGCGTTCAAAATTCGAATATGCAAGGTAGGGGGAGGTTAAATTTTTATTTTAATATTTTGTTTTCCCAAGTACTTTTAATCTCATCTTCAGCGGTTGCATATCTATCGATGTCTTATGCGTTAACACTGTACATCCAAAATATTTTTCATCGCTATGCAAGGGATATAACTTATGTGATTTAAAAAAAAATAATTTAGTATTTTATAGATAACACTTTGTTGCCACAAACATTTATGAACTTTGTTGCTATACTTGTAGTTGACTTTATTTTTGGTCGCAATTGTCTTATATAAAGGGCTTGTAGAATTTTCAGTTTTTTGATGAAGCACTGATATATTTTCGACCAATATCTGTCTAAACTGTGAATGTGGACGTGAATATTCCTTTATATGTTCTGAGATTGAACTATGATCGTTTAAGTGAAACGTAAGCCTTCTCGTCATCGTCGTTGTTGTAAAACCAACTTATGTATTAATATTTTTATCAGAGATGCAATCTCCGAAAGGACATTTAAATTGATATAAGATGCTAGTTGCTTTTGTAGGATGCCACTTGACAGAGAAGAGTTATTATGGATGGCTAGGTTGATTGTATTAAATTTAGTATAGTATGTAATTAATTTTATTTTTTTACTTGGATCAGTAGGGGATATATTAGTGTTTATGAGTCTTTAAAATTTTTTTCTCCTGTTTATAGTTAGAATGCATTTGATTACGGTATAGTAGTTTGATATGGTTATAGTTATTTCAGGACGTATCATGTTTGTTTTTGTTTATGCTAATATTCCCATTGGCTTGTCTAATTTGTTCATTAATAATGTGATTAAGAAAGACATTATTAATGAGGGTTTGTTAAATTTTTTTTTTAATTCAGTATAGAAAATCTTGTTAAAGAGTTTGCTTTTGTACGGTTTATTAAGTATTGGATAATAGCTATTTTGCAATAGTGAGGACATTCACTTTTATAGTTGAGAGTGCAAGTGTTGTTTTTTTAAAATATGAGATTGGAAGTACTTGGAAAAATGAAAATTATCTACCAAAAAAATATCTGAATGAAAATATTGGTATTTTTCTTGATCAATTTTCTACAGCCACAAAGTAACTAATTCGTGGACTTGAAAGGATTAAAACAAAAATAAACATAATAAGTCTAAATTATTTTATCAAACATGCTTGAATATATATATATATATATATATATATATATATATATATATATATATATATATATATTTTGTATGTACAAAATTTAATGATCGAAATAAAAGTATAAAACTTAATATTACGAGACATATTAAAAACGGGCGAAGCAACCGGTTTCGCTCTCGCTCTTCAGACTTCAACGGGAGATTTAATTTAAAATTAACACAGAAAAATGTACAATAAAATATATATTATTATATATATATTCTGGCAGTAATCAACATGTATATCATTATAAACTCATAGGTCTGTATCCATCCATACGGAGGGATGCATCTAAGTTCGCCCTGAAGTTGCAAATGATGTGTTAAAAACAGTAGCAGGCATTTATTAACAATGTTAATGATTTGTTTTTTTTTTATAATTACCTCCAAGGTCGATAAGTGCTCAGACTATTTTGTTTGAAATTTTAAAAAAAAGAAAGAAATAGTTACAAAGAAAAATCCACTCGTATAGCGTGGTGAGATGCCACTTGTATCAGCTTCCGATAAAAAAAGCAGTGACCGGGATTTATTAGTCACGGGTATTCTAAACAAAACGACGAAAGCCAACGTGCTTTCCAGGCTGTTGAATCTGTCTGTACGATTTTTGCTGCGTTTGCTAAGAAGATACTAACAATAAAATTCGAGCAACTCAGAGTGAAGACAACTAGACAATTATAATCAGAGAATGAAATAAATATAATAATAAATATTTATAGAAATGATTTTTACTCCAAACTGTCAGCAAAGTACGAATCGCTGTCATGTTCATCGAAGCTTTCCAATATTTTGGGAAAGTTGTTGACAACCTTTAACAGATGTATTAGCAGTGCTTATTTTAACATAGCCTTCATGAGAATGAAAATGACATGCCTTTCTTTTTGGATTAAATATTCGAATTCATATGAAGAACAATAGGTTAAGTTTTCAAAATTGTTCGTTTTACTAAGAAAAATCATGATATCGGTAATGAAGTTAAAACAAAAATGAAAATGAATCATTAAAATTAAATCTATCTCAATATGTTAATCAATATGTTATAGATTGTTCTTATCTGTCTATGACGTTCATATTTCTATCTATATATCTGTCTATTACTTTCTAATATCTATCTATCTATCTATCTATCTATCTATCTATCTATCTATCTATCTCATTCTGTTTATATCTATCTATCCATCTATCTATATATCTATCTCATTCTGTTCAAATCTATCTATCTATCTATCTATCTATCTATCTATCTATCTATCTATCTATCTATCTCATTCTGTTTATATCTATCTATCCATCTATCTATATATCTATCTCATTCTGTTCAAATCTATCTATCTATCTATCTATCTATCTATCTATCTATCTATCTGTCGCAGCCTGCTCATTATCTATCTATCTATCTATCTATCTATCTATCTATCTATCTATCTATCTATCTGTCGCAGCCTGCTCATTATCTATCTATCTATCTATCTATCTATCTATCTATCTATCTATCTATCTATCTATCTATCTATCTATCTATCTATTTCCCATATCTATCTATCTATCTATCTATCTATCTATCTATCTATCTATCTATCTATCTATCTATCTATCTATCTATTTCCCATATCTATCTATCTATCTATCTATCTATCTATCTATCTATCTATCTATCTATCTATCTATTACTTTCACATTTCTCTCTCTCTATCTATGATGTTCCCGTTTATATCTATCACGTTCACATTTCTATTTATCTATCTATATATCAATCTTTCATATTTCTATCTATCTATCTATCTATCTATCTATCTATCTATCTATCTATCTATCTATCTATCTATCTATCACGCTCAGATTTCTCTCTATCGCGTTTACATATCTATCTATCTATCTATCTATCTATCTATCTATCTATCTATCTATGTCTTTGAGACGGTTTTGAAAAAGTTCTTGACCTCACCAAAACGTGAATGACCTCGAGCTATGAAACGTACATACTACCTGCCATATTCACAGAGCAATCCGTTCGCCACATGTGTTTCTTCCTATCATCAATTGCATTTAAATAGAAACATTTATCGACGTACTTTTGCACGAAAACCTATCCATTCTGTACACCGTTAAATCTCAAATCATCACACGCGCACACATGTATACAATGTCTATGATTACTTATGCAATGTACACAATTAATCTTCGTTAACTACTGTTTCCATTCGCAGAATTGAATACTGACAAAAGATGCGGCTAACAACACAGGCGTATACAAAATCATATAGACAAACAAATCCAGTAATTTCTAGCGAGGTAAATATGAACGCATATGAGCGCACATCCCTGCATGTGAATATGTCATTACTGTAAACGAGGAGGAACTGAAAAACTACCCCCCCACACACACTCAAAAATATTAGATGTCTGTTTTAAAAATTGTCCGTGTTTTGATAGTGGATAGTTAAAATAGTTCTTCAGCACTCCACATACTATGGACATATAAAAGGTGTGGCAATATAAATCGACATTGTACAGTGACTATGCGTTTCACGCTTAAATGATAGTGAGACTATATCTATCTATATAACTATCTATCTCCAATATTGTACTCGCTTTCAAATAAATATAACACATTTGACCCCCCCCCCATATATATATATATATATATATATATATACTTAATATATATATATATATATATATATATATATATATATATATATATATATATACTTAAAAAATTAGGTGATCGCTTGATTTATTTTAAAAATAATATAGCGTTCCATCTTTTTTTTTTATTTTTAAATAAAGCGTTGAGAGGTCATTTGATCCAAAATCGCCTGAGGATACATGTTATTTTTTTATTTATTATTTTTTTTATTTATTATTTTTTTCACACGTGTATTGAGCACGTTTTAATAATACTGTTTCGTGGTCCTATTCAAGTCAGACCATTAAACTTTATATTACACACACATATATATATATATATATATATATATATATGTGTGTGTGTGTGTGTGTGTGTGTGTATATCTATATATCTGTGTGTGTATATGTATGTGGGAATTTATATATATATATATATATATATATATATATATATATATATATATAAGTTCATATATCATTTAAATATATGTGTGTGTGCATGTACCTGCATGTTGGTGCATGCGTTTGTTTATGCACACAGTTGACCTGGATAAACAATAATGGAATCGCAAATTGAAAAAATACACCATATATAACAAAACTTGTCGGGTGAATTAAAATCTCTCTTTCTTTCTCTCTCGCTATATATATATATATATATATATATCACATTCTATACATATAATCACACGCGCGAATATTCATATTAGTGCGTCTAATATTCATAGTGAATTAGAAACGATATTTAGAATTTGCTCTTTTTATAATCGAATCAAACATATGACAAATACATATATTTTAAACATAGACACATTTAATTTGAAACAACACATACTTACACACACACACACACGCGCGCACGCATATATATATAGATATATATAGATAGATCAAATTAAAATTGAAGAATGAACAATACATTTAAGTAAATTAAAAGGAAAAGATTTGTTTGTTGAATTCTTTTATTGTTTTCCGATATTAAACGGACACACCTTGTTGTCTGAATTTAACACACCTTACTTAAATTCACACATGCATACATATGTACATACTATTCGAGTATATATATATATATATATATATATATATATATATATATATATATATATAAATATATATATATATATATATATGCATATGCGAAAGGTGTATTTAAGTAGCAAGGTTTCTTTTAAATATGTGTTATTAAATAATAGCACTAACGATTGCTTGTCCATCTTTTTGGGTACTAGAACTATTGCGGTGTAGAAGACGTAACTTCTTGTAGTCGCCCT
>OZ010606.1:11283181-11309350 GCA_963932145.1 Acanthosepion lycidas
CATATCGAGTTATACTTATTATAAAACCCAGATTGCTTGTGTGTGTGTGTGTTCGTTTATATCTGGGATCGGATTTCCTACGTTTTTCAACCAATTTCAACAAAACATCACTTATTTTTGGCAGGTAGTGTTTCTTATTGTCTTGAACACCTTTTTCTTTATTTTTACATTCAGAATGCTTTAAAAATTCCATTTACAAGACAATTGTTTATAATAAAATTCTATTCAATCGGTAGACTCATAACCATTGAAAACAATGTTTTTGGTTGAGTTTGGGTTTGAACAATTCGTAAAAAAAAAACTACTTAAGACATGCGTGTCCGTCAACCTTAAACAATAATCTTTGTCAATTTTATTTTTCAGTCTTTATGATGGTCAATACTTGATCTATCTCTTATTGATAACGTAGTCCTGTGAAGTTTTGTTGAAATCGGTTGAAAATTTAGGAAATCCGATCCAATATATAAACGTACACACACACACACACACGCACACACACACACAATCTGCGTTTTATAATAAGTAAGATTTACAGCATTGCTGCTCAGCCCAGGCACCAAGTTAGTTCTCAGGGTGCAGTTACTTCCAGTGAAAACCGTGTGGCTTAAAAGTAACCCGTCGGACAGATTGTTATTCACAAATTAATACCATGAGAAATTGTAGCAACATGCAGATTTCATTATCGGATTGAAATCTGCTGCCATAGACGAGTGAAGGCGAGATGAGGCGTAGGTAAGGGGGAACTGAATGGGAGGTGAACAGTATATCGGGTGTCTTCTCAAGTCCTTCTCCGTGGTCCTCTACCTCTCGCTGACTTTTCGCTGACAGTGGCCACTGTCTTATAGAGGACATTTTTCTTTAACATTCAACTGTCTTTTGTCTTTTCTTTGTTTTGTTCAACTGCTCCCCACATATAATAATCAAGGAGGTTGCAGTCTAAGGAGTTACGGGGCCAGATGTAAGGTGTGATATGGTTGCAGAAATTGTCTGATAGCCATGACTGGGTTACTCTGCTTGTTTGGCATGGCGCAGAGTCCTACTGCCAGACATAGTATCTTGCAGCAGCCACCTTATTGACCCAGGGCAGGACTACTTTCTTTGTCCAAAAATTATTTCACTTTCATTCAGTGACTCTCTATGTCCGAGCCCCTTGCTATGTACTTGTGAATTCTACTTAACCCAGCTGATAACCTTCGGGAAAATAAATGTCTGAATCCATTTTTGCGAGAGTTCAGCTGTTTTCCATTTCATAAGATATCAGCTGTTTTCCATTTCATAAGATATCAGCTGTCACTGAAAACGCTACACTAGCTACCTCCACTGAATTTTCGATACCTGATACGCTGAATTTTTTAAAATGAAAAAGCTTTCTCTTTAGCTCTAATTTAAAGCTAAATGATTTAATTTACTATTTCCATTAAGCAAAATACTCTGGTGTATTTCAAATACAAATTATATTGATTAGAATCTCAACTTTTTACACTCTTTCAGAAATCGTTTAAATTCAGCCAGTTTTGAAACATCTTTAAAGAAAAGTTAATTCTCGGCATTAAAAATCTTCCAAAAATAAAATATACTTTTCTGAAACTTTATTTGAGTAATATTAGATGATTTAAATTATAATTAATCTGATTTGGGAAAAAAACAAAACTTCAAGTTTAAAAGAACAGAGAGATGGATCTTTAAAACAAATAGTAGCGATGATTACCGGCTTGTCTCTGTCACCAGGCATTGATAAGGTATTGACGGAATTATTTACTCTTGTTTTATGGAGGCTTAAAAAATTATGTGTGATCACCTTTTTATATAATTTGTAAGTACTCAGTGATCTTAAGTATGTTGAAAAATATTCTGAGTAATCTAATTTTAGGAATGTTGAATTTAAATTTACTATCGTCATCGCTCTTATTTTCTGATTATGTTGTGTATGGTCGACCATAATTTCAAACATAATGTTACGTAATATTTTATATACATAAAAAAATAAAAATTATTTTAAAATCTTGAAGCAAAATACTTTCTATTAAACTTTTAATTTTTGTTTAGTAAATATAGTTTTCAATTAATAAGACTATCACCAAGCCGAATTGAATTAATTCAGAATTTTAAACGATTGTCCATTATAAATCTGAATTAATAAAAGCAATTAAAAATTTCTCTAATTAAATAATGTCAGTTTTATTGCAATTTTTATTTTACAACTCGGAGCAGATTTTCGGGAAATGTATAGTAGTTTGAAAAAAAAATATGATTTACATTCTCCAAGTAGTCTGCTTTTAATTAATAAAATAAATTTTGAGATTGAAATTGAATTTCTCGAAATTTCATGAAATTAATTAAGTGTGTTTATGTCGTGGTGATGGTGGGGATAACTGATGTAATAAAAATATTTTTTACCAAGATTTTCTAAAAAAAAATATGTCAATAATAATTTCATTCATTTGTGAATAAGTCATTAAAATGCGACAGTTATTTGATTTTTGCAAAAAATTCCAAATTTTTCTTTTACACCTGAAAAAAAAGAAGTAAAAACGCTGATTGTAAATATCCGGTCGTCCGCTGACGTAAAAAAAAAAAAAAATCAAGATTTTTATTGAAAATTTCAAAACGTGCTAGAAAAGATTAAAAAACTTAATAAAATATTCTAAAAAATACTTTGGTCTTTCCTCTTAATAATAACACGATAAAACTTGGTTTTTATTAAGTTTGGAGCCTTTTTCATCATGCTATGCTGTTTTTTCAGCGACAAAATATATGTACCTACTCTATACTAATATCCACACCTTTGTTTTTATTATCATAACCTTTCCGCCATTGTGTCCAACAGCCTTCTTCGGTCCGATTAAATCAAAAGAATTTCGAAGTGAGCTCTTTCTTTAATACACAAAGATTTATCTTCTGCTATTGTCCATATCTCGTTCCCTTTTTAGTACTGGTCAGACAATAGTCACCCTGTCCAGTGATTGAACTCTATTTACTATGCTACAAATTAGTAAAAATGGAGAATGCATGGTTGTTTGCAAAAGAATCAGCCCAAGATTCACGCTGAAAAATGCAGACGAAGGGAAATTTAATTATCTCAAAAGTGTTATACCTGACGACGAAAAATATGGTACAAAAAGGCGCATTGGGAAAGCTAACAATGACTTTTAAAGTTAAAAAAATGTATTAAGGAACTGGAAAATTTCGTTAGAAGGAAACAGAAAACCTTTAATGCATGTTGTGATATAAATCCTCCTATGTAACACAGAATACTGGACAATTCCATTATACTCAGTTTTAGGAGGGATATAAATGGTGTCCTTTATCCTGAAGTGCTAAACAAAGATGAAGAAACATCATAGATCTGTTTTCCTAAAAGGATGTTGAAAATACAATGGACGGAACTTGTGATCAAAGAGTAAGTTTTAAGTGAAACTGTATAAAAAATCTCTAAAATTTCAGAGACACATAATAAGGAAAGAGGGTTTGGAGAATTTGACACTCACAGGGCAGATTGAAAGGAATTGAAGCGAAGGGAAACATTGCTTAGCCTACCGGAAAGAGTTTTGTAAATGGATTGCAAAACTGAACGTGTGATAGTAAGGTGACCAACATTGCAGAGACCTACAAAGGATAGGAAGTTGTGGAGAGCTATGGTCGCCAATGTCTTATGAGGTCATTTCAGATAAATAAAGAATTATAGACTACAAGAATAAGTCATAATTTCTAACTACATCGGCGTAGAAAAATTCTAAAGATTTGGAGTGAACACAGACAGAAGGCGCCAAAAATGCGCTAAATAATTTTAAAGCCATTATACATTTTATTTTTATGAAAATAAAAAAAGAGAACAAAATATAGTTTTTAAATTAATTATATTATTGACGTATTGTATTTCAAATCAAAACATGATAAAAAAATACATTAGTATTCGTGTTTCTGAGTACTTAACGGATGCAACGTTCACGGACATTTGACAAGATGGCGTTATAACAAACAATGTTAGAACCATTGTAATAACTTTTATGAAAAGAAAGATTGCCACTCATAATAGTTTGCTGAAATTGACCGAAGCGCGTCCTCAAAACAATTTGGGTCGTTAAATTACCAGAGCAGACAACAGTTTTGATTCGGACCATTAATTTCAGGATATTTTGCTGAAGTCTCTTTCTTTCAGAATAGACACGCAAATCAATAATGCATTAGGGCGTTCGGAAAATAATGACGTTTTACAAGAAAAGATTTGTGGACATATGTATTAGATATTATAAAGATGTTCCGAAAATAATGCCGTTTTAGCAGAAAGGACTTAAAAAAAAAGCATAAATCGTGTTAGGAAAACAACGTTTTAGCAGAAAGGACTTCAAAACATATAAATATTATAAGAGTGTTCGGAAAATAACGACGTTTAACCAGAAAGGACTTATAAGCGTGTTTGGTATACAGGCACTTACAGGAAAGACATTACTGAGTGTCAGAGAATATAAGAAAAAGAAAACATAAGGAGGAAGAAAAATAAAAGAATAGAAATTAGGAAGACAGAAGATGGTTGGAATTGCATTTAAATTTTTGATGAAACAAGAAGACGAAAACGAATTTTATATGTTCAATATATTAAAAATTATACTAAGCACAACTGAATTTGAAAGGTGGAAAAAATTTCGAGGCTGTAGACGTCAATCTGTTCCACTCATGCTAAGTCCCGCAAAAACACTATATAAATTTTCCCTACTTTTATCAATAAAGTTCAATGTGTTAAAATTATTCAAAATTTTAATAAGAAAAATTTCAAATTTGATGCCGCAAAATTTTGTTGATTTATTTCAAATGGAATGATCTATTATGACAGGTCTCTAATTTGTATTTAGATATATTGTATTTATTTTCAGTTTTTCTATTTGAATTCTTCATCTATATTGCATGTGATCCATTATTGTACGTATGTTTACAACAAAATTCATGATACCTAATAAAGATTTAGATGTACAGTTGGGTCGCCATAGATTCGGAGTGGGTGAACGAGACCCTTGCACCAGTTCTTAATATTATAAGGGTGTTCATAAAATAATGACGTTTTACCAAAAAGGATCTAAAAACAAATGTATGATAATTTATCAAAAATGCAGACACATTCATTTCAGATGCTTGCTATCTCCCAAAGATTAGGCAAATTTTTCGACCCACAATTAAAGAAATCTCCATCTTTTTTGCCTCGAAGAATGATGTACACTACATTATTCGGACTATTGTCCTCATCTTTCTCGCCATGTATATCACAGCGTTTCGGCCGTTGTACGCTCCGGCCTTCTTCAAGTGCCATGTGTCGTTGGGTACACATGGCACAGTGGATAAATGCGTTAGTTAGATCCAGTGACAATACCCAAAGAGTGAGAGTTCAATACCTGGTTAAGACAGTGGAGAACTTTCAGAGGAGAATTAACAGGAGATAACTTACATCCATTAGACATGGCACGTGGAACTAGAACAAACTACCCCAGTGAGTGAAATAAAGGGTTTAGTAAGACATTCCAACCGCCTGAAGAAGGCCGGAGCGTACAACGGCTGAAACGTTGTGATAAATAAAATATAGCGACAAAAATGAGGGCAATAGTCCCAATAATGTAAATAATGTACATAATACCACATCTCAGAAACTCGAAGAATTATGTTTGTAAGATTATTTTTAACTTCCTATTTGTTTCAGAATATTCTGCCATTTTTGAAATGATCTAATGATGAAGACAAATGAAAACCTGCAGGGGTCAAATCTAGTGAGAATAGACGATGTGGAAGAACTTTCCATGATATCGAACGTATTTTTTTTTTTACTTTGGTCTGTCTTGAAACTGATACCCATGCCTTTTCATGTAGAGGGAATAGATAAAGTAGCCTATCGCCCGATTCACACTCCTTCCTGGTCTTTTTGAACAGGAGTAGAGGTTTATCCCTTGTATCCTGTTCAGCACTGGGTTTCCGGTTCCTTTTAAAGTCTGCTTCAACTCTATACTAATAATTTAACTATTTATTTATTTTTCCTCGAGATAAGTAGATAGGATCATCTCTCGCCCGGTTCACATTCCTCCGGGTTTATTTTCGAGCTAGAGTAGAGATTTATTCCTTTTCTCTTGTTTAAGATTGAATTTCCTAAAGTTTATCCTTTGTTTTCGTTTTAGCATTGGGGGTCTTGTTTCTTCTAAAGTCTACTTCAACTCTGTACTTTTAACGTCTCCGACTAAACTATGAAAATTTTATTTATTGTTTGTTTCCTTCTCCTCAGTAGGAATAGAAGGTTCGTCTATCGTCCGCTTCACATCCGTCTCCCGGTCTTCTGAACAGGTGTAGAGCTTTATCTCTTGTTTTCGGTTTAGGATTGGGTTTCCGGTTCCTTCTAAAGTTTTCTTATTTTTAGTATGTATATAAAAAGATTAAATTTTCTTTGAAAAAACATTCTATTAAACCCTAGCAACACTTAAGAGATTTCATTTGTTAAATCCCCGAAGTCCTGACCGAATTGTTGAAAAATCTGAATACGTGATATTAGGGCAATTAAACTGATATAATTATATCGACCGCTCTCCCAAGAGAGTGCTTCCACGATCACTACAATCTTAACCTCTAGGCGTAATCGTTATCTTCCTTACATATCCCTCTTAATCTGTAACCCTCTACTTCGAGTGGCTCTTGGGACTTGTACAAGGTGAACATTATAAAGACATTGTTGGATAGAACAGGTGATAAACTTATGCTACACTGATTACGGCAAACCAGAAGGAAAACTGGTCGTGAATCAAAGCAAGAAGAAAGAAATAACGATTAACTTCAAGATGACCTAATGTTGGAAAATGTCCTCAAAGATGAAGATGAAACTTGAGGTAACAGAAATCTAGTTATACAGAAGGATGCTGGGGATACCGTGGACCAAACATGTGATCAATGACCAAGTTAGAAAATAAAAACAAAAAGGAAACTTAACTTCAGGAAGAGACAGTTGAAATTTCTAGGATACATAATGGGGAAAAGCGGCTTGGAAATTATGATACTCACAGGACAGATTACAAGCAAGAGGAAAAGAGGAAAATGACGCATGAACTACTTCATAAACTTGAGTAAATAGATAACCAAACAAGATTTAGGAGAGATAGCAAAAAGACAAAATTTATAAATAGCTACAAAAGACAGGAAATTGTGGAGCGCCATGATCACAATATCTAGAAAGAACTCAGCACATAGATGAAGAATGAGCTTGAGTAAATGGATGGTAGAACAAGGATTAGGACAGATAAGAAAAAGACAAAATTTATAAAGAGCTACAAAAGACAGGAAATTGTGGAGGGCCGTGATCACCAACATCCTAAAAGAACTCAGCACATAGATGAAGAATGAGGTTGAGTAAATGGATGGTAGAACAAGGATTAGGACAGATAAGAAAAAGACAAAATTTATAAAGAGCTACAAAAGACAGGAAATTGTGGAGGGCCATGATCACAATATCCTGAAAGAACTCAGCACATAGATGAAGAATTAGGTTGAGTAAATGGATGGTAAAACAAGAATTAAGAGAGATAAGAAAAAGACAAAATTTATAAAGCGCTACAAAAAACGGGAAATTGTGGAGGGCTATGAACCTCTACGTTCTGAAGTGACATGGTACATGCTTTTTTTTAATCAAAAAGAGAACATCGGCATTTCTGGCACACAGGAAAGAGATTTTGGAAGTTATCCAAATTTTCAGGATAATTGAGGGCCAGAAAAAAAAAAAACATCGACTAATTTAAAGAATTTGTGCGAGTGGATGACATAACAAGAGGGATGCTAAACAGTGAAAATTTACTTAAAGCCACAAAATCCGGGAAGTTGTAGAGAGCCATGATTGGCCACATCATGAAGGAACATCACGTATAAAAGGAATAGTAGTATATGAGCAGAACAAGGACAAAGAAGAGTGGTAAATGGTCAAAAGTTAATTAGAAATACAAAAAAAGGAAGTTATGGAGAGCCATCATCTTCTACGCCCTGACGGAATACAACGAATTAAAGAAGGAGCAGCATATGGATGGCATAAAAAGGACAAAAATACTGGTAAAGGCTTAAAAATTGCTTTGAAATATAAAAGGCAGGAAGATGTGGAGAGCCATGATCTACAGCCTGCACATAAAAGAAAAAACGGGTTAGTAATTGTTGTCCAGGTTAGGACCAAGGAAGAACAACACGAACACAAGAGTAGAAATAACGAAGGTATATTACATGAAATAATAATACAAGATGTGGAAGGTGTTAGTATGACTGTCAGTCTGGTTTGGAGTGAACTACTATCGGCTCGACTCGATTCGGTATCTATCCCCCCCACGAGGGTTGCATGTGGCACAAGGCCAAGATTAACGTGGGTTTCCCGAGCCCGTAGGCTCGGCCAAAAAATGCCCGTAGAACTCGTATAAACGGGATCGGGTTGGTCAACCTCCTCGAACGAGACTCTGCCCTTCGGCGGAGCCTCGCCCGGGTTACTCTCTGCTCAGAGGCAGAGATTTCGACCGTCAAGCCGAGAAGCTCAGCTTGATTCGGTATCTAGCCACCCCCACGAGGGTTGCATTTGGCACAAGGCCGAGTTTAACGTGGGTTTCCCGAGCCTGTATGCTCGGCCTGTAGAAACCGTATAAACGTGTTCGGGTTGGTCAACCACCCCGAACGAGACTCTGCCTCGTCTTTGCTCAGAGGCAGAGATTTCGACCGTCAAGCCGAGAAGCTCGGCTTGATTCGGTATCTAGCCACCCTCCAATGAGGGCTACATGTGGCGCAAGGCCAAATTTAATTTTGGGGTTCCCGAGTCCTAGGCTCGGCAAAAAAATGCCCGTAGAACCCGTATAAACGGAATCGGGTTGGTCAACCTCCCCGAACGAGATTCTGCCATTCGGCGGAGCCTCGTCCTTGTTCCTCTCTACTCAGAGGCTGAGATTTCGACCGTCAAGCCGAGAAGCTTGGCTTGATTCGTCCTTCTGTCTTGAGAGCCGTAGTATACATAGTGTTAGAAAGATTTCTTTATGTAGTTATAGGTAAGGACTCATGACAGTATTTATGTAGGATTCTATATTGGAGAAATTTGTATTAACAGGATATTCTAGTAAACATAAATTGGGTTTTCTCTTGTTATTAAGTAATAAACTGATTCCTCCAAAACATTAATTCTTGAGAAATTTAAGCACTTAACAAATTATGCCATAATTTTTTATAGCATGGCTTAACTGCTTGCATAATTTACATTATCCGCACTATTATCCCCATCTTCATTGCCATAGTCACAACATTTCGGCCGTTGTACTCTTCGGCCTTTTTTAGGTGACTTGAATTTTGAACCGAACCCTTTATTTCGTCCACCGGGGCAGATTGTTCTAATTCCACGTGCCATGCCTCTTACGGATGTCTTAGTTTCTCTTTAACTCATCTTTCCAAGTTTTGGTTCACCACTGCTATGGCCTGGTATTGAACTCACAACTCTTTTGGGCTTAGTCACTGGATCTAGCCAACGTCTTTATCCACTGGGGCATGTGTCCTCAAGGACAAATGTTGTGAATATGGCAATGAAGATGAGGATAACAGTCCGAATCATGTAAATAATGCAAGTAATCATAATACCTCATCTCAGAGATATAGAGGCCGAAACGTTGTGAATATGGCAATGAAGATGAGGATAACAGTCCGAATAATGTAAATAATGCAAGTAATCATAATCCCCCATCTCAGAGATATGCAGACCGAAACGTTGTGAATATGGCAAGGAAAATGAGGATAACAGTCGGAGTAATTTAAATAATGCAAGTAATCATAATACCTCATCTCAGAGATACAGAGGCCGAAACATTGTGAATATGGCAATGAAGATGAAGATAAGAGTCCGAATAATTTAAGTAATGCATGTAATCATAATACCTCATCACAGAGATATAGACATACATTTCTCAACTATTATTGATATAAGACTCGTAGTGGTTATAAAGTGGAGGATCGGTCTTATATAGCTATTAAGTAATAAATTAAACACACAGAATTACTATATATTAGCATAATAATTGGACATTTTTTAAAAAGATTCAAAAAAATTAAAATTTAACAAATTCAGTCACTATTTTTTAATATACCCCTGAGTACGTTATAATCGGAATTTTTATAATTTTAAATCGACAGAAAGTTTGAACAGTTGAAAGTTTCGACGGGAAAGTTTCAATTTAAATTGTATTTCTGACATCCGATATGTATAAACTTAAAATTGTCCGGACTTTAGCAAT
The DNA here is from genome assembly GCA_963932145.1 of Acanthosepion lycidas. Lineage (NCBI taxonomy): Eukaryota > Metazoa > Mollusca > Cephalopoda > Sepiida > Sepiidae > Acanthosepion > Acanthosepion lycidas. The sequence goes on from OZ010606.1 coordinate 11,293,441, forward strand.
TTTGGCGGGGAATGGCAATGACCTCTCCAAGTGTCAACCGTTCAATGCTTCAATTTTTTATTAAAAAAATTTGTAACTTTCTCCAATCGCATATAAAGATTTGACCATCAGGGCATTTATTGCTAGGATTTGAAAAAGAAGAAAAACCGGAAATTATTGACTCGAGACGTTGATCTTCATGACATTATCTCCAAGAAACCAAAATCGAATCAGGTCTCGATGTTAATATCCGAGTTTGACATCACAAGTTAATAGCGTTGGAAATCATTTTGTCATTCACACCATACTGAAGAACAACGTTCATAGACAACAACAATAGTATAAACATTGAATGACAACATTGTACGAATTATCGATAAAATTCCCTGATTAACCATAAAAGATACATTGAAGAACTTGTCAAAGCAGCTACACGTTAAGTAGATTAGTAAACTCGCTCTGTGTCTCTAATTCATGGTGGAAGATTCATATATTAGTGGACTTTATATAGAATTTCGTTTGAATAAATGACTTTCTTTTTTTAAGTAATTTGACATTCGTCCAATTGCATATAAAGATCGGGACATTTAATTTTAGAGTATTTGGGGGAAAAATCAGGAATTATTGTCTCGAGACATTGTCTCCAAGAAAAAAAAACGAAGCAGGTACTGATATTAATATCCGAGTTTGACAGCACAAGTTAATAGTTTTGGAAACAGTAAATATTATGAAATCATTTTGTCATCAACACCAAACAAAATAACGTTTATAGAACTTTGGACGAACAACCACATTATAAACATTTAATAGCTACATTGATAGAATTATCAATAGGATCCTATAATTCCTTGTAAAAACTTTGAAAAGCTTGGAAGACCTGCAGCACTTATGTGAGATCGTAAACGACAAAGAGAAGAGACTGATATTTACTAAACTGTGAAATTCTACTGATTTTAATTCAAAACAACACTCATTCTGATAAGCTGTATCAATGTTTTAGATTATATTTTATTAATATCAACTCAGTAACGATATTTCATCATTCTCGGTAAAAAATAAAAATAAAACGAAATAAAAAAAAAAAACGTTGAAGAACTTGGCAAACCCACAGCACTTTCGTGAATTAGCATAAGACAGGAAGTTTTCGAAACGACTGATAAGAGTTATTTACAGAGTTGCTGAAGATGAGGAATTATACCGATATGCAGTCCTCATCTTTATTGTCATAGACACGACGTTTCGACCGTTGTACACTCCTGTCTTCTTCAGGATCTGTCTATATTCCTAAGAAGAGATATTGTAACTATTTACACTATTTACATAGTTCAGGTTTTTCTCATCTTTATTGTCATATCCATGACGTTTCGGCCGTTGTACACTATGGCCTTCTTCAGGATCTCTGTATATTACTTAGAAGCGATATTTTAACTATTTATACTATTTGTATCGTTCGGGCTGTTGTTCTCATCTTTATTGTCATATTGACGACGTTTCGGTCGTTGTACGCACCGGCCTACTTCAGGATTTCTCAGAGTTGTTAAAGATGAGGAATTATATCGATATGTAATGTGCCTTCGTCGAAAACAGACAGTAAATATTATAAAATGGTTTTGTTGTCAATATCAAACGGAAAAAACCGTTCATAGACATTGGACGAACAACCATAGTATGAACACTGAATAATGACATTGAAAGAACTATCAATAAAATTCCATGATTAGCCGTAAAAAAAGAACTTGGCAAAGCTGCCACACTTTAAGGAGATTAGTCCAAGACAAGAAGGTTACGAAAGGATTAATGAAAGTTATTTCAAATATTGGTAAAGCTGAGAAAATGATGCCGATTTGCAGTGTGCCTTCAAATTGAAGCAGATATGATGATGATGATGATGATGACAATTATGATTATTCTTTTTTCCAAACTCTTTTTTATTTACTATTTACATTATTCGGACTATTGTCCTCATCTTTGTCGCCATATTTATTACAACGTTTCGGCTGTTGTACGCTCCGGCCTTCTTCAGGTGGTTGGAATTGTCGAACTGAACCCTTTATTTCGCTCACTGGGGTAGACTGTTCTAGTTCCACGCCTGTTAATTTCCCTCTCCACTGCCTCAACCGGGTATTGAACTCACACTCTTTGGGTCCTGTCACTGGATCTAACTAACGCCTTGAAGACATATGGCACAGTGGTTAAAGGCATTAGTTAGATCCAGTGACAGGACCCAAAGAGTGTCAGTTCAATACCTGGTTAAGGCGGTGGAGAACTCGGAGAGTTCCCTCTACCCAATTTCACTCACAAGGCTTGGGTCAATCCGTGGTATGGTTTTCAGGCACTTCCTAAAGGTGCTGCTCGCTGGAATCGACTCTTCCAGTCCGATATCATCTGGAGGTTTTACAAAACAGTCAGGCACACAGATTTCATATATAATAATAATGGACTCTTCAGCAGGTTTAAGTAATTCAGTTATGGAATTTTGTGCGATAATCTTAAGTAGCACTTAAAACCCGCTAGTGATTTACAAAGGAGGCCGCATATGGAGCAAGTAAGGATTATGGGATGAGATCACTGTTAGATTGGCTGACCTTTTAGATCATCCTCTCGCTTCTTGAAGACGATTCAGAAAAGCTGATTGAAAACAGTCCACTAAACCACGTTGATCTCCACTCTACCCATTCCAAGTCTAAGCGCTCGATTGTGTTATGGGGTATATTGACAGCTGACAAGTTGTTCTTTAGCTTGTCTTTGTATCTCAGTCCTGATTTAACTGGCTGTACATTAGAATCTTGAGTATCCTGTCATCAGACATTCTCAAGACATGACCAGTCCAACGTAACTGAGACTCTATGAGAAAAATCTCGATTCTTCCAATATTACAACTGTTAAACAGGTCTACGTTAGATGTCCTATTTTGAAGGTTAACTCTACAGATGGCATGCAGACAGGTTTTATGAAAAATATCCAACTAGCGTAGATGGTACCTGTATGGAGTCAACGACTCTGAGCCGTACAAAAGGATGGCAACGACAACAGCTCTGTAAACCCCAATCTTCGTATCTAGTCGAATATCCCGCTCATTCTGCAAGAGATGGCGAAGTTTGCTGAAAGCACTGGTAGCCTTAGCAATTTCATCATCTAAAGTTCTACTGTAGTTGACTTTGCTACCAAGATAGGTGAAAGACTTTATATAGTTCAGGGCTTTGTCTTCTACTTTCAATGTTCTCTCTCTCTCTCTCGCTATATATATATATATATATATATATATATATATATATATATATATATATATATATATATATATATATATGAAAGTTGTGTACCTGACTGTTTTGTAAATTTCAAAAACAAAGAGAGAAATCATGAAATTGTATGTTATTTTTAAAGAGAAAATATACAAAGAATATTATAGACGAAACTGCCATCGTAAGTGGTTAAAGAAAAATCGATCGGATCGATAGAAAATGTTGTTTTGAAGAACAAACACACACTTCAGTAAAACTTACAAATTAATCATCTCGGCTTTTAAACAAGTATAGAGAGAATTAAACGAAAAGTTATTTGGTTTTATGAAAAGCTGCTAATTTGATTGGAATTTTTGGAGGTGAAAAGATAGTAACGAAGGTCTCTAGGGTTGGATATGTGTTTATCAATTTTTGACTATCATTAGAAACTTCTTTCTGGTTACAAGCTTTATTCTTCCCGTCATGCAATTTCCCTTCTTCATTTTCTTTCTCCGACTTCTCTTTTTTTTATTTTCCTCCATGATGCTTTCATTTTCCCTGAGAAGCTGTCGATTTATTTTTGGAGCGTGTTTTGTGGATAAACCTGAAACGGCTTTGTTTCGTTCTGTCTCAGAACGGATATCAATTTTATTTTTCGTAGGACTACGTTGATAGAAATATCAACAAATTAATTCTTTTCCACTTGATATTTTTTTTCTATTTTTGACTTCTGTTTTTTTCACTCTTGGATCTGCTTTGTCAACTTTGGAGTGTAAATCACAGTTAAAATTTATAGGCAATCACATTGTCGAAAGCAAAAGCAATATCGGATTTATCTTCCCAAAGATTATCTTCGATTAAATCAAATAGTTAAACTACGAACATTGGTAAGGATAGTGAATTGATGAAAGGAGGGCCTAGGAAATATAACACTCACAGGGAACATTGAAAGCAAAAGAAGCAAGGTGATAACAATGAGTAACATACTTGAATGGATTTCATAAGGACAAAAATTGATGACAGTGGGGCGACACTGGGGTATCTTCTCCAGAGCGCAGAGCTGGACAGATCTTTATGAGAGATAGGCGGTTACCTACGCAGCATGTCTTCCCTCTCCACAGCACCTATATTGTCTAAAGGAAAGGTAAGTAAAAGATACAGCCTGGTACCGGCGTCATCGCAGGAGTTACCAGAACGAAGTTGAACCATAACATCGGAGAGCATTAAGGACTCATGCTTGGGATTTATCCTCGGGGTTTACTCCCGAATCCTTTCCAATGTTGTACAAACATGAGAAATGGTTCATTTTAAGAATGATAATTATATAGATCCTTGTGCAAATTAATTGAAACAAAACGTATAATTCCGTTATTATTTACTGTTTTTTTTTTGGTACGTTTCCTTGGAGTAACTGTCCATCGCAAACAATGGCTGTAAGACAACTAATCGACAATCGAGACAATAGTGTCTGGATGTGATAAAAATCTGATTCAATCACGGATGACGCAATAGTTTTTAAGGCCAAACAAATTTCATCATCAACCTGAAAATAGATTCATATTACTGCACACCACTGCAAATGACCTAATCTCAGAAAAAAATAGGAATCGGTTACAGTCTGTCATTCGAGTGGATCTAAGACTGATTGTATGGTGAAAGAAAAGAAATTAAAACAATTATTTCAATTCATTTGCACAAGGGTGCATATAAATGTTGCTTTGAACGAAAAAGGCCAGAAAGTTGTGTTGAATCACGATCGTCAATGTTTGCCTGTTTAGCCGCATATGGACTTCTTAGAGGTCATTTAATGCCAAAATTAGTACTTAGTAATTTCATTTGCAAAAATGTCTCGTTGGTAATGTTTTTACTATGAAGATTCATTTTTAAACTTTCATAGTGTTTTGGCCCCAAATTGAAAATGAAATGATTAAAAAAAGTAGATAGATATGTAGATAGATAGGAATATACTAGAATAGATAGATGGATAGAAAGAAAGAGAGAGAGAGAGAGAGAGAGAGAGAGAGAGAGAGAGAGAGAGAGAGAGAGAGAGAGAGATAGAGATAAGACCATATTGCAATATGTAGATAACCAGGACGGGGACGCCCGCGTCTTGAAACTGATGGTATATAAAAAAAAAGAAGAAAAGAAACGACAATTTATTTATAAGTCTAACACGTGTCTTCCTAATTGACACTCCTGAAAACCAATCATATATATTTTGAGTCACTGAAAAGTCAGACCTATGTCTAGATTTTTGATTCCCATGCAACACAAACCTATTTCTTCCTATTTGACGCTCCTGAAAACACCATCGAATATTACCTGATAGGAATCTGAGATGATTGAAAACTGACCGTTGGATTTCCTGCACAAAGTAATCATTAAGCACTTTTTTTATTAGCAACAGCGGTCAATGTGCGACATTTCACCCCTCTCTTTATATATATATATATATGTATATATATATATATATATATATATATATATATATATATATATATATATATATATATGTGTCATTCGCTGTATCACGGCTGCTCAGTGCGACGAGACATCAGAATGCCTCAAGCCAGGATCGAAACGCAACCGATTTATATATATATATTACGAAATGGACAAAGTCCGACAATTTATTTATTAAAGACATTTTTATGTTTAACGTTCTTTTTATAGATACAAGTATTTAAGTAAATGCTCTGTTTATAATAAACAGTATTAAATAACATTTACCGAGAATGTTCGAGAAATTTTCATAGAAAATATTCGTTCTTTGACAGGATTCGATCCTACATCCTATACGGAACCGTCATTTAGCCTAACGGTAAGGCACGTCAGCGTAAATGACGGATCCGTATAGGATGCAGGTTCGAATCCTGTCAAAGAACGAATATTTTCTATGAAAATTTCTCGGACATTCAGGCTGGTAAATGTTATTGAATACTGTTTATTATAAACAGAGCATTTACTTAAACACTTGTATCTATAAAAAGAATGTTAAACATAAAAATGTCTTTAATATATATATATATATGAATAAATATAGTTTTAAGGTGTGCTATATTTATGGGATAAAGTGCTCAATATCAAAGACAGAGCGTATGTAAATATTAATATAAAAGTGAAGTTTGCAAGATCGATTTAACTGTAGTTTTAAAACAGTAAAATCGACCTTGCTAACTGAAACGCTCCTCTGTGGCTCAATCGGTAAAGCACGTCATTATTTTAGATAGGATTCAGGTTCGATTCCTGTCGGAGGACGCATATTTTCTATGACAATTTCTAGGATATTCAAGCCAGTAAATTTCGTTAATATTGTTTATTATAAAGTGAGCATTTACTTAAATATTTGTATCTACAAAAAAGAACGTATTAACATAAAAAAATGTCTTAATATATATATATAGATAGATAGATAGATAGGATTTAATCATAAAATACTGTTACAATAGATAGCAGAAATAAACCATTGTAGATTCGTGGTGAAATTTGTACATTGGCTGAACAATTATAGAAATTATAACAAGTGTGTATTAATGAAATATGATATTATAGCTTTCTATTAGGTTGGTGCAAAAATAATGCCGTTTTTCTTTTCAAGTTTAACGTCAAAAAACGACATTATTTTTGCACCAACCTAATATATATATATATATATATATATATATATATATATATATATTAGGTTGGTGCAAAAATAATGTCGTTTTTTGATGTTAAACTTGAAAAGAAAAACGACATTATTTTTGCACCAACCTAATACTTAAAGGCCGCTTGATAACCAAGGAGTTTATGGAGCTGATGAACGAATACGTGTCACTCAGTGAACACTGCAGGAAGTCAGTGCTGTATCATAAAATATTGTGTATGACAAAAAAGAAATGCGGACTAATACAAAGTGCGATGAGTAAATTGTCGCCATGTGATATTTTTAATTGTTTGTCTTTGATTTTGTCGACTGCACAGTATAGTAGGGGTCAGTTGGGCACCGTCCAGAGGAAAAAGAGCACCGTGACGCACAGTGGCTCAGACTCAAAACGGAGACCTACAAAAAGTGCTTTGAGGAGGTAGTGTTGCTCTGGGTCAAGTGGGTGGCTGCTGGGAGACCTTATGTCTGGTAACAGAACTCTGCACCATGCTGCACAACCAGGAGAACCCAGACAATTTCTGCGGCTAAATTACTCGTTTCATCTGGCCACCTTCATTATTATGAGTAGGGTGCAGTTGATCGAGAGGCAAATAAAACTCCTTTTAGCACCAAAGATGAACTTAAGGCATGGGATATGGCAGCGTTCACCAACTTAAACATGGAGATCGTCCAGAAGAGTTGCAGGAGATTCCGAAGTCGTCAGGAAGCCGTGGTTGAAGCCGGTAACGATTGTATTGAATAAATTTAGTCTTTAGTATTTCAAGATATTTTTGTGTAATTTTGGCAAAACGAGATGTCAGTGTTATGTTCATTTCGGTGTCATTTAGACGACAATTTATCCATCGCACCCTGTATATCTGTTAAAATGAGTTGTCAGTGTTATTTTCACTTTTGCGTCATTTAGACGACAATGTATACATCGCACCCTGTATATCTGTTAAAATGAGTTGTCAGTGTTATTTTCACTTTTGCGTCATTTAGACGACAATTTATCCATCGCACCCTGTATATCTGTTAAAATGAGTTGTCAGTGTTATTTTCACTTTTGCGTCATTTAGACGACAATTTATCCATCGCACCCTGTATATCTGTTAAAATGAGTTGTCAGTGTTATTTTCACTTTTGCGTCATTTAGACGACAATTTATCCAACGTGTCCCGTTGATATATATAGAATTGCTTATAATGATGATCATGATCCATCACGGGATGACTGGTTAATAGTAGAGAGAAAAGGGAAAGTGTTATGATAAGAATGATATGGTATTACTTATTCAAAGAGCTTGGCTTCAGTGCAGAGGTCGAGATGAATTTAAAAATGATAGAATACCTCGATCTGAAACACGACGCCAGTGATTAAACTGTCTCTCCTCACAGTTAGCCTAACAGCCCTTCTTCATAGGTTAACGAAAAATTCAATTCCTGAAGAACAGTCGTCAAGCATTTATCTAGTGGAATTGGATATAGATAAGAAATTACTTATATATAAACATGTATAGTGATATTAAGGAAAAACACGAGAGAGCTTGAAATAGAGACGATCACAAGACCAAACAGATTTTTAAATATGATGAATAATTCTACAGGAGGATATTAATGATAACATCGGCCGAACAGGTGGGCAACAACGAAGGTTCAGAGAAATTGGAAACAAAAAAGGACACTTAACATCAGAAAGAGCTACTTGACATTTCTATGATACATAATGAGGAAAAAGGACTTAGTAAATCTGATACTCACAGGACAGACTGAAGGCAAGAAAGACAGAGGAAAACAACGCATGACATATTTAATAAGATTTCGTAAATGGATGGCGGGTTTGAGAGAAATAAGAAAAAGACAAAATTTATTAAGAGTTAAAAAAAGACAGAGAATTATGGAGAGTTATTATCGCCTATATCCTGAAGTGTTGTGACCAAGTAATTGGTCAAGTAATGACAAAAACCAGGTTTGCAGATATATCGTATATTGAAATATAAGTACACCAAAAGAGTATTACATGACTAGGGAGAGTGTCTCGAATGAACTAGCGCTCAATCTTTTCACAATTGCCCGAAGCCTTCTCTCCTACTAAATTTATAGTAGGCGGAAGAGTCTAATATAGACTCTTAGAAGGAGGCCACTACAACATGAAAGAACACGGTATAAAATAGTTAGAGGAAATGGAAATAAAAAAGAAAACTTATGTTTAACGTCACGAAGATACAGTTGAAATTTCTAAGGAATATAATAAGGAAAGAGGGCTTGGTAAATCTGATACTCACAAGACAGACTGAAAGCAAGAAGGACAGAGGAAAACAACGCATAACAACGTAAGCTTGAGTAAATGGATGGCGGAACATGGTTGGGAAAAAATAACAAAAAGACAAAGTTTATTAAGAGCCACAAAAGACGGGGAATTGTGGCAGGGAAGGAAAGACGGGACGCGGCACATAGAAGAAGAAGAAGAAGAAGAAGAAGAAGAAGAAGAAGAAGAAGAAGAAGAAGAAGAAGAAGAAGAAGAAGAAGATAACTGGGTGAGAAAGTGTATATTGGTTCTGCAGAGGAAGTATTCAAAAAAAGATTTTACAACCGCAAAACATGACTTAATATGGCGGAATGTTAAATAGCGAACGCCTTGCTAGCTACGCGTGGGAAATTAAGGAAAGAGAGATAAAACCCTCGGTTATAAGATGGGAGATTCTGTTTTGGCTTGGGAAACAAACTGTGTAGATTATGCTAGGAGGAAAAGCTGGAAATCGTAACTCATCCAAATTTGAACATGGTACTAATCTGAAATATTATTGATCTTGACCTGACATATCGGTTTCAGTGATTTTCCCATCCCCGTAACGTATGAATCTTTTCTATAATTACGCACATAGTAATTGTTCTGATGAACTTTTCGCTATAGTAGCTGTACTTTAAATCCAGTATTAGATTGGCATCAACGATCCATCATTTTACAATTGAAATGGCTAGATTCTATGCTAACTCTCTTCCAGGAACTTGATTTACATTCAACTTTGGTCTTCAAAAATTCCAATGCAATGTCAATCGTTATCTTCTGTTTTCTTAATTCTTGTTCTTTTATTGTCCTCTCTCCTTAATAATAGTTTTTCTCATATTCTCTAACATTCAGTAACCCCTTGCGCCTTAGTGACTTTATTGCCTTTGATCTTCAAACATTTAAATGCAATGTCAATCGTTATCTTCCGTCTTCTTAATTCTTGTTCTTTTATTGTCCTCTCTACTTAATAGTAGTTTTTCTCATATTCTTTATTACTCAGTAACTTCTTGCGCCCTAGTGGCTTTATTGCCTTTGATCTTTAACAATTTAAATGCAATGTCAATTGTTATCTTATGTCTTCTTAATTTTTGTTCTTTTATTGTCCTCTTTCCTTAAATGTAGTGTTTCTCATATTCTCTAACACCCAGTAACTCCTTTGCGTCTTAGTGGTTTTACTGCCTTGCTTGGGGGTAAATTTTAAATGAACTTTCCGCTATGGTAACTAGACTTTAGGAATTTAAATAGAATATTGAATATTAGATTGGCGGCAACGATATTTTTACATTTGAAATGGTTACATGCAGCCGTAAGTTTTATGCTAACTGTTTCTTCTATCGCACTTCTTGATTGTGGAACTGTCTTCAGGTTTGTTGTTTACGTGTCAACTTTAATCTTGGGGCAAAACGATTAAAAATGTCGCATTAAGATCTCTCTTTTATTCGTATAAACGTTTCTCGAAACACCACACTCTTGGCTCATCATTTTTGTTGTATGGAGTCTCTCTATCACACACACACACACACACACACACACACACATATATATATATATATATATCTACGAGGGTAAGTAAAAAATTATCTACACTTTCGCCATAACATCTGTAAGTTTATCCCACTGCCTTCTGCTCTTGCGTGCTTATAGTTGGTACTATTTTGGTCACATGATCGAAGTTTGAGCTTCACGGCGCCAGTTTTCTTGCTGCTGTTACAGTGAGAACATGTCCGCTCCGCTAGCATTGTGCACCAAGGAGGGACAAATTGCATATATATATATATATATATATATATATATAATATATATATATTGGCTCCTGAAATAAATATTGATTTCGGTTGAGCTCTCTAGGGAGTAGGTTTGGGTTTGTAAACAGTGACTATTATAGCTTATATATAGCGAGACTCTTCGCATAGCGAATCGAGTCACTGTCAGTCACTGGGCGTGTTTATAAATAAATAAATACGCTAAAAATCCAGCTACTCCACTGCCGTGCGCCGACGGCTTAGTGGTAGAATCTCCGGCTGATGCCAATTCAGTCGGGTTTCGATCCGAGCTAGAGGCAACCGGATGTCTAGCCACACTGATGAGCTGCGAAACAGTCTGTCTGTGGATGATGTTATATATATATATAAACGTATTGCATTAGGCTGCATATATTTTATATTATAAAGAGGTAATCATACAATGAATCAATTAGCAATAATAATGTAATAAATGGCGAAATCCCTTCACTAGCAGACTTAATATAAGCATTAACTTACTAACAATTCTTTGAATGATGCGATGCTTGTGTATAAAATTGTTGTCAGATTGATCTGGTGTATTTTTTAGAAAAGCAAGTACTTTCGAAAACTTCGTTTTCATCGTCAGGCTGTAATTTTTTTCATTTTGAAGTAAAATTCAAAGACGAAATAAATGCATTGCAGACCGAAACATGTTTTTTTAAGAATATGTTTTTTTATTAATGCTTATATAATATTGGAACGTACAAGTGGCAATGCTAGAGTTCAAAAATTTCAAGTGAGAATCTTTTTGTATGACTTATGTCCAGCATATCATATATTTAATGCCGAATTTAATTTTCGTGCGAGCATTAGGAATTTCTTTTTAAAAACTTTATTGCTGGTAATCTTTATTTTTTTTATAAAGAAGTTATTGCTGGAAATATTTTCTTTTTTTCCCTAAATGTATTGTTGGTATTATTTTTTATCCATGCTTGTCATATGTTTTTTTAAATGAATTACTGTTTTTTTTTACTATGAAAATGTATTACGGGTATTTTTACTATAAAATGTATTTTTATACTTTCATTGTGTTTTAACCCCAGTCTGGAGGTTAACTATTTGCCCAGGTCAGGATGAATCTAGGAACAACTGAAATTATTGAGAGGTGATTACCTGGCTAGTTGTTATTTTCTTTAAGAAAATATACAAACACGGCTGGCAACTCACACACGTGTACCCATTAAAATTATATTTATAGTAACAGGAAATGATATCGGAGTCAAAACATCTTATATATATATATATACATATACATATATATATATATATATATATATATATATATATATATATATATATATACACGCACACATACACATACATACACACACACACACACACATATATATATATATATATATATATATATATATATATATATATATACTTCATCACATGAACGTTATTTTTTGTGGATACTCATATTTGAGTAGATGCTCCGTATATTGATTACTGTTTAATATTTATTTATTTTCATCTGTCGGCATGTATAACTGAGAAATCTTATTGAGGATAAGATACATCCTCCTGGAAATTTCGATCTTATGTCCCTCTAACAGGAGAAACCGTCGTTAGATTCGGCTTGCTTTCGACCAACTCGGCCACAAAGGGTGTCTCCGATCGAGCAAATCTAAATAGTGCCTTATAGGAGAGTGCTCATTTTCCTAAATAAGATTTCAGGTCGATAGGCGGAAATAAATATGTATATTGTATAATAAATAAACCGAGCAAGTATGAATATCCACTAAAATAACATATAATGGTATAAACTTACCTTGAAGAAGCTGAAATCAGCAAAACTCGTGGTTTACAGATTTTCAAGTTTGTCAAATTGTCTTCATAATATGTGTGTATGTGTACGTGTGGTCAGGTCGAAAAATGTCAGCTGAGAGAGAGACCTTGGCAATAGGACCAAAGCTGCTCATACTGCGTACGGAACACTCTCAAATCGAGTTTTTAGAGATTACCGTCTTACTATAAAAACCAAAATCGTAGTCTTCCGGGAAGTGGTCCTCTCTAGCCCTCTGTACGCTTGCGAGGTCTGGTGTTTGTATCGTCGGGACACCAAACGTCTAGAACGGTTCCAGCAAACGAAGATCTGAAGAATAAGTTGGGATGACTGCATCATCCATAACTAGGTCCACCCTGGGATATCTCTTCCCAAATTCGAGTCTTCCATCCTCCAGCATCGACTCCGCTGAGCGAATCCAGTGTCCAGAATGCGTCCCACTCGACTCCCACGTATCAACCTATTTGGAGAACTCAAGAATCAGCTGAACACATTCATGGCGCAAACCGCTACTACAAAACGGCCTTACGGGCGCAGGACAATTCGAGGTGGGGCGAGACTTGCTCGTTCAATCTCAACATGAAGAGGACCTGTTAACTTGTTTGCGGGGAATAGTCGAATTTTTTTTGATAGTTCTTTAAATTTATTTGCTCACTGTCTATGCTAAAGACATTTTTGTTTTATAGGCATTTTGGTTTTATAGACATTTTGGTTTCAAAATCGCCTTCGCTGGGCGCCTCACCTGTCTAGAATGCGTCTCACTCGATTCCCATGTAATATCCTATTTGGAGAACTCGCCGGTGGCAAGACGCTACGCGGAAGCCCAAAATGACGATTCGGGGATCAATTGAAGACATCCCTGACACAGGCCAACAACGACCCTGAGACCTGAGAAACCGTTACTGCAAAACGGCTTTACGTGCGTAGGACAATTCAAGGTGAGGCGCGACATTGTTGTCCAGTCGTCAACATGAAGAGGATGTGTAACGTGTTCAGCACTGCATGGGTTTCTCCAACTGATATTCTGGATTTTTCTAAGTAGATTTGCATATGCTTTATCCAGTCGTCTTTCAAGGCGAACAGATAATGTCCAAGTACGAACTAAATAGCAATGTTTACCCCATAGTTATGGGGAGATCTATTCAAACATTACTCAAGGATATTTTCGCATAAATAAATGTAATACACCAGACTAGGAATCGAAATCGTGCCCACCTTATCGTGTCAGGAATTTATAACGTCACAAACAGGTTGCCTTGTAAGCTTAGATTCACAGAAAATGGATAAATTACAAATTTACAAATTAAATTATAAATTAGTTATTCTCAATTAAAAAAACACGATAAGGAATTTTTAACATCAATGAATATTGATGGTACAAAAATGTTTCCTAGGAACTGAACTGCTTGATCCTCATACGTCGAATACGACGGGAGAGTCCACCATATATGTATGTATGAATGAGCGTGTATGTATGATATGCATAAGCCATATATATATATATATATATATATATATATATATATATATATATGTATGAAGAAATATAGTCGTAAGGTGTGCTATATTTATAGGATAAAGTGCTCAATATCAGAGATAGAGCGTGTATAAATATAAAAGTGAACATTGAAGTCAACACTAAGAGGTGACAGGCTGTTTCATGCTAGACGCAATCGTCAGGCCACGACGATTGCGTCTAGCATGAAACAGCCTGTCGCCTCTAAGTCTTGACTTCAATGTTCGCTTTTATATATATAGGAATATGTATTTTAGTTCTCTTGAATCTCTTATAACAATAGTAAGGATTTCAAACTTCACATCAACAATCAACATTACATTGGTAATCGCCTAAACGATATTTTAATTTTCATTGGATATTCGGCAAAACTGTAGGCAAAATAAAATGCATTTTATAGGCACGTGCGAATTATATTCCGAAAAACACGATATATATACATATATATATATATATATATATATAGTAATTGTGTGTTTGAGCAGTAAGTTCTCTTATACAAGTTTCGTAATATTGTTAAAGTAAAACCTGTTTAAAAGTTCTGCATATTCGAGCACTTTCGGCTATTCGTTTAGGCATTATCTAGGTCTATTATTTTTATTTTGAACCGAATCTGTGTTTTTCATGTATTAGTTTGAAGTTTTAGTAATGTTTTATTTTCCAAACACTATCAACACATCGTGGCCGTATCCATAGTTAATGCTATTGAGTGTTGCCTTTTCCTTTTTAATATTAGTGTTTCCGTTATTTTTAATCATGTGATTTAGTCCAGTATACTTGTATTTTCTATTAGTATGTTGCAGATCAATTTTGATAGGTCTCCGTGTCTGTTTAAATGAGTCCTAATTGGGCAATGATCAGATAAGTGTAACGTGAGACGTTTAGATAGGCATGTAGTGGTAGGACCATTATAATTATTTGAGTTTGGTATGATACCTATCTACATGCCTATCACACATTCACACACAAACACTCGCGCATATATATATATATATATATATATATATATATATATATATATATATATGTATGAGTGAGTAAGCATGTAAAGGTGTTACCACACATCTGACGTAACGATTTTAGATAGGTCTGTTTTTCTCTTGTAGGAACGACCGCGTTTCAGTCATATGCCGTCATTACTTAATAATAAACCCTTCCAAGAACATGTTTTGAAAAGATGGCTCGGGCGAAAAGGGATTCATCATTTTGTCTCGAAATGTCAGCAGTTGAATATTCAATGAAGTTAAATATAGATCACAGCCAGGATATGAAACCTAAAATTATCTGAACGGTACGCGCTTATCGAGAAAAGATGGAAACGGACTCAGAAGTTGAGCCAATATCAACGACGATTTTAGATATTTATAGCATAAAAGTATCACTTTCTTCTTCCTCTTCTTCTTCTTACTCCTCTCCTCCTTCTTCTTACTCTTCTTCTTCTCTTACTCTTCCTCCTCTGCCTCTTCTTCTATACCTAATCTTAGCCCCTCCCCCTCTTCTTCCTCTTCTTCCCCTTTTACAGCTCCTCATTCTCCTCATTCTTCTTCTACTTCTACTCCTTCGTTTTTCTTCTTCTTCTTCTACACTTAGACCTCCTCCTCCTAACTATTCTTCTACTCCTTCACCTCTTTCTTCTACTCCTTGTATTCGCACCCTCCTTCTTTTACTCCCTCACCCATCCTTCTTCTCATACTCAAACTCCTCCTC